>JAKWIY010003062.1:9631379-9678345 GCA_027704805.1 Solanum corneliomulleri | reverse complement strand
TAAAATCGTCATTTTATATTTGCTGGGAAGATCTAGGGCTCTACATATACAGGGTTGGTTAATGCCACTTTTAGCTATCTCTGTGTTCTTGCTTACAACATGACTTGAAACCTCGACCAATATAATTACTTTGAGGGGAGGTGTTTCACCAACTGAGCAAGCCTCACTCGTCTTGCCAAATATATTCATATTTTGTTATTTAATTAATTCATGTTTTTTTTAATGTTTTGCGAACAATTTTTGCAGCTGGGATACGAAACCTTTACAGAATAGGGAGACAGTGAAGGTACCATTTGTTGGACGTATGATTGAGGTATCTTGTAGAGTTTTGATGCTCTTAACGCATGTTTTAATGAGGTTTGGGAAAATCCCTCCATGTAAATTGCAGTGATTTGTTTTTAAGTGTTTCAATTAGCTTTTACCATATTGTAACAAATATATATGTTTGGTTAAAAATATGTGAAGTCACTTATTGATTATTCATTAAAGAGTGATAAAGTAATCTTGTCAAATGTCAAGAATTGAATGGCAAGGCACAATTCTTAAAAATCTTATCACGACTTTTGGGCAATTGAAGCATTCAGACAACGTTTGAACAAATTAAACACACTTTGCGCTATCTTTTTAATGGTATCTATAAATATGATGAAATTAATATAAAGAAGGGCATGTATACTAATTAACTATTTGGGTTATGAAAATGAATAGTCGTACTCGTTTGGCAGGGTACGGTATAAAAATGACACAATACATAAATATGCTCTTTAACTTTACCTCATTTAATATTTATTTCCTCCAACTTTGAGAATGCACAAGTAGACAAACACTCAAATTTGTATAAAATTAAACAAATAGACACACTCGTCCTACATGATATCTTACATGACAATTTGTACCCTAAGTGGTGTCATGTGTGTATTATGTCACATATGACTCATGTGTCTACTTATTCAACTTTATAGAAGATTAAGTGTCTATTTGTGTACACTCAAAATTGGTGGGTATATATGTGAAATGAGATAAAATTAAAAGATATATTTATGTATTATCAGGGGTGGATCCAACAGTGTGTAAGGGGGTTCACCAGAACCCCATTCGACAAAAATCTTACTATTTATACATGGTTAAAATTATTTTTTATGTATATACAGTAGATGTCGAACCCCTTCGATTATTTTGTATGCTTACCTTTTTCAAAATTTTAACCCCTTTATTAAAAATTCTAGCTCCGCCATTGTGTATTATGCCTATGAAAAATTGTAGTGAATAAGGTTGGATTTGCTTAGATTATTGCTCATTCATTTTTTAGATTAATATATTCAAGCCATAGCTTATACATGCATTAATAACTTTGATATTACTAAAACTATGTGTCTTATTAGTTATATTCTCGATAATACTGAATAAAATTTTTTAAATTGAAAATAAAATAAAAAGTGCCGCTATTTTTTTAACAGAGGCAGTCCCTGCTTTTTCTTGAAGATGAAAGGTCAGGGCCATTCTAAAGCAAACATTTCTTATCCTCTTCACTTTAGTGAGCAAAAGGTTAAAAGAAAAAAGTTAATCATTTGCACAAAACAAAGCTACTGAAATGGCTTATGCTGTTCTTTCTTCACTACTATGGTTATCTAAATCATACTGATCTTATATATTCTTTTTAATATTAATTAACTTATGGAGTTCCAATTGCAGATTATGGAAAAGAAGATCAGAAATGTAGTATACAAAGCAGGAGATAGAGTTGATTCAAGCAGAGGCGAAACCATAATTTGATATTGTGAGTTCTAAATTTCAAAACAGAACAACATATTAGTCTAACATAACAATCGTCAAAGTTACAATATATATATATATATGTATATACTTAACCACAAACATATAAGCATATTATTAAAATTTCACTCGACAAGCTATGCTTTGAAAACAAAAATGATGCATCATTTGGTATAATTTAAATACTTTATTTATTAATATAAAGATTTGAATTATTTATTTCAAAGTTCTAAAATATTATTCGGTAAAAGGTCGAGAATTGTTATATTTTTGTATAAATTTTGAAGATTTTTTTCTTTAATCTCAATATTATTTTAAGTAAAATTATTAAATTCACCGTTAATATTTTTGGGACCTTTGAATTAAAGTTATTAAATTCACCATTAATATTTTTCGAACCTAAAGAAAAGGTTTTACTTGCTTCACCCTTGAGTCATCCTTGCCTTGAAAATTGAAGTTCCAAGAAGCAAACAATAACTTAATTAATATAATCAAAATTATTAATCCGTGTATGTTTTAAAATTAAAGATTAAAAATAAAATCTTTGAATAAATTGTTATACAATGTAAAAACAAATTTAGAAAAATAGAAGCGGGAGAGTCGAGGAGGAACTGAGAAGAGTAAATAGTACTTACCGGGACAACAAGCAGTAACAATGAAGTATAGTAAAAATTAGAACCCTAATTTTTAAAAAGAAATTAAATTTTGAGGTTTAACATTTTATAGTGATTCAAAAAAATCAATATACTGAAATATTGTTTAAGAGTATGACACTATAGATTCGTTACTTATAATTATCTTTGAGATTAATTGTTAGATGTTGTTTTGGAGTATGACACTACTTTTTTATTATTTTCAATTACCAATTTTCTGTTTTATTGTTTGAATTTTTTTTAATAAAAATCTATAAAAAAAATTGAATTAAAGGAGAGTAAAAGATAGTAGTCACAAAACATATTTTTTTATCCAAAATAAAAAAATCCAGAAAATTGAATTAAATAAAAAAAATTGATCTTTACTTGCTTCACCCTTGAGTCATCCTTGTCTTAAAAATTGAAGTTCCGAGAAGCAAACAATAACTTAATTAATATACTCAAAATTATTAATTCGTGGAACTATTTAAAATTAAAGATTAAAAATAAGATATTTGAATAAATTGTTATACAATGTAAAAACAAATTTAAAAAAAAAATAGAAAAGGGAGAGTCGAGGAGGAACTGAGAAAAGTAAATATTACTTACCAGGACAGAGGTCTACACTTTGACAACAAGCAGCAACAATGAAGTATAGTAAAATTAGAACCCTAAATTGTAAAAAGAAATTAAATTTTGGGTTTAACATTTTATAATTATTCAAAAGAAATCAATATAGGGAAATATTGTTTAAGAGTATGACACTATAGATTTGTTACTTATAATTATCTTTGAGATTAATTGTTAGGTATTATTTTGGAGTATAATACTACTTTTTATTATTTTCAATTATCAATTTTCTATTTTATTGCTTGAAAAAGAATTTATAAAAATTCATAGAGGAAAATTGAATTAAAGGAGAGTAAAAGATAGTCACAAAACACATTTTTTATCCAAAATTAAAAAATCCAGATAATTGAATTAAATAAAAAAAATTGAATTGCTGCTAGTGGGGCTCAAACCCCATCCAAATAATCAAAGTTTCGTACACTTACCACTGCGCCATCCACCTTGGTGTGATGTGGGTTCGCACACAAAATTTGAATATATTTGTACCTGATTTTTCAGTAAGTATATAGAGTCTACATAAAAGCTAGTGAGTTCGTCCGAATCCGCATTTAATATTGTATCTATGCCTCTGGATTCAAGTCTAGGAAGCATCATTCTAGCAGATCGCGAGGACAAGCGACAAAAGGCTTGTACATCCTTTTACAAAGAATTGTTGAAAGTGGAACAAAAAGTTTATTTTCTTAACAATGAGGTGATGTTGGTCGAGTTTAACAACCATGGAAGCAAATCTCCAGAAATTAGCAAGAATTTCCTTCTTAACACTACATTTGATCGCCTCATTGCCCCAATGAAGAAGTTAATTGTCATACCAATTTTTGGTATGGACGGTATAGGTAAGAAAACTCTTGCCAGAAAAGTTTATGATAATTCATATGTTTGTTCTCAATTTGATAAACATGCATCAGTCACTATCTCCGAAGATACAATAAGAGACAAATGCTTCTTGAAGTTGTTTCTTCAAATTACAGGAAGCAATCAATAGATGAGCAACGATCAACTAATAAATATTGTGTGTAAAGTCCTGAGGGGTAGGAAATTTTTAATTGTCATAGATGATATTTGGAGTACTGGGGCATGAGACCAAATCCAAAATATTTCCCAAGATGACAATGAATGCCGAATTCTATTAACCACTCGGCTCAAGTATGTTGTTGATTATGTTAACAATTCTGATTTTCCGCCTCATATTAAGTCCTTTCTAAGTCCAGATGATAGTTGGAATCTTATCACCAAAAAAATTGTTCAAAAAAGATTTGTGTCCCCCTTTACTTGTAAAAACAGGAAAGGATATTGTACAACAATGTCAAGGATTACCTCTCTTAGTGGTTGTCATTGCTGGACTTCTTGGAAAAATGGACTTAACGCATGACAATTGGAAGAAGGTTGAGGAAAATCTGAACTCATTCTTTGGTACGGTGTCTGAGCAGTGCCAATTAATTCTTTCTTTGAGCTACAATTACTTGCCTCAATATTTGGATATGTGAAGATTGGTGTTTCCAAGTTGATTAGGTTATGAATTTCTGATCAATTCATAAAGGTAAGAAGCAATAAAAGATTCGAAGTGGTGGGAGAGGAGTATCTACGAGAGTTAATTGATAGAAGTCTAATTTTGGCTGGTAAACAAAGGGTTAATGGAAGAATGAGAAGTTGCATATTTCATGATCTTCTTTGCCAACTATGCCTAAGTGAAGCTCATCCTAAAAATGTTGTGAATTGGAATGTTGTCGAAGCCATAGATGATCAACGTGGAATGATCCTTCCTTATGAAGTTGAATAGAAGCATGATAATAGTATGCACATAGCAGTGATATAGTCCTTACCATTATTTCAACGGGTGTAGCTTTTCCAAAAGATATGTGTTCCATTGTTTCAGATTTTGGAATGCTTAAGGTGTTGGATGTATTATCAATACACTAGTTAGATTTTTCTAGTGTAATATCTAAGCTTTTACATTTGATATATGTTGCTGGAAGAATTAATGAAGGTTGAGAAATCTACAAACTATAATTCTTAAAATTCTTGAATGGAAAGAGTTGGAGAAGGAAATAGATATTGGAGAATGCAAGAGATAAGACACGTGGACATTGATTGGCCACCATATATATCAAATCTTGTTGAATCAAAACAAGCTTTGTTTCTGAATGATTTGCAGATAATCTATCTCTATAACTTTCATTTTGTTGCGAAAATCATAAGAAGAAGTCCCAATCTAAAAAAACTAAAGATTTTAGGATCTGGAGACACTACACGTAAAACCCATGAAATGGATTGGGATAATTTCCCTCTTAATCTCAAGCAACTGAAATTAAGGCATACTCGTATACCATGGGAAGATGTGAAATTGCTGGCTAATTTACCCAATCTTGAGGTGCTCAAAGGGTACCGTGCATTCGATGGAACAAATTGAAAATTAGATGAAGATATTGTGTTTCACAAATTAAAATATCTACTATTGATTAGGTGCTATAATATGGAAAGGTGGGAAGCAGCTGGTATTGATAATTTTCCGAATCTTGAGCAACTAATATTGGATGGTTTGTATAAACTGGAGGAGATTAAAGAGAGTATTGGAAATATAATTACACTACAATTCATCTGAATAAAACGGTGCACTCATGCTTTAGAGAAAAGTGCAAAGAAAATTCAACAAGGGCAACAAAGCTTTTGAAATTATGAGCTTCATGTCAGGGATTTAGAGTATTTGCTTAGACTTCGTGCGACCCTCGACGACTTACTCACTAATCTTTCAAGATGTTGTAAGTTAAAGGAAGCCTTTAGTCTTGGAACGCTAAGGGAATGCTTGGAAAGACTTAGAAAGAACAAGAAAGAGAGCTTTAAAGAAGACTTTGTATATTGCTTGGAGAATACTTTACAACTTGCTTGGTGCCTTTACAAATGAGGGGCACCTCTATTTATACTACTTACCAAGGACTAAAGTGCAATTAATATATACTTTACAAGTCCCTAAGATATTTACACTTTGATCCCCTTTCTAGAGAATTCTACATTCTCCAAGGACTTTCTCTAGCCTTCTAGAGGATTCCAAAAGTTTTTAGAGTTCCCCGCACAACTCTAGAACGTTCTTCCCCTATCTGGACGCGGAATCAGACCGGAATCACGGCGGGACGTCACATTCAACTTCAAATTACTCCTAGTAGAGTATGTTAAAAATTCCATCTTTGAATCAGATCACTTGTGTTTACAAGCTTTATTTTAAATTTGTGATCATTTGGACTGTGATTTAATTGAAATTACAAATTTAAAGAACAATACATATAAATAATGTCAACCCAATAATATTTGTCAACAATCTAAATCAAATACAAATACCATAAGGTTACTATGTTAATTTGTGGTGTATATCTTAATTTGTTTTGGAATTATTTTTGGGACTTGTGTGGAAGGAATGAAAGATGAAGAGAGACAAGAGATTAATTGGATTGGGGACACCCTCAAAACTAAATTTGACAATAGCCACTTAATTTCTTTCGACTTAATTTTTCGGGTTATGTTAAAAAAAGTTAAAAATATAGGGTTGGGTTGGGGTCAAGGACCTTTTCATGACTTTTAGGACTTGGGGGATAAATACAAGTTTATAAAGATACAATAAAGGCCCTTTTAATATCTTATTATATATTTTCCTTTTTTAAAATTCATTTAATTATTCAAAAAAAATTCTCTCTCTTCTTCAACCTCTCTTCTTCCCTATTTATTTTAGTATCTCAAATAGTTGAACTATGTTTTCTCCAATCTTTTTTCCGCTAGACTAAACATTCATCCTCTTGTGCTCAAGTTAAGGTTGGCAATTGGACAGGACCGGATCAACAGTACTAGCTTTACCGAAACCGTACCGGTTCTTACCGGACCACTTGTAGCAATAATTTTTGTATTATTATTAACTTTAATTATTATATAATTATATTATTAATTAATTATATTATATTACTAAAAAATGTTTAATTTAAAACTTTAAAATTTAAAGTAAATTTTAAAGTTTATATTAAATTAAAAGTTTATATTGAATTTAAAGTGTAAAATTGACTTTAAAGTTTAAACTATAAAGTTTATATTGAATTTAAAGTTTAGACCTTAAAATTTAATTTTATATCAATGTTTAAACTTTAAACTAATATTAAAATAATTGAAAATTAAATTTATAAAATTATTTGAATTAAATAGAAGAGACTATTTTAAAAGAAAATTAATGGGAATAGTCATATATTTATTCAAATATATAATCGTACAAATACAAATATTAGAAATAGATAAAGAGTACATAATCTAGGCATTGGATATTAATTGTTGTACTAACAATTGCATCCTTTATTAAATTCTTTTCGTAAATTTTGTATCATTTCAAAAGAAATATTTTTTGAAACTTATATTTGTCGTTATTCTTCCATTGCTTCCATGTCATCATCACTATTTTCACCAAATATTTCATCTATTTGGTCTTCTACTTGGCTACTTAATAGTGGTAGTCTGGTATTTCTTCTTTTGGCATTGACTTAATCTCGAAACAACATCGATATTTCCAAACTATCATTTGCTAATGAATATAGATGATCTCCAATCATATATCTCGCCACGCTAAAGGCTTGCTCCGAAGAGTCCGATGATGTTTGAATCGCTAGCACATCTCGAACAAACCTAGCAAAGGATCTGTCACGACCCAAAACCGGGCCGCGACTGGCACCCACATTTACCCTCCTATGTGAGCGAACCAACCAATCTAACCTTTAACATTTTAATACAAAATCAACAAAGAAATGCGGAAGACTTAACTCATAAAAACAAATCAATAACTATTATTATTATCTTTCAAGATTCATTATCTTTCTTCCTCTTGTGTCGGTACGTGACACTCCGCTCCTCATATTCATTCTATCCTGGTGCGGAACGTGGCACTCCGATCCTCATTATCCTACCTTGGTACGGGACGTTGCCACCCGATCCATATACTATCCTGGTGTCGGAACGTGACAATCCGATCCTCATATTCTATCCTGGTGTCGGAACGTGACACTCCGATCCTCATATTCATTCTATCTGGTACCGGAACGTGGCACCCGATCCATATACTATCCTGGTGTCGGTACGTGACACTCCGATCCTCATATTCTATCCTGGTGTCGGAACGTGACACTCCGATCCTCATTTCATTCTATCCTGGTACCGGAACGTGGCACCCGATCCCCTAATTCGTCAAGCCTTCTTTTACACTAAGGCATCCTCATTCTCATTATATAATTTATCAAGCCTTCTTTCATACTAAGGCATCATCAATCTTATTATATAAATATCAAGCGAATTAGGGTTCTTTCAAGATTTGGGATTCAATAGCTTCATCATGCTTTGTTAATTCATCACCATTTCATAATCATAATCATGCAAGCATACAAATTTAAGCACATAGCAGGGGTTACAATACTATCAACACATAATATTCACTATTAAGAGTTCACTACGAATATCGTAATATAACCATAACCTACCTCCACCGAAGACTAGTGATCAAGCAAGAATTCCCAAAGCTTTGTTTTCTCCTCAGCCTCTCGATCGATTCCTCTCTTTCTCTTGGTTCTTTCTGTTTTGTTTTATTCAAACCCTCTTTCCTTTACCCTAATTATCATATAATTAAGACTAAAAGAGGACAATAAAACCCCCTAATTAACTTAAGGTTACCTCTTTTAACCCCCAAGTAATTAGACTTATTAATGTTAACCCTCAATCTTTATAATTAAGGAAAGAATAGTCCAAAACGACCCTTAAAACGTGTGGAGAAATCCTATTCTGACTGGGATCTGCGTTGACCTGTGTGACGGGCCGTCGTGCTGACGGTCCGTCACACCGGTCGTCGCAGCCTCCCCAATTTCAGGTGAACTGTGACGGCCGTCACCCTTTGTGACGGTCCGTCCTGCACCTCCGTCATGACGGTCAGAAACTCGTTTCTTGTACCAAATTCTCAAAAGTTGAAGTGTTTTGCAACGGAAACTCACGACGGTTCGTCGTGGATGTGACGGCACGTCCTGCAGGCGTCACAATTTACAGAGAGTCGATTTTAATATCCAAATTAAAGAATTCTAAGTGTCATGGAACGAATCTTCCTCGACGGGCCGTCGTGACCACGACGGTCCGTCGTGACACCCGTCGTCCCCGCCGAGTTTTTCCGAATTAAAAAATCTGCTGCTCAAAACGACTAAACACGTCGGTACAATAGATATCAATTTACCATCGTTCTTCCCCGAACGATCAAAAGAAGAGAAAAGCAATGGCGAAAAGAGTACCTGAATCTGTAAAAAGATGTGGATATTTTTCTTGCATATCTGCCTCTTCTCCCAAGTAGCTTCTTCAACGGTCGATTCATCCATTGAACTTTGATGGATGCAATCTCTCTCGACCTCACTTGCGAACCTCTCTATCTAAAATAGCAACCGGTTCCTCTTCATAAGTCAAGTTCTCATCCAACAAAACTGAATTCCAACGGATAATGTAGTTTCCATCTCCGTGGTTCTCTTCAACATGGACACATGAAACACAGGCATGCACTCCGGACAGCCCTGGGGGCAAGGCTAATTCATAAGCCACCTCCCCTATTCGTTTAAGCACTTCAAATGGTCCAATATACCTTGGACTTAACTTACCTCTTTTACAAACCGCATCACCCCTTTCATGGGTGAAAACCTTCAACAGACTTGTTCACCTTCCATGAACTCCAAATCTCTAACCTTTCGGTCTGCATACTCCTTTTGTCTACTTTTGCGCTGCTAGAAGCTTTTCTTGAATAGCTTTCACCTTCTCCATAGATCTCTCAACAGATCAGTCCCCCAAGGTCTAACTTCAAAGGCATCAAACCAACCAATGGGAGATCTACACCTCCTCCCATACAATGCTTCTCAAATGGAGCCATATCAATACTGGAGTGATAGCTATTATTGTATGAAAACTCTGCCAAGGTAAGAAGCTATCCCAATGGCCACCAAACTATCGTCACACATGCACGAAGCATATCCTCCAACACTTGAATCGTTCGCTCAGACTGACCATCGGTCTGAGGGTGAAATGCAGTGCTAAGGTCCAACCTAGTACCCAATTCGGCATGTAATGTCCTCCAAAACTTAGAAGTAAACTGCGTACCTCTATCTGATATGATGGAGAGTGGAACTCCATGCAACCGAACGATTTCTGAGAGTAGATTTTGGCTAACCTTCTGCATTGTAGGTCACCTTGACCGGATGAAATGAGCAGACTTAGTTAACCTATCAACAATCAACAACCAATAGAGTCATACTTACCCATGTCTTGGAAGACCAACCACAAAGTCCATTGCGATTCTCTCCCACTTCCATTCAGGAATGGGCATTCTCTGAAGTGTTCCTCCGGGCCTCTGGTGTTCATACTTTACTGTTGACAATTTGGACATTTTGGCAACAAACTCAACAATATCATGCTTCATTCTACTCCACCAGAAGTGTTGCTTTAGGTCGCGATACATCTTGGTTGCACAGGATGTATAGAATATCCGGAACTATGAGCCTCTGTCAGAATATTGGTGATCAAATCATCGATGCGGGGTACACATACCCTTCCCTTAATCCTCAAAACCCTTCCTCATCAATTATTGCCTCTTCTAGCTCTCCTTTGCAACACTTTATCTCGGATTCGACTTAGCTTCTCATCATCAAACTGTTTCCTTCCCCTTAATCTGATCAAGAAAAGAAAATTTTGCCTCTACACAAGCTAACAATCCTCCCTTCTCATTTATTTCTAACCTCATAAGGTCATTAGCCAGAATCTGCACCTCTCTAGCCAATGGGCGTTCTAGAAAGCTTGCAAATGAGCTAGACTTCCCATACTTCCGGCCTTTCTTACTTAGAGCATCCGCTACAACATTAGCCTTCCCGGATGATACAAGATAGTGATGTCGTAGTCCTTCAGTAGTTCCATCCATCTCCTCTGTCTCAAGTTCAAGTCTTTCTGAGTGAAGACATATTGTAGGCTACGATGGTCCGTATAGACTTCACACTTAACCCCATACAAGCAGTGTCTCCATTGCTTTAGTGCAAATACTACCGCGGCCAATTCCAAGTCATGAGTTGGATAGTTACGTTCATGCACTTTTAATTGTCTTGAAGCATATGCAATCACGTTCTTCTCTTGCATTAGCACTGCACCCAAACCCGTATAGGATGCATCACAATAGACAATGAAGTGCTTACCCTCTTACTCCGACTACTGGCAATGTAAATTGGTGCGGTAGTCAACAAGGTCTTAAGCTTCTGAAAGCTTTCCTCACATTCATCCCCATACAAATGGAACATTTCTGCTTAGTCAAGTTCGTTAACTGGGAAGCAATAGAAGAGGAATCCTTTGACAATCGGCCGGTAGTTAGCTAGCTAACCCAACAAAACTCCTTATTCTGACACGTTTGTAGGTCTTACCCAATTCTTCACCGTCTCAATCTTAGATGGATCCACCATCACTCCATCCTTAGAACCACACGTGCCCCAGAAGGACACTGAATCTAGCCAAAACTCGCACTTGGAGAATTTCGCATAAAGCTTTTGTTCCTCAACAACTCTAACACCATTCTCAAATGCTCCTCATGTTCCTTCTTACTTTTGGAGTATATCAGTATATCATCAATAAACACAATCACAAAGAGGTCCAAGTATGGCTTGAAAATCCCGTTCATCAAGCTCATGAAGGCAGCAGGGGCATTAGTAAGACCAAACGACATTACCACAAATTCATAATGGCCCATACCTAGTTCGAAAAGCAGTCTTTGGCACATCCATTGCTCGTATTTTCAATTGGTGATAACCGGACCTCAAGTCAATTTTTGAGAAGACACAAGCACCTTGTAACTGATCGAACAAGTCATCAATGCGAGGAATGGGGTACTTGTTTCTTAATAGTTACTTTGTTCAACTGTCGGTAATCTATGCACATTCAGAAACTCCCATCCTTCTTCTTCACAAATAGCACCGGAGCACCCCAAGGAGATGCACTTGGTCTAATGAAGCCTTTGCTCAACAACTCTTGAAGTTGTGCCTTTAACTCTCTTAACTCCGCGGGAGCCATTCTATAAGGGGGTATAGAAATGGGGCAAGTACCCGGTTCAAGATCGATACAGAAGTCAATATCCCTATCTGGTGGCATACCAGGAAGATCTGCAGGGAACACATCCAAAAACTCACGGACTACTGAAACTGACTCAATCGAGGGTACTTGGGTAGTGTCATCCTTAAGATGTGCCAAGAAAGCTAAACACCCTTTACTCACCTTTTTCTTAGCACGAAGAAAGGAGATGATGATGCGCACCGGATTGGAAGTGTAGTCACCCCCCACACTAACGGATCTGCCCCAGGCTTGGCTAACGTCACCGTTTTAGCATTACAATCCAAATCGCAAAATTCGGAGAAAGCCAAGTCATACCCAGAATTATATCAAAGTCACCCATTTCTAAAATAACCAATCTACATAAGTGTTGCTCCCCACAAAATTCACCAAACAAGACCTATACACTTTTTCGACTATCACACACAGACTCACCCACCGGAGTAGAAATGCGAATAGGCATGTCAAGTAATTCACAATGTAAATTGACCATTAGCAAATCAGGAAGATACATATGAAAAACGTGGAGCATGGGTCAAATAATACAGATGCCTGTGCAATCACAAACCAAGAGATTACCTGTGATAACAGCATCTGATGCCTCCGCTTCAGATCTCCTCAGAAAGCATAACAATGGGCCCTATCATTCGTCTGTCCGTTGCCCCTACCATGTTGTGTAGTAGTGCTCCGTTTTGCCCATCACCTCTGCCGTTTTGGTGACCACCATTACCTCGACCACCACGCCCTCCAGAATAGCGACCTCTACCATTACCACCCCTACCTCTAGCTAGTGGGGTTCTGTAACTCTGTTTGGACAATATCTCTTAATGTGTCCAATCTCTCCACATCCATAACATTCTCTGGGTTCACGCATCGGCCTCTCAGAGAAGTGTTGACCGTTCTGAGGTGGACCCCAACTACAAGTCTGTAGTGAAGACTGAATTGGTCGAACTGAGTGACCACCGGAGCTCTGTCCTCTAGAGTAAGAACTATTAAACTCACTTCCCCTTCGAAACCTCTTTGATGTCGATGTCGTGGTGAAGTCATCTGGTTTCACTCCTTCCACCTCTATCACAAAGTCTAAACCTACCACCTTGGAAGGATGTTGCTGTAGCCGCTACCTGTAAGGCTGAAATCCGCAACTCTGACCTTAAAACCCTTCACGAACGGCGGATCCGTTCTTGTGGACTGAAACAAAGTTGGGTGGCATATCTGGACAGTGCGCGAAATTTAGCCTCGTATGCATTAACCGTCATTCTACCTTGCTCCAGACTCAAGAACTCATCCCTCTTTCTATCTCTCAAAGTCCGTGGGATATACTTCTCCATAAACAGGGTAGAGAATGATTCCCAAGTCATTGGTGGTGCCTCTGTTGGTTGACACTCAACATGTAATCGCCACCACATTTTGGCGTTCCCTTGAAATTGATAGCTTACGAACTCAACGCCAAACCGTTCTACTATCCCCATCTTGTGTAGTAGCTCATGACAATCAACCAGAAAATCATAAGCATCTTCAGATTCTGCACCCTTGAAGACTGGAGGTTTCAATTTCAAGAACTTACTGAAAAGTTCATGCTGATCATTTGTCATAATAGGCCCAGTAGTCAGTCGTGGAAATGTGCCTATTCCCAATGATGCATCCATGCGGGGAGCCATAGTAGCCGCATGTCGTATCTCTGAAACCGGAGGTGTTGGTGCAGAAACCACTGGAGGAGCCTGACCCTGATCGGATAACCCGCTAAGATAAGCAAGTACCTGGTTGATAATCTCTGGGGTAGGTTGGGGTGGCAATTCCTCATTTTGCACTTGTTCAGTTTCCCCTTCCTCACCCTCTCTTACTACCTCCTCAGTCGGTGGAGGAGTCACCGCCCTAGTATCAGATGGGCTAGGGGCTCGTCCTCTTCCTCTAGAGGACGTCCTCCCACGGCCTCTTGCCGCTGTTCTTCCTCGAGCCACAGCCCCAGTGGCTGGCTCAGTCGTTTCCTGTCTTTCCGTTGTTGTTGCCGGTGCGTTCGTTGCTCTAGTTCTAACCATCTGCGAAATAGAGTGAAGATGGTCAGATACCAATTTGTATCACCTAGATACCAATTGGACTCAAGTAGTAGCACGAAAGAAAGAATGAAAGAATGGAATTTTCCTAAAGTCTTATAGCCTCTCAAAGAAAAGTAAAGGCGTCCCCCTACCGTTCCTTAAGACTCTACTAGACCTGTTCTTGTGTGATGAGATCAATGAACCTAATGCTCTGATACCAAGTTTGTCACGACCCAAAACCGGGCCGCGACTGGCACCTACATTTACCCTCCTATGTGAGCGAACCAACCAATCTAACCTTTAACATTTTAATACAAAATCAACAAAGAAATGCGGAAGACTAACTCATAAAAACACAATCAATAACTATTATTATTATCTTTCAAGATTCATTATCTTTCTTCCTCTTGTGTCGGTACGTGACCCTCCGCTCCTCATATTCATTCTATCCTGTTGCCGGAACGTGACCTACCGATCCTCATATACTATCCTGGTACCGGAACGTGGCACCCGATCCATATACTATCCTGGTGTCGGAACGTGACACTCCGATCCTCATATTCTATCCTGGTGTCGGAACGTGACACTCCGATCCTCATATTCATTCTATCCTGGTACCGGAACGTGGCACCCCGATCCATATACTATCCTGGTGTCGGTACGTGACACTCCGATCCTCATATTCTATCCTGGTGTCGGAACGTGACACTCGATCCTCATATTCATTCTATCCTGGTACCGGAACGGCACCCGATCCCCTAATTCATCAAGCCTTCTGTTACACTAAGGCATCCTCATTCTCATTATATAATTTATCAAGCCTTCTTTCATACTAAGGCATCATCAATCTTATTATATAATATATCAAGCGAATTAGGGTCTTTCAAGATTTGGGATTCAATAGCTTCATCATGCTTTGTTAATTCATCACAATTTCTAATCATAATCATGCAAGCATACAATTTAAGCACCATAGCAGGGTTTACAATACTATCAACACATAATATTCACTATTAGAGTTCACTACGAATAATCGTAATATAAACCATAACCTACCTCCACCAAGACTAGTGATCAAGCAAGAATTCCCAAAGCTTTGTTTTCTCCTCAGCCTCTCGATCGATTCCTCTCTTTCTCTTGGTTCTTTCTGTTTTGTTTTATTCAAACCCTCTTTCCTTTACCCTAATTATCATATATTAAGACTAAAAGAGGACAATAAAACCCCCTAATTAACTTAAGGTTACCTCTTTTAACCCCCCAAGTATTAGACTTATTAATGTTAACCCTCAATCTTTATAATTAAGGAAGAAATAGTCCAAAACGACCCTTAAAACGTGTGGAGAAATCCTATTCTGACTGGGATCTGCGTGACCTGTGACGGGCCGTCGTGCCTGCGACGGTCCGTCACACCAAGGTCGTCGCAGCCTCCCCAAATTTCAGGTGAACTGTGACGGCCCGTCACCCCCTGTGACCGTCCGTCCTGCACCTCCGTCATGACGGTCATAAACTCGTTTCTTGTACCAAATTCTCAAAAGTTGAAGTGTTTTGCAACGGAAACTCACGACGGTTCGTCGTGGATGTGACGGCACGTCCTGCAGGTCCGTCACCAATTTACAGAGAGTCGATTTTATATCCAATTGAAAATTCTAAGTGTCATGGAACGAATCTTCCTCGACGGGCGTCGTGACCAAGACGGTCCCGCGTGACACCCGTCCGTCTCCGCCAGCCAGTTTTCCAGAATTAAAACATTTGCTGCTAAAAACGACTAAACAGGTCGTTACAGGATCGGAAATTGATTTTCACAATTCTTCCACCATACTAATGTTGGAGCTTGAAGTTATTCTTCTCTATGCCTAATTTTTTCTCGTGCCTGATTGAAATATAAATCAAAATCATTATTAGTAGAGGATTCAACTTCAAGATAATCATCCATCAAATCATCCGTATCATCACTTTTAGGCTTACAAGATGGAGATTCAACTATTGAAATATTTATTTTCATAGTTTATATGTATTATATAAATCTCTAACTTTTGTATAAATTCTACTTTTACATTCTTCAACGCTAGGAGTTTCATCATCTTTACTTTCTTAATTTGCATAAATCTTTTCAACGATTCTATCATCACCTCTTAATTTATAATTGGTTGAAAGTAGTCGCAGTCAAATAGATTTGAGGAATATGAAAAATATTTTTTTGAATTTTTTCGATCATAAAAGCAAGTGAATCTTTAAATTGATTTTGTCCTTTATATTTTGCAAATTCAGATGAAATAGCACAAATATTTACTAAAACAGAAGAAATAGAAGGATAATATTGACAAGAGCATGCATTTGTTGCTTTATAAAAAACACATAAAAATGTCTCCTCATCTTGCCTATTCAATGCTAAGCATAACTTCAAAGCTTTCAATAAAGAATTTTTATCTAGTGCATACTTCTTTTGGAACTTTTTCTATATGTAAGTCCACATTCTTTGTAACGATTTTCAGTTCTATAATTCTAGCTTTTGCTTTAGGTTTAAAAATCCAATTACAAGCAAGTCTAATTTTTCACAAGAAACTCCAAATTGAGAAATATCATCTTTTACTATTAAATTATAATACATGTGTGGCACACTTAATATGAAATGAATCATTATCAATTAGACAAAGTCTACATTTTTAATTAATCAATTGCTTTTAAATTATTATAACATTATCTAAAGTGACTCATTATTTTTATCACATATTCCATAATATTGTAAATAGTGCGTACTTCTGTTTGCTTATATTGTTTTAGTTTCTTCAACATATTTATACGCTAATATTTGTTTTTGCATGTTCCATTCATGGTCAATCCCAATGGACATTCAATGTAAAATAATCATTACCATTAGGACTACGTCCCATATATATCAGAACTAATAGATAATATACCATCATAATAAGCAAATAAACAACGAATAAATGAAAATATTCTTTTTGATATTTGAAAAGTTCACTTTTAATTGTACTTCTTGGAATACCTTCATAATCTGGGTTATATAATTCCCGAATATAATAAACAAAACCATGATGTGAAGGGAATGAAAAAGGCAAACCACGAACAACAACCATATTAGCTAATTCTCAATTATCTTTTTCTAAACTATATTTGCGGTGTGTGCTTCGACTAGCCAGGTTAGACATATTTAATACACTTTGAACCATATTAGCACCTCCAACTCCCATAGAATTTTCGGGTATGGGTGTTCCATTCTATTAGCTTTTTCTATATCATCTAGGAGAGCATATTCTTTATTACACTTTAGTAAATGTGTTCTTAGTCGTCCAGTTCCCCTTGTGTACCCGTAGTTATATGTTTCATGATCAATTTACATTTACTACAAGTAACATTACTTTTTCCCTCATTTTGTACCAAAATTTTCCATACTAAAGATTTTTTAACTCGTACAGCGGCATTAGAAAAAGTAGGTATAGGAGGGACTTCATCTTGTTTGATAATTCGCTGGACTAGTAGGGATAGGGGTTGCTTCATATTTATCATTTATTTCTACTTCCTCATCAAATTCTTCCTCAAAATTAGTAAAACATCTATTTAAACTCTCATGATCTACTTCATTTTTGGAATTAAATTCAATAGGTCCTCGTGACATAAAAAAAGTTTCATTAACATGAGTATAATCATTAGTATTAACTCGAAATCTAGGTGGCAAACTTTTAGAACTAGAATTACTAACTCTTCCCCTATTATTTTTCTTTCAGACATTGGTCTTTTACCGATATTTTTTTCCAAATTCATGTTCAAGTTTAAAATAATTAAATACTATAAAAAACAACAATACAATATAAAAAAATAAGATAGCTTAATTAATAAACAAATAAAAATTAAAGTTGAAACGAATGTACCGAAGGTCTACTAAAAGTAGACGTATAACCAAAGGCAGAATTGAGAGATACCAATTGAAGCTTCCGATTTAATTCAAATAAATCTCCGAAATCCAAAATCCAAGTCAATATCACAAAATAATAATTATAAATTTATGAGAGACTTAAAATTGATAGATTTATACGATGTTAATGAAATAGTTTGTGAATTGTAATTTAAATGAAAGAAAATGGTATATTTATAGTGTAAGTGGTTGAGAGGGGTGGGGGGCTGTTTTGAGACGTTTTAGGCCCCAGCCCAACGGCTATAATAATAAAAATTTATAAAATCATTGAATCGGGTTCAACCAGACAGGGATCGAAATGGGACCGATTTTTACCGAGCTGGATCAACGGATAAAAATTAGGGTTCCATTTCGATACCTGTTCTTGTACCTTACAAGACCGGTTCCTTACTAGTTCAATCGGTACATGACCAGAATCGGAAGAAAACAGGTCTAATTGTCAGCCATAGCTCAAGTAAGTTCATTTATCTTTTCCGAACACTTTTAGGACCATTTTACTATTTTTTTGTTGCATTTTAGTTTAGTGAATTTTTGAGTTTTTATGAAAATTTGATTGTTCTTGATGAAATTTGTCAAAAATTGATATATGCTGAGTTCATGTTCTTGATTCCACATCTTTACTTGTGTTTTGCTTTGAATAATCGTTTGAATTTTTTTGAACTTTTATGTTTATATTGTCTATCGATTTTATTTTTTTCTGTGTTTTAATCGACGTTGATGGTGTTCTGGTTGCTGTCTTTTGCATTCTTTCTGTCTAGAATTACCGAACTTTTTTTGCTTGTTTAATATAGTACTTTTCTGTTTCAGTTAATATACTAATGGTCAATAGATTGATCACTATAAACTTGTTATTGCTTATAGATTGTTAAGTTAGGAAATCATTAAAGAATATGTTTGTACTACTTGTACCTTTAAGAAACATAAAGTTGAAGAAGTTGATCACTTAGGAAATTTTTTTGTATGAGTAAGGATGACGGATTATCGTAATCATTTTAGAAAAATTCTAACTGATCAAAAGTTTTATGTTCATTCCAAGCAAATATGTTTTGAACACTTGAGACATTTACCAAAATATTTGAAATTCAATAAATAAATGATCTATTATATATTGTTGCGATATGCTAAAAAAAGGAGCAAAGTCCTTCAATATTGTGAATTTTCTTATTTCAAGATGATCAAGAACAAGAACATCACTATTGAAAGGCTGATAAGCTTGACCAAATGAATTCAATTATAAAGGAGCAAAAATTTAAGTTCAATTTAGTGTAATTCGTGCCTTCGGTGTTGCTGGCAAGGGATTCGACGGAGAAAGCGAAATCAAACCAAATAAAAAAGTGGTAGATTAAAATTTCTTCAAAATTTATCCATTCGGAAAAGAGTCGATTGGACTAGCATAGAGCTATTTGAAAAAGAAGATTGATTCAAACAAACATAAAAGTGGATGTTTAAATTGTATTGTAGTTATATAATATTGAATGTTTGAGGCATTATAGTTTTTAAAAATGAAGTAAATAAAATGAGAAAATTAAAACAAAGACTTTTATATATAAAAAGGTTAGATGTTACGATTGGGTGTATTTTGATTGGTACTTTACTACCGTGGCAAAAGTGGATATTTAAATTTTGTTAATCATACACCATAAATATAATTAATTATTTCTCATGTGGCTAGTAAATAGCGGAACGTATAGATTGGCATTCCAGCATTTGTAAGGAATATGCTGGTTGGTGCAATGATAAACAAAATATTAGTATATAACAAAATAGGAAATAACAACATAAATTATATTATATTGAGCACTATCAACTGAATTAACGGTATATCTAAACTACACGGTTTATGAATAATATACCGTATGAGTTATAACTCTTACTAGCATATTGTCTAAAAAAGTTAATAAATAAAAATATGAACTAATAAAATGTTACGCAGCTAAATAAGTTTAAACAAATCATATGATCATATACGAGTCTACGTAAATTGCGAAGGACGGTCATATATGTACGAGAATGGATAGTGGTTATACAATTAACATCCTCAAAATAATGTTTATTAAAGTGCAAATATGTTTTGTCAGGATTTTCTTCGTTCAACCAAAACTCATCATACATATTTGATCATTATTTTCAATATATGTACACTCTTATATGATTATATGACTTGTTTAAACTCATGTAATTGAGTCAATTGTAATAATTCATTTTTTGTTAGCTAATTATTCTCTTTTTAAAATTCTACTAGTTAAAGTCTATAGATATGTATCATAATCTAGTAAGATTATTATGGATGAAAGTCTTATGATAGGTTAGACTATAAGAAGTCGAGGACTAAACTAAGAATAGTCTAACATATACTAAGATCTTGATCTATGATAAACTTATAGATTATGATAAACATGTATAGACTTTTACTAGTAGAATTTTATAAAAATAATAATTAGATAATAAAAAAAGTTATTGCAATTTACACAATTAAATGAGTTTAAACAAATCATATGACCATATAAAAGTATGTGTAAAGTGGGTATAATAATAAGAGATGTATGAGAATGAATTGTGGTTGAACAAATAAGATCCTTACAACATACTTGTGTTTGGTCAACATTATTGTGAAGATGTTAATTGTATAACCAGTACTCATCCTCACACATGTTGATCTAATTATTGTCCCCAATGTATGTGATCTCTTATATAATCTTATGATTTGTTTATACTTACTTAATGGTGTAAATTTAAATAATTTTTTTGTAATTAATCATTTTCTTTTTTAATTACAATAATAGTCTCAGTCGAGCATAGACCCTGTAGACCCTTTAATTTTTTTAGTATCAATTGATCTAATCAAATAGAATTCTCAATGTATATAAATCAGTTAGATGATATGTACAATATATATTTGTTTTAGTCTATTAATAACAGAAAGGAACCAAAAATATCAAAATTAACATGCTACTAATTATACGAACTTATGAGTCTCAAATTACATAATTACCTCGAGTTACGAAAACAATGTGGGACAAGTCTATCTAAAATTTATTGTTATTACACGTGGTTATCTTGTGTGCGGATCTATTACACACTAAATACTTATCCTTAATCTTGATTATGAAAGTCTCGCCAACATCCTTATTTTCTTTCTTTCTTTCAAACTTGATATCGACTAGGGTACTAAAAGAATATATACATCTAACAATTCATGTGACACACACTATTTGAACTGTACGACAACAATTTCATTAGGATGACAATCCATATCAATGATCACCCAAACTTTTATCTTCAATAGAATCATCGTCATTGATTATAGGGTGGGTTAGAGGAGTACCAAAGACCTCACGATAATATTTATGTTATTTTCAATATTGGCCTAGTGCGATCGGCGGTGACATCCAACATGTATAGGGACACTTAATTGTCATTGTTTTTGTAAATGTTAGACATGTTTTTATCCTTTCATTCATTAGATAACTAATCATAACTTCACTTAGCTCGAAATCTAATTTTCAACATCTCAGTTAAGATACGAACCATGTTGTGTATATTATCATTGCGTTGAAATGGGATGACCATCGGCACCTTATCAGATAATTTTCAAATTCAACACTTAGGAGTGTCCTTTCACAAACATTCATATAATCACCATTAACAATAATTATTGTAACTTACTGACATCATAGACCACAATGATCGATCCTAAATTACAATATTGGTCTATAACTGGGCAAAGACTAGCAGGAAATTCTCCAAAAAATATCAATAAATGAAATCGAATGTAATAGGTACTCTGCTAACTCTGAAATGGAGAGATGTATTAGTAGGGCTTCTACACTATGAATTTATCTACTAAGAAGGTATTGGAGAATTTTCAAGCTAGTAAAAATGGTGTAAAAATATTTTTTGAAAAAAGTTAAAAAAAAGGGTATAACACTAGAGGTAATGAGCAAGAATGGAGATTTTCAGTTGTGAAGAGGAATATTTTGCCGGAAATATCGTCGGAATCGACAAAAATATGTGAAAACAACTGGAAAATGGAAGCTTTTTTGGGCTTGAAAAATATATTCTTATTTGATTATTTTTAAATCTGAAAATAATGATGGAAAAAAACAAAATATTATTGGAAGGGGTGGGGAAACTAATGTACAATATTAAAAACTTTGGAGTTGATCTTGCGTATTATGAAAGAATAATGAATGATGTCATAGTCAATGTCTAAAATACCAATTTTTAAAGTCTTTTGTCTAAATGCTCGATTAAGTTTTGAGAGTGGCTATTTTGCCAACTCTCCCGAGAGACAAAGGTGCTTGAAGGAAGCTGGTGATGATTATATACTTCCACATCTTCTCAATTTGTGAAATTATTTATTTCTTTATAATTATGTATGTTGTAGCAATCATATCAATTGTGATAGAGTCAGAATTTTTATACACACAAAAATAATTATAATAGCATATAGAGTGCGGAGGAAAATATTGTTTACTTGCATGTTGTCAAGACCCAAAAATGGACGTGATGGCACTCATCTGATCCCACTAAGACAAGTCAGCCTAAAACTCGACCATTACAATAAAATGCGGAAATTTCATAAGTTACTCAAAAGTACCCTCAAAATCTGGTTGTCACGAGTACAAGCCTCTAAAGTATTACAATTGATTAAAGAAAAAAATAAATCTCAAATGACAATATTTCTCGAATAGAACAAGATCATAAATTGAAGTAAGAAGGTCTGCTGAGATAACAAGCAACTACCTCACAATTCTCTACAAGAAGCCTCAGACAAGGAGAAGAGAAAATATCACAAAGTTCGGGCTAGTAACCTACAAAATAATTGTAGTAGCAAGGGATGAGTACGAACACACGGTACCCAGCAAGTAAACGTCTAAACTCATGCTAAGGAAATAAAATATGAGTACTCCTTACACACTAACCGAACCTCCACTCTTACAACCTGCATAAAAATTCAACCCAACCTAATAGTTCACAATTTTCATAGCACCTATCTCATCAAAATCATTTTTAACATATTTGCACATCCTCAACTACAAACTCAATTTTCAACAATCACAACTTTCACAAAAAGACACTCACAATATCAACAACACACAAGATCAAGTTTGTCAAATAGAGGTAATCAAATATCAAGTTGTTTCCAGCCACCAATAAAACACATAATCATCAAGAATGAAGGATGTCATGGGATGCAATGCAATATGACATTATGAAGTGATATGCCTCATAATACCAATTTCTCTCTCAACCGTATATACATGATACTCCTCAGAAATACATCGAGAGTTCATGACCCATGGGGGACTCGCGAGGTCCATATATCGATACGGACGATCTCCACGTGTCTGTGCGGACCATCTCAATGCACTATCATAAATCAAACAATTTCGCACAGACGATCTCCACATGCCCAAATCATAATCATAACTTTTTCTATCGCAAGGACGATCTCCATGTGCCCAAATAATCATAACTCGATCTCAACACGGACGATCTCCACGTGTTAGACCTTTACTCATTCAGTCTTATGTCAATGCACGTATACAATATGTTATCAAATAAAGGAGATGATGCAACATCTTAATAAATCGAATGTCGCTATGACATATAATCACCTCAGTTATCACAATTGTATGGGTTTAGTAAGAACAAAATCACGCATAATAAATCAAATCAACAATATATTAGTTAATGCCTATATGTTTTTGCATTCTCGGATTACAATCCACATTCTACAGTAATAAACCTTCCCATTATAATAGCGGTACTAGTATCATTCTCAATACATCACATGCAAACAATTAATCACATTGTCTTTTGTTATCCTTTTTTTTATCATTAAAATTAATCAAGGTGGACAAGTCAACCCTTCCAAATCCCATTACTCCCAAACAAATACCACAAGGAAATACATGCATTTCATACACTTAGCAAGAGTTTAGAAATCCACTTGCCTGAATTAAATAAGATTATATGCCGGAACTTAAGCCTTCCCCATTCGTTGAACTTCCAACTCAAAGAAATCTATTCAAATAAATAATAACAATAAGATTTTAAGAATAACAACACCCATATTACTATATGTCTAAGTTAGACCCATTAACTCGCCCAAATCTATACGCATTAGTTCATGAGTAAATTACCCTATAGACAAGGACATTGATATACTTCTACCTCCTACTCCAAAAATCACTTAAAAACCCTAGAGTCCACATTTATAATCAAGTTCTTACTCTTGATACCAGTGAATATACCAACTCTCAAAATTTCGAAACTTCAAGTCAAGGGTTAAGTCTCAATTCCTTCAAATATAAAAGTCAATTGACATTCATGAACCACAATGCACCTGCTATTTAGTTAGGTACCTTAATATGTTAAACCTTGAATTTTAAGGCGATAACCATATGAAAACTTTTATTCTCGAAGATAAAAATATTCCTAGTAATTTAATACAACATACAATACCTAAACCAAATCTACTCCACTTCTATAAAATAAAATCTAGCTATCGTACCAATGGCAATCTAACTAATGTGAATAGTTAGTTATGTATGTGAAATACTTCAATATCTAAAAGGGATCTCATTCATCTTTTGACTATTATAGACAAATTACAATATCACAAAATTCTCTAATTTCTATATATTCATACCAAATATAAATTAGACCACTTTCACTCAATTGGAACAGATTGTTCCTTAACATTCTGGTAAGAGCAAATTGAATAAGACATTATTAAAACTAACACATGGCATATCATCATTGTACCTATACATATATCACATGTACTTTATTTCAAAACCCTTTTTTCAATTCAATTATATTATAATACTATTATATATATATATATATATATATATTATATATATATATATGTGTGTGTGTGTGTGTGTGTTGTGTGTGTGTGTGTGTGTGTGTGTGTGCGTGCGTGCGTGCGTGTGTGTGTGTATATGCATCAATTATGATAGAATATGCACTATGAGGAACAATTAATGCATGCCTAAGAGAGCATGAAAAAGAATTGTCCTTACGATGATGAAGTTTGTCCTCCTTTCATCCATATCTGCGTCGCCGACAGGTTAGTTTTCTGCTCCCCTCTATTTTCTTTTCTAAATAAATTAGGTATTAAAAGTGACAAAATATATTAGCTTATTTTGTTAAATAATGGGTCAAAAGGTTTAGGGTTTAAAATAAATTATTTAATAAATATCCTTCAATTAATTAACTATAGTTAAAAGAATAGTTAAAAATTTTCAAATCAACTTAAATGACTATGTAAAATGACTCGAGGCATATATCGGGAGGGGTAAAATAGTAATTTTATAAAAGTTTCAAAAATGACCTTGTGGGTTATTACATTATCCATCGCTAAAATCATGTTCGCCCCCGAACATAAGGAAGAAGAAGGGTGATTAACCAGCATGATCAAAAGTTCCAAACCAATTGTTGTTCATCTCTCAAAGTTAGCTCCACCGTAAGACCATTCCATCAAGATGAACTACTAGAACTGAATTTTCGATTCAAATTTTGGAATATCAACAAATTAGGAGTGATTATTACGCCACAGACTAACCCATGAACTCAACCTAAAGTGAAATCCATTAGACCAGAACACAACATCATGACAAATATTTTCTCGCATAACCCAAATAACATTCTGAATTGATACCGGCTACAACCAGAAGTGAACTTCAACCAACCATCACAGGCCTTATAAAGATTTCCTTTTCACAACACGATCTTTTCACAAACTTAAGTTATAAATTTTGATCTTTAGATATCAGGTACCCATCAAGGGAGAAACAAACATATGTAATCCAAAGAAGAACAAGACCGTGTAAGCACTCAACAAGTGGTACACTCTAGGATGCAGAACCTTTAATAACACTCTTAGACAATTGCAACTCTTCATAATAACTCTTGTATAAGTTCTCATAAGCAAGGTTGTACGTGTAGAACTGTAACGACCTGTTTAGTCGTTTTGAGCAGCAGATTTTATTTTTGGAAAAACTGGCTGGGACGACGCACCCCACGACGGACCGTCATGGGCACGACGGACCGTCGAGGGTATCTCGTTCCAAAACACTTAGAAATTCTGAAATTGGATACTGAAAATCGACTCTCTGAACTTCGTGACGGAAGTGCAGGACGGACCGTCGTAGTCACGACGGGCCGTCACAGACTCTCTAAGAAAATTTAGTCCATGACAAACCTGCGTGACGGACCGTCGTAGGCACGACGGCCCGTCACAGGTTGCGTAGTCCCAGTTGGAGTCGGATTTCTTTACACGTTTTAATTGACGTTTTGGACTATTCCTTCTTTAATTATAAAGTTAGAGGGTTTATATTAATAAGTCTAATTACTTGGGGGTTAAAAGAGGTAACCTTAAGTTAATTAGTGAGTTATTAATGCCATCTTTCAAACTTAATTATATACTAATTAGGGTAAAAGAAAGAGGGTTTGAATAAGAAAATAGAAAGAGAAAGAGAGAGAGAGAGTCGAACGAGGAAGAAGAAGAACAAAGCTTGGGAATTTCTTGCTTGATCACTAGTATTCGGTGGAGGTAGGTTATGGTTTATGCCATCTTATAGTAACCTCTTAATAGCGAATGATATGTGTTGGTAGTATTGTAAACCCTTCTATATGCTTAACTGTATGATTGCACGATTGTGATTATGAAATTGTGATAAAATAAGCATGATGAAGCTATTGAATTCTAAATCTTGAAAGAAACCCTAATTCACTTGTTAATGATGATGCCTTGGTGTAAAAGAAGGCTTGATAAATTATATAATGAGACTGATGATGCCTTAAAATAAAAGAAGGCTTGATGAATTAGGGGATCAGGTGCCACGTTCCGGTACCAGGATAGAAATAGAGGATCGGGTGCCACGTTCCGGTACCAGGATAGAATGAGGATCGGAGTGTCACGTTTCGGTACCAGGATAGAAATAGCGGATCGGGTGCCACGTTCCGGTACCAGGATAGAATGAGGATCGGAGTGTCACGTTCCGACATTAGGATAGAATATGGATCGGGTGCCACGTTCCGGTACCAGGATAGAATGAGGATCGGAGTGTCACGTTCCGACACCAGGATAGAATATGGATCGGGTGCCACATTTCGGTACCAGGATAGAAATATGAGGATCGGAGTGCCACGTTCCGGCACCAGGATAAAATATGGATCAGAGTGTCACGTACCGACACAAGAGGAAGAAAGATAATGAATCTTGAAGAATGTTAATATACTCAATGTGATGAACCTAATTCCCAAATGAGTATGATATTGGGGCTTGAGTCCTCATGGATGAACTTGTTAGTACTTATTGATGATTTTAGTACTTGTCGTTACTACATGTTGAGTATCATAGTTGATTTTATGATATTACTTGATATATATTATTTTCTATTTTGAGTTGGCTGATGATACTTACTCAGTACCCGTGTTTTGTACTGACCCCTACTTGTTTGTTTCTTTCTTTGTTATTTGTGGAGTGCAGCAAACGTTCCGTCATCTTCAACTCAACAGTAATCCTAGCCAGTCATCACTATACCGGATTTCAGGGTGAGCTAATGCTTCTAGCTTGGACTGGATCTCCTCTTCATGTCTTGATGCCTTGAACTTCGGCATGGACTAGCTTTTTAGTTATTTTGTTCTTAGACATTCATAGTTTAGTAATTTGAGATAGATGTTCTTGTGGTGATGACTTCAGATTTTGGGGATAATAATAGATGTTGAATATTAATAGTTATTGGATTGGTTTTTATTGATGAGTTTAAGTCTCCCGCATTACTTTCTGTTGATATACATTGAAATGTTAAGGTTTAGATTGGTTTGTTCGCTCACATAGGAGGGTAAGTGTGGGTGCCAGTCGCGGCCCGGTTTTGGGTCGTGACAAACTTGGTATCAGAGCCTTAGGTTCGTTGGTCTCGTCACAGAAGAACAGGTCTAGTAGAGTCTTAAGGAACGGTAGGGGGACGCCTTTACTTTTTCTTGAGAGGCTATAAGACTTTAGGAAAATTCCACTCTTTCTTTCTTTCTTTCTTTCGTGCTATTACTTGAATCCAATTGGTATCTGGGTGATCCAAATTGGTATCTGACCATCTTCACTCTATTTTGCAGATGGTTAGAACTAGAGCAACGACTGCGCCAACAGCAACACCGGCAAGACAAGAAACGTCTGTGCCAGCCAGTGGGGCTGTGGCTCGAGGAAGAGCAGTGGCAAGAGGCCGTGGTAGAGGTCGTGGGAGGACGTCCTCTAGAGGAAGAGGACGAGCACCTAGCCCATCTGATGCTAGAGCAGTGACTCCTCCACCGACTGAGGAAGTAGTAAGAGAAGGGGAGGATGGGGAGAATGAACAAGGTAACTATTAAGAACAAGTATCCTCTTCCTCGCATTGATGACTTGTTCGATCAATTACAAGGTGCTTGTGTCTTCTCTAAGATTGATTTGAGATCCGGTTATCATCAATTGAAAATACGGGCAACGGATGTGCCAAAGACTGCCTTTCGAACCAGGTATGGGCATTATGAATTTGTAGTGATGTCCTTTGGTCTTACGAATGCCCCTGCTGCGTTCATGAGCTTGATGAACGGGATATTTAAGCCGTATTTGGATCTCTTTGTGGTCGTATTTATTGATGATATACTGATATACTCTAAAAGTAAGAAGGAACATGAGGAGCATTTAAGAATGGTATTGGAAATGTTGAGGGAGAAAAAGCTTTATGCCAAGTTTTCTAAGTGTGAGTTTTGGCTAGATGCAGTGTCCTTCTTGGGGCACGTGGTTTCTAAGGAAGGAGTGATGGTGGGTCTTTCTAAGATTGAGACAGTGAAGAATTGGGTAAGACCCACTAATGTGTCAGAAATACGGAGTTTTGTTGGGTTAGCTAGCTACTACCGCCGATTTGTCAAGGGATTCTCTTCTATTGCTTCCCAATTGACGAACTTGACTAAGCAGAATGTTCCATTTGTATGGTCGGATGAGTGCGAAGAAAGCTTTCAGAAACTCAAGACTTTGTTGACTACCGCACCTATCCTCACCTTGCCAGTAGAAGGTAAGAATTTCATTGTCTATTGTGATGCATCCTATTCAGGTTTGGGTGCAGTGCAAATGCAAGAGAAGAACGTGATTGCTTATGCTTCAAGACAATTGAAAGTGCATGAACGTAACTATCCAACTCATGACTTGGAATTGGCCGCGGTAGTGTTTGCATTAAAGCAATGGAGGCACTATTTATATGGGGTTAAGTGTGAAGTCTATACGGATCATCGTAGTCTACAGTATGTCTTTACTCAGAAAGATTTGAACTTGAGACAAAGGAGATGGATGGAACTACTGAAGGACTACGACATCACTATTTTGTATCATCCGGGGAAGGCGAATGTTGTGGCAGATGCTTTAAGTAGAAAGGCGGGAAGCATAGGAAGTCTAGCTCATTTGCAAGCTTCTAGACGCCCATTGGCTAGAGAAGTGCAGATTTTGGCTAATGACCTCATGAGGTTAGAAGTAAAAGAGAAGGGAGGATTGTTAGCTTGTGTGGAGGCAAGATTCTCCTTCCTTGACAAGATTAAGGGGAAGCAGTTTGATGATGAGAAATTGATCCGGATTCGAGATAAAGTGTTGCAAGGAGGGGCTAAAGAAGCAACAATCGATGAGGAAGGTGTTTTGAGGATTAAGGGAAGGGTATGTGTACCCCGCATCGATGATTTGATCAACACTATTTTGACAGAGGCTCATAGTTCAAGGTATTCGATACATCCGGGTGCAACCAAGATGTATCGTGACCTAAAGCAACACTTTTGGTGGAGTAGAATGAAACGTGATATTGTGGATTTTATTGCCAAATGTCCAAACTGTCAACAAGTGAAATATGAACACCAAAGGCCCGGAGGAACACTTCAGAGAATGCCCATTCCCGAATAGAAGTGGGAGAGAATTGCAATGGATTTTGTGGTTGGTCTTCCAAGGACAATGGGTAAGTATGACTCGATTTGGGTAATTGTTGATAGGTTAACTAAGTCTGCTCATTTCATTCCGGTCAAGGTGACTTACAATGCAGAGAAGTTAGCAAATATCTACATCTCAGAAATCGTTCGATTGCATGGGGTTCCACTATCCATCATATCAGATAGAGGTACGCAGTTTACTTCTAAGTTTTGGAAAACATTGCATGCTGAATTGGGTACTAGGTTGGACCTTAGCACTGCATTTCACCCTCAGACCGATGGTCAGTCTGAGCGAACGATTCAAGTGTTAGAGGATATGCTTCGTGCTTGTGTGATAGAATTTGGTGGTCATTGGGATAACTTCCTACCCTTAGCGGAGTTTTCATACAATAATAGTTATCACTCAAGCATTGATATGGCCCCATTTGAAGCATTGTATGGTAGGAGATGTAGGTCTCCCATTGGTTGGTTTGATGCATTCGAGGTTAGACCTTGGGGTACTGACCTTTTGAGGGATTCGATAGAGAAAGTGAAATCTATTCAAGAAAAGCTTCTAGCGGCGCAAAGTAGGACAAAAGAATACGCAGATCGAAAGGTTAGAGACTTAGAGTTCATGGAGGGTGAACAAGTCTTGTTGAAAGTTTCGCCAATGAAAGGGGTGATGCGGTTTGGTAAAAGAGGTAAGCTAAGTCCGAGGTACATTGGGCCATTGAAGTACTTAAGCGAGTAGGGGAGGTGGCTTATGAGCTATCCTTGCCCCCAGGGCTGTCCGTAGAGGGCATCCGGTATTCCATGTGTCTATTTGAAAAGATACCATGGGGATGGAAACTACATTATCCGTTGGGATTCAGTTTTGCTTGATGAAAATTTGTCTTATGAGGAGGAGCCTGTTGCTATTTTAGATAGAGAAGTTCGAAAGTTGAGGTCAAGGGAGATTGCATCCATCAAGGTGCAATGGAAGAATCGACCAGTTGAAGAAGCCACTTGGGAGAAGGAGACTGATATGCAAGAAAAATACCCACGTCTGTTTACGGAATCAGGTACTCCTTTCCACCCTTGTTTCTCTTCCTTTGATCGTTCGAGGACGAACGATGGGTAAATTGGTATCTATTGTAATGACCTGTTTAGTCGTTTTGAGCAGCAGATTTTATTTCTGGAAAAACTGGCAGGGATGACGCACCCCACGACGGACCGTCATGGGCACGACGGACCGTCGAGGGTATCTCGTTCCAAAACACTTAGAAATTCTAAAATTGGGTACTGAAAATCGACTCTCTGAACTTCGTGACGGAAGTGCAGGACGGACCGTCGTAGTCACGACGGGCCGTCACAGACTCTCTAAGAAAATTTAGTCCATGACGAACCTGCGTGACGGACCGTTGCAGGCACGACGGCCCGTCACAGGTTGCGTAGTCCCAGTTGGAGTCGGATTTCTTTACACGTTTTAAGGGACGTTTTGGACTATTCCTTCTTTAATTATAAATTTAGAGGATTTATATTAATAAGTCTAATTACTTGGGGGTTAAAAGAGGTAACCTTAAGTTAATTAGTGGGTTATTAATGCCATCTTTCAAACTTAATTATATACTAATTAGGGTAAAAGAAAGAGGGTTTGAATAAGAAAATAGAAAGAGAAAGAGAGAGAGAGAGAGTCGAACGAGGAAGAAGAAGAACAAAGCTTGGGAATTTCTTGCTTGATCACTAGTCTTCGGTAGAGGTAGGTTATGGTTTATGCTATCTTATAGTAAACTCTTAATAGCGAATGATATGTGTTGGTAGTATTGTAAACCCTTCTATATGGTTAACTGTATGCTTGCATGATTGTGATTATGAAATTGTGATAAAATAAGCATGATGAAGCTATTGAATCCTAAATCTTGAAAGAAACCCTAATTCACTTGTTAATGATGATGCCTTGGTGTAAAAGAAGGCTTGATAAATTATATAATGAGATTGATGATGCCTTAGAATAAAAGACGGCTTGATGAATTAGGGGATCGGGTGCCACGTTCCGGTACCAGAATAGAAATAGAGGATCGGGTGCCACGTTCCGGTACCAGGATAGAATGAGGATCGGAGTGTCACGTTCCGGTACCAGGATAGAAATAGAGGATCGGGTGCCACGTTCCGGTACCAGGATAGAATGAGGATCGGAGTGTCACGTTCCGACACCAGGATTGAATATGGATCGGGTGCCACGTTCCGGTACCAGGATAGAATGAGGATCGGAGTGTCACGTTCCGACACCAGGATAGAATATGGATCGGGTGCCACGTTCTGGTACCAGGATAGAAATATGAGGATCGGAGTGCCACGTTCCGGCACCAGGATAAAATATGGATCGGAGTGTCACGTACCGACACAAGAGGAAGAAAGATAATGAATCTTGAAGAATGTTAATATACTCAATGTAATGAACCTAATTCCCAAATGAGTATGATATTGGGGCTTGAGTCCTCATGGATGAACTTGTTAGTACTTATTGATGATTTTAGTACTTGTCGTTACTACATGTTGAGTATCATAGTTGATTTTATGATATTACTTGATATATATTATTTTCTATTTTGAGTTGGCTGATGATACTTACTCAGTACCCGTGTTTTATACTGACCCCTACTTGTTTGTTTCTTTCTTTGTTATTTGTGGAGTGCAGCAAACGTTCCGTCATCTTCAACTCAACAGTAATCCTAGCCAGTCATCACTATACCGGATTTCAGGGTGAGCTATTGCTTCTAGCTTGGACTGGATCTCCCTCTTCATGTCTTGATGCCTTGAACTTCCGGCATGGACTAGCTTTTTAGTTATTTTGTTCTTAGACATTCTTAGTTTAGTAATTTGAGATAGATGTTCTTGTGGTGATGACTTCCAGATTTTGGGGATAATAATAGATGTTGAATATTAATAGTTATTGGATTGGTTTTTATTGATGAGTTTATGTCTCCCGCATTACTTTCTGTTGATATACATTGAAATGTTAAGGTTTAGATTGGTTGGTTCGCTCACATAGGAGGGTAAGTGTGGGTGCCAGTCGCGGCCCGGTTTTGGGTCGTGACAAGAACCATTGGTATACTTTTACTATTTAAGAAACACAAAATATTTCATAAATGATATGATTAAGTCTAACCAAGAATCACAAGATCGGTACATCCGACCCACCACTAGGAATTCACCCATAGATATGAAAACGCGTGTGGGAATAGGTAGGAAATCACACTCCGAACCATATTCAAAACAAAGTAGATGGACATATATAAATATACATAACCAAAGTCCAATAACACTAGATGCTTCCTTTATAGTGCCCACATGAAACATTTCCATTCATATGACTCTATCTCTTTAATTATCTAATTACCCACAATCACCAATCTAGTCTCGATTATAATTACTCACCTACCTATTTTTATCGAACCACATATGGTCTTCACAGTACTTCACTTGGGTCAAAACTCTTATTACTAACACAACATCATAGCCACATTATTGCCCTCAAAATTTTTGAACTATGACTCCCTTTCATTCTATTTAAGCATTTCATGCCAAATACAGGTTATACCCAAGTCTGATAACACTAATTTTAAATCCAAAAGTACTTTACCATCGAGATACAATAATTCAACCACACTCAATGTCAACTCCGCGATTTTTTTTGCATATACAAAATTTCAACTAATATTCAAAACTTTCATTACCTCATACCAACACTAAAGAAATTTTTGATCACTCCAATAATTAGGTATACTATAAGCTCATAACCTTTACCCACTATAAAAGGCCTATGTAATGCATCATAGCGGCATATATCGTCCCATCAAGTACTTTCAATCACTTAAAATCGTCATTAACCATGTAGAATTGTAGGTTCACTCTATCGAATATCTATAAGTTACCTATCCTAATTTGAACAATCTAGCTTAACATAACCACATAGAATCTTTCATATAGTGGCTTGTCACCCAACCAAAAACTCAATCTTAAGATAAGTCAATCTCAGTGGCAAGAAAATAAGTAATATGTTATTTATTTTCTTAGAGAATATTTTCAACACAGCTGTAGACTGTAGTTTTGTATAACTTTGTTTTCCTACTCATCTTAGACAAGTTATTTTCCTCAGCTTGTATTTACTAAAGATATTACTTTTTTTTTAAAAAAATGACCAAACAAATCTGAGAAAATTTTAAAATATTTAGTGATATAATCGATCTCTAAGGTTGGGATAAAGGTCTACGTACACACTACTCTACCGAAACCTCAGTTGTATGTTGTTGGTTGACTGAATTGAGAGGGTTCCTCTCAATTCTACTTCCATTCATAAGTTCCTATATATTAGTAAGGCTAATTATGAATTTTATTGTTGATTGCAGATTAAATCAACATTCTATTCCCTTTCTACAATTTTCATCCTATTATTTAAGTAATATGTAAATTTTAGGCAGTACTACTAAACTTGGGATAAAACTTGTGTGCTCCTTTGCTTATTTTCTGGTATAAATTTAATTCTCCATCTTAATATTTTTGACATTCCTGACCAGTTGCATGTTTTATCTTCGCATCGAATCTATTATTCAAAGTTAAGGGGAGAGTTTGATTTTTTAACAAAATTAAGGGTTTAAATGTTTTTCACCTTAATTAAATATGATAAACCATTATACATGTTAACATCGATTTCTTTGATATGAATTTGATAAAGTTGTTTATCAATCCTCCATTTACAAAGTGAGTGAGTAATCTCATCAAACGTCAAGAATTGATGGCAAGCATAACCCTTACTAGTTCTTGTCACGTTTTTTGTGCAGTTGAAGATTATCATACATGACTAATAAAAAACAAAACAGACTCTGACTATCTTGTATGCGGAGAAAGTAAAAAATGGAAAAATTAGCAAACTAGTCAAAACAATCTAACTTAATTACTAAAACCGTCCATACTTTATAATTATTAATAAAAATGTCAAAATGTCATTATTTTTGAAATGATTTTGTATCCTAATTTACTTATTATTTTGGCTCACCTTAATTACACATTTTCCAATTAATCCTATATATATGTTTAAAATAAAGGAAATATTTTCTCTCTCATATTTTCATCTTTTTTTTTTTTGCAACATATTTTCATCTACCCATTCTTCATCATTTCAAAACCCGCATCTCTCTCTTCTTTCTTTTTTTTTTTTTTAAAAAGTGAAAAATATATTTTATAAAGATATTCACACAATCCCTTTTATTAAGGTATGCATCTTTATCCATTTTTTAAGATCTATTTTATGATTTTATTTTTGTTTAAATCATTTAAAATTGTTGTCTGTAGTTGAAATCATGGTTAGAGTTTAATAAAATCTAAATCACTCCCAACGGTAGAATCTAAGAAAATTACTATAGGTATCAAACTAAATCAATAGTTTTCTATTTTTCAATATCACAATTTTCTACTTAGAAAACAGATGACGACAACTTTGTATTTTAATTTGCTTGATTTGTATTTCAATATCACTTTATATACAAACAAGTTGTACTTTTTTGATTTTGTATTCATCATAATGGTATATTAATAAAGTCACATTTGTATTTCAATTGAAATGTGTATTTATTGTGCTCAATTTGTATTTCGATCTCAATTTTAAATGACAACAAGTCTGTATTTCTTTTTTATTATGTTTTCAGCATAATTGTATACCAACAAATTTTATATTTTATGTGTTCACTTTACCATTCAAATTAAAATTGAATAACATACTGTGTTGTGTATTTTACTGTGATTATTTTGTATTTAACTCCCAACATTGTATTTAGAAAAGTTTGTATTTTTTTGTGTTCATCATAATGACATACCAACAAAGTCAATTTTGTATTTCAATTGATGTGAATATTTATTGTGCTCATTTCATATTTCAATCTCAATTTCAATGACAACAGGTTTGTATTTCTTTTTTATTATATGTTTTCATCATAATTGTATATCAACAACTTTTGTATTTTATGTGCACACTTTACTATTCAAATTAAAATTCTTATTTTACTTTCATAATGAAAATTAACAATTTTATCACATTGTTCAAAATTGTATTATATAACCGCTAATTATCTTTTTTTTATTCGTATTACAAAAACATTACTCATTGTATCACAATATAATCTAATCATTACATATGAATACATTTAAAGAAAGATACAAGATTCTGAAAAAAAATATAAATTGACTGTGAAAGAAATAGGATAGGTCTATGTTTAAGAAATACAAATCATTTTGGCATACCTACTACAAACTAAAGAAAAATACAATGTTCTTAATAAAAATATAAATGTTGAGTAAAAGAAAAACAAACAAATTATTAATATGTATACAATTTTTACAACATTTTTCTTCCTTCTCTCTTTCTTTGAAACCTTCTTCTCCGATTCCATCTTTTTCTTCATCTTCTTCTTCACCAAAATCGATTTTGGTTCTAAAATCTGACCCATTGAAGTCGTCGTTGGATATAAAGAAAAGTGATTTAATCAAATTCATTTCAACAAAAATTGGGAATTTTCAATGAAAATTTAGAAATCCATGCTATAAATTTGATGAACAAGTGGGTTGAGTTATGTTTTTTTTTTTTGAATTTGTATTTAGTTTTGAATTTTTGTAACTAATGAGACTTTTAAGCAATTGTTCCTTTTTAAAGAATTTCTCTCCCCTAAATTTCTCCCTTTCTGTTATTTAACAATTGTTTTCTTTAAATTAAAATAAAAAATAAAAACTTAAATAAGATACATAACAAATTAAATTTTGACAGTTTTACTAAATTTGAAAGTGTTGACAATAAATCTTATTAAATGTTAAATATTGACATTTTGAAAATTTTTCCATAAATTGATGTATGACATCCATGTATTGAGTCGTTAAATTCACCACATTCAAAAAAGAAAAAATGACATAAATCCCACCTTTAGGTTTTCTTATTACCATTATCCCATATTAGTTTTACAAAAATCCAAAATCCCTCATTTTTCACGCATCAGATTAATGTATCTCGTGCATCAAATCAGTGTATTATATATAAAATATACATCAGATTAGTGTATCACATATAAAATGTAATGTATCTTACTTAACAACTAATGTATCTCGAGCATTAGATTAATATATCAACGTTTATGTTATTGTACTAGTTTGAGGTATTTCTATAATTATAAATTTATAAGAAACAAATAGTTATTTTGCCTTAAAAATATGTGATTTATGTCCTTTGTCCTTAAAAAATACAAACCCACAATAATTCCCTAATAGAGCCCAAATAATTCAGCCCTATCAAGCCTGCTTATCTCTATAAAAAGCCTCCTTTTATATAGTTTTGAGTCCATTTTAGTAACTGTTCGCATTTAGTTCGATTTTCTTCTCATCTAAGTCAAATCACTGCTTTGCCATTAGCACAAGGGAGCTCGCTTTATTTTAAATGTAATTTCGAGAGCTGTTTAGATTCTTATCGTCTTTAGTTCCTAGTCTTTATAGTTGTCTTTGTTGTATTGTTGTCACTAACATTTGTTTCTCCACAAGGAGTATTGCTTTGATTTTAAACATTGAAATAGTTGTTGGTTTGCTTCACCGTTGATTTTAAGAGTCCTTTCTAGTGATATTGTATTTCCATACCTTTGCTTTTTGATATGTTATCTTTGTTTTGGGTCTTACCTCTCACTAATCAGTTCCGCTTTGGTCATCTAAACTTTGCATTCTAATCCTTTCCAATATGCATAAGTTGCTTAGTGTTAGCCAACTTGTTTTCTAGAAAATGATTTTCAATGACTGGCTTAGTGTTTGGTTTATTAATTTGATATTGACCTGCAACTTGTTAAGTTTTTAGTTAGCTTCAAGTTTCCTCTTTCTCATTTTGATGTTCAAATTCTTTTCCAGAAGATTAGTTGTTATTTGTGTTGGTTGTTCTTTTTGTCTATCTGCTGTTGTTATCTCTCAAAAAAATAATAACTCAGTAAGCTTATGAATGCATATTTATCCCACTTAGTTGCTTACCAAACATTGCCTAAAGTTGTACTCCTTGGTCGTTTATTTACTTCTTGATTAGTTACTTATTCTTTCTTCTTCTTTTTTTCCCCCATGATTTCTCTTGATTTGAGTGTGATCCGGACTCCCATTCCCTTGCATCCGATCATCTTTGAGTCAATATCTCCGAAGTCGTAAAAAGGGAAGTTAATACATTAGTTAAAGCCTGAAAATCAGCAGCAACACTAACCTCTTAAACCCCACTTGTAGAACTTTAATGGGGATGTTGTTATTATAGCTCTGTATGAATATGAATGCTGAGTGCTCCTTTTGACTAACATGTTATCTTCTTTTGATATAAGCATTAGAAGTTGCAAGTAATCTGATGTAGGATTGTAGTTAGTGTTCAACTGTAATTTATTCAATTCCCATGCTATGTTTTTTGGTGTAACCATTTTTCATTATTTCCGGCACATAAATTTTTTTATGGTGCATAGTTTTACATAGTAGCTGCATTTTAATAGAGACTAGATTGTTTTTTATTGTGTTATTTATATGTGGTTTAGGAGATCCTTATTTTGTAAACTTGCTGTATGTAGTTGCCTTAATATGTTTATTATTTTAGGTCTCATTAACGTAGCTACTCGCGAAATATTAATGTACTATATGTGATTGTTGTCTAGCATGACTTTTCGTTTATGTTGTAACTTGTACGCAATATCATTCTAACGTAAAAGTTACGTGGAGGATATACCTTCCAATGTATTATACTATGTGATACCTTTAGTGTGACTTACTTTCACACATTGAATACCTTCAAGTGTATGTAGGGTTATGTTGTCATTCTGGTTTTAGAAAATGCCTGTAGTTAAGTTGTAGTTTACTAAATATGTGGATATTTTTCAGATTATTATTTGCATCAAATATTTTTGGTGCCAGTGCATATTCTATTTGAATGTGTTGTCTTGTATGTATCCATAGAATAAGATTACTATGAAGTTATTAATGTAAAAAAGAACAGTTTCAAATTTTAGTATTTTCTAATTATACGGTCGAACAATCGAACCTCCCCCCCCCCTGCAGGTTTATGTGAACCATAACATAGTTACAGATTTAAAGGGAAACTTAAACCAATCCAATTCAATCGATTTAAAGATACATGTTTTGGAGAATATACCAAAATGCACGTGTGTGGGGTGTAACCACCAGTCTTTAGGTGTTTAATGGTATATGAATTGAAGGACAATCCCCTAGATAAACTGTTCTTTCATATTCCCAGACTAGTTAACTGGAGGACTAGAAACAACAGAATACGTTATGAATTCCTCATAGAAGGAATGTTCTGTGATAACGACAATCTGGTAATTTGACATATTTTTAGTATTCAATTAGTACATACATCATTGTCTTTCAATATACATATTAATTATAATTGTTCTGTGTGCAGTTAAAATACAAAAATATTCAACCTTCATTTAAGGAGATTGCATTTTATCAGCCTCCATAAAAAATGATGCAATCCCCGGGAATACCTTTCAAAAATTGGCGACAAAGATGATGACGAAGAAGATGATTTCACTTCAAAGCCTCCAAGTCATAAGCCACATAATAAAGAAAAAGGTAAACAGAAGGTAGATGTTTTATTGTTCACATCGATCAAAAAGTTCAATATGCATGTAGGTTCGAGTTGTGAGGAGAAAAGTGCACTTTATTGCATGGTTACTCTAAGACAAATAGTACACCCTTTAGTTTTGTTTAAACCCCCGTGGAGAACAATATACCAGTACAGGAATCGCATAATCTGCCCAACGATTCTGACAACACTACACCACCAAGGAGTTTGAAACAACCTCAAGATACCAAGGCAAGCGAAATTGATGTGCTGAGACAAGATCTCTTTCAAGGATTCTGTAAGGAAGTTGTTACATTTGTTTTTAGTTTACATTGTATTCCAATATATTCTTACACTTTATTTAATAATCAGGTTGCTAATGAATTCAAGAAATTGTGCTTGTTTATACTGAAAAATTTTAAACAAGTCATGGATGCAATCAACAAATGCAGTGCTCAATCTGGAGCACCATGTCAGGTTAAGCACAACAATGCTAAATTACGAGAATACATTCACATATACATGTTAACATATGTTATAAAACTCAATTATTTTTGTATAACATAAACGGGAAGATGGAAGTAAATCTCCAGCGCATGTGCCTGATTGGTCGAATAAACATTCGATGAAAGACGACAATCAAATCTCAACATTCCTAGATAAACCTCACTTTGATATAAATTAGGTACTGCGTGAATTAACTTGTTTTTCTAATTTATAAGTGCATGGTGAAAAATGTTTACGAATAGATATGTCATCAAAAACTTAACAGGTTCAACCATAATATTTATTATTGTAATAATATGTTACATTTCTCAAAAAAAAAATCATTATTGTAATAGTAACTAGGGTTTAAGTGTTCCCCACAGGTTTCTAACTTGATAATTCTAACTATAACAATTCTTTCCCAGTATCTTGCATGCAAAGTAATAAGTTATGTATTTCTAAATCCTTGGTCTGGCATCTATTAAATTTCACTCTACACCTTGGTCCGGCTACGTGTGTTGCTATACTAACCTTAACTTTACCTCATATTAAGCATTGTATTCGATATTTTACTGAGTTATTACCTCGTACCAATCAATACTAGCCTATTAGATAGTATATACTAAATCTATGTAGATAATTCTTTTCCTATTATCTACCTCCTTGGTCCGGCAAGAAGCATTAAGGCGAGTTCTAACGTTGGCCATCCGTTAAAAAGACTTCTAAACGAAAGAATTATCAATACATGCAAGATACTATTGTAGAATTGTTATTTTAGTTAGATTTTACCTTAATATTCACCCATGGTTCCCACAACCCTAGTTATGGAGTTTAGTTACCCATAGTCATAATCACAATATCCATATATGTAATATAAGAATTCATGTACTTACTTTAACAAGGAACAATAAAATCCAGAAGTTCACTTGATTAATCAGCAAACGCACCAACAATCAATTCCAGAAAAAGTGTCTCAATTGCTGAAATTAATCAAGGACTAAAGATTCTTCAAAAGTATAACACAATCACAAAGTCTACTAACAAAGAGTCTAACATAAGAGAATCTAACTATATGAGAGTCTAACCCCAAAAATGAGGTTTTTCGAACTATTTATAAAAAACAAAAGCTTAATAAAAGAAGGACTCTATTTGCTAAAAATCTGTCAAAATGCGGCTGGGTCGACGGACCTCGTAACGGGCCGTCGTGATCATGACAGGTTGTCATGGCCTCCGTCATCCTATACTTTACAGATCCTTCTGCTGCTTTTTTCATTACCCTTGACAAACAGGTATGACAGACCGTCACAGGCACGACGGTCCGTAGAGGTCTCCGTTCCATAACACTTGAACTCTGGGAATTTGGGTACTAGGACTACTTCTATGATCATCACGACGAACCAGCAAGACGGACCATCGTGGCTATGACGGTCCGTCATGAACTTCGTAATCCCACACTTAGGTCAGACTTCCCCATCTTCCTTCAGCAGCTTCACTACGGTGCCACCTACGGGCCGTCACAAGCTCGACGGACGGTCACAAGCTCCGTAGGTGGTAACTATTCTGCATTTCTTGCTCAAAAACTTCCGCGTTCATCTTTAGACAAATTTCCCGCAAATAAAAAGAAACTTACATAAAAATCAATACAAAAAAGGCTTTTGGACACACACTAAACTTAAGGAAAAAGCATTAAAAAAACCATGAAACCACGGTATATCACCAACATATTATCAAGTATAACTATGGTCATGTATTATCAGTAGTTTATGTGTGTCAATAAATGTTAATAGTATCAACTTGATATTTTGGTATTTATTGATTGAGAAGTATGTATCATGTTTAATATTGAGATAATATTCAAATTAATTTATAATTTAAGCAAAAAAACTGAGAAACAAATACTTCAAAAGGCAAATAAGTCATTTATTCGACATAACAAAAGTTAACTAAAAGAACACTTCGATAGTTGGATGTATAGTTCCTATGCATCCGTGTTGTCGTTCAACATGAACGTCTATTATGACCATGATATCCACATATACTACAATAATTGGTACCCTTCCTTTTGCTCAACTCGCTAAATGACTTCTCCCGCTGCTTCTTTGGCCTTTCTGGAGGTCGCTTGAATTTTGGTCGTAATACAACTTCGGTAGCAATCTGTTCAGATATATTCCATTCATTTTTGTTTGAGAGAGGATACAGAGGCACTTTATATGTTTTCAATATTGTTTTTGGCTTGTAAAAGTCTAAACCATATTCATCTAGAAGCATGTGTTTTTGTTCAACACCCTCCATGCATGTGCGCATGGTATTCCGTCAACTTGAAACTTGTTGCAACTGCAAGTCTTCTGTTCCAAGCATACGATATAACTCTTTTATTCATCACTTACTGAATAAATGTAATTAGTTGACGGGACAACCTAGCATCAATACATAATTTCAACTATACACTCCATAGGAAAGCAAATACACTTTAAATACTTAAATAAATGAATACATAAGCAACTAAAATACGACAAATATTATTTTTCTTACAAAAATAAACATTTATTCAGCATGCATACCGTCATACGACAGATTTTGATTCATTAAGCACAAGCATCTCCTGAAACTTCTTCTCAAGTAGTGTGAAAGTGCATGATGAATTCTTTTGATTTGTGCAATTCCATCTAGCAAACATCAAGCACACTTGTTCGAGAAAGTCAAATATGGGTAATTCTCTTGCTGCTACCAATGTCGAATTGTTGCCGTCTACAATATTTGACGTCATCATGAAACCAGAGGAATTGGTGCATACAACCTTGCCCACTTCTCATATTCAACCAACTCCAAGTAGTTCTTCACCCTTACATCAAACTCTTAACCCTTTTCATTAGCTTATCAAAATCAGTTTGAGTATATGTTTTTGCCATAGTGTAGAATACCTCACTCAATTGTTCATTTGGTTTTTGAAAATTCTTGCATACATTAGCCCACCAGTTCCATATGCAGGTGTTATGTTAGATATTGTTTTACACAATAGATATGGCCTTTATTATGCTATTATGTCAGTCAGATACCACACACATATTTCTTCTTCCCATAAGTTTCTTTGAATTGTTCAAAGAACCATGTCCAAGCAATATCATTTTCTGAATCAATAACTCTTTATGCCAAAGGCAATATATTCCCTATTATAATGTATAAGAAAGATGAATAACAAATAAATAAAATTATAATGTATGTATGTATCTAAAATAACTGCTCTATCCATAGTGTTGGCTGATACGAATGCACCAATATATGTTGATTTGAGGTGACTAGCGTCTATAACAACAACCGGCCTACAGTGATCAAATCCCTTTATAAAAACATCCAACGATATAAACATGTATAAAAATTCGTTCTCATGTGTTCTCTTCATTCATATATGTGAATTATGGTACGTCTTATCCAAGGTATACAAGTATCCGGTAGCTTCCCATAAGACGCAGTTGGTTGCCCCATTATCAATTCTAAGGCTTTCTCTTTTGCTAGTCATGCCAACATATTGTTAATATTAATACCCAATTCCAATCTAACGTCATCCATGATATCATTTGGAGTGTACTTCCTCTTGTGATTCCTCAATTTAGGCGCGATTATTCCTCCAATTAATCCACTTGTGCACGATAGTCAGAATGCACCCCATCCTTTAAAGGACGTTTATGTTTAGAGTTAAATTTTGAACATCTTCGACTTGTTAATACTTGACGCTTTCATCAACCATGCACATTCTTTAGATTGACATACAAGATTATAGATGGGAATACAATTTATATTTTTTATTAGTTTTGTTTTGCATCTGCAAACACAACTCGATACACTTAAAATTAAATGAATTTAACAACAATTTACCTAATAGAGTTTGAACTCTCCACCAACAAATAAATCCTTTTTTTGATTGAATACTTTTCCATCACATCCTTCAATGTCGACTTATCCATGTATATCTGATAAACCACTATCTCCTTTTGTGATCTGTTCATAATTATTAAATCATTTCCATGATCTAATATATCTGCTGGTTGATCGTCAAACGTTGGGAGCATTGGTAATATATCATTCGTACCAATTAATTCATGATTGTATTCAAATTGCACCACATAACCTTCAATAGAAGTTTCTCCAGAATCAGAATATACTATATCAATATCGAAAATCCTTACACACAAGGAATATACTCCAAATTGAGTGTTGATATTTTTCAAACGAACATATATGCGCACACCTATGTTATTACGTATTTCTATAGGCGTGTTATTACCTTCAACAATGTATTTGATTTTCATACTTTTTGTAAGATTGACGTTCAATTGTACCGAAATCAAATCAACTAAATCAGAATACAAAACATATTCTTTCAACACTATCCCGTCAATGCTATATTCTACATAACAATTCTCTTCGCTCCATTTTCTAAAATACCGGATCAAAACTGTGATAGTAGCCATGAAGTTGTCTTTTCGTTTTAGGCGTGAAATTAAGAAGAAAGAAGGAACATATTTTTTCCTTTTAAGTTGATCAGAATCCTAGAAGGTATATGTCAGTTACGTTTTTTAAAATGCCAAATTAGTGGGTTTAAGGGCTGAAAAATAGGTCATTTTCATTAACTAATTGACCTCATTTAGTGGTATTTTATTTTTAATGTATTTTTTAAAATGAAATATTTATGGAATTCTGCAATTTTTTAACTCAAGCTGTAGCAAATTTTTTTTTTTTTAAATATGATACTTATATCAATTTCAATCCAATAACCCTTAAATTATAGTCATTTATGTAAGTTATACAAAAACTAATAACAAAGAAAATAAAAAAGACTGCTCAAAACACTACTATCTATCTATGAAACTTCTAATAACTAAGATGAAAGTTGGGACAAAACCCACGACATCCAAATTTAACTGAAAAGTAAATGGAATCAAGCAAACTATGCATTGAGGTGTAAGGGGAAACTCAAAAGCACAAGCTTAAGCTTTAGAGGACGAGTATGTAAGAGGAAACTTTAAAGCATATGCATAAGCTCTAACTGTAAAAAAGGAAAAACATACTCAGCTCATCTCAACTCAACTCGAAGATACTCAAGAATATACAAACTCAAAATTACTCAGCTCAATTAAGTATAAAAGCAACAATAAAAATGCATTATATAGGAAGTTTTTAAAACAATAGATAATAACTCAATCTATTAAAAAATACAATAATAAAATACTCGATGTCTGAAAATGTATTAAAAAAAGTCAAATCAATTAATAGAGAAATTATTAGTGACATCTAAAGAAAAAACTAAAAAAAAGGGAAAATGATATATAATAACAAAATATTAATTAAATTAAATGTTGTAAACATAGTTGATTTAATTGTACCCCATAACAAATTGTTGCCATTTTGCCTCTCTTTTGTGAATCTCGCTCGTCACTCTCATTCTCACTAGCAGTCTCCCTCGCCTCTCTCGCTTTTATACAAACACAAATGTATATAATATGTTTGTATTTGTATAAAACGAAAGAAAATTGTATGTATACATATATTTTCGTTCCCGTTTCTCTCCTCTCCCAGATTTCGCTCGTCACTCTCCCAAATATCACTCGCCTCTCTCACTTTATTCAAATACAAATGTACACATTGTGTTTGTATAATATGAGAGAAAATTGTATATACAAATGCAAATGCATATAGTTACGTCTAATACACTTATGATTATACAAATACGATCTTCCTCTGCCCAGTTTTCTTTTATCTTTCTCGCTTAATACAAACACATATTATGCAATTGATCTTTTTGTATATGTATACCGAAACATATACAGTTTATACAACTGTTTTTTTGTGTATATATATAGAGAGAGAAATGTACATATTTATGTTTGTTATTGAGCGCAATTATGCAAATTATAGCTATAACATACAAATATAATTTTTATGTTTGTTATAGGTGAAAATTGCTCAAAAAAGAAACTACTTGGAACTCTAGTATTTTAGCTAAATAATTATACAATAGTCTAAAATTAATTTCAGTCTAGTCATTCCATAGATTTGGCCAAAAATGATACTTGGAGATGCAAGGTGTTTTCTATTAACACGAATAATTTAAAAATGTAACTTACTAATTTTTTTGGATGGTTGTAAGCCTGGTATTGTATTATATTGTATTTTATTGTCGATTTAAGGGAAAAAGGTTAAAAGTGCCCTTAAATTATGTGAAGGAAACAAAAATGTCCTTCATTTATTTTTTGGCTCAAAAATGCTCTTATCGTCAATATTTTAGCTTTAAAATGCCCTTATAGTCAATACTTTGGTCCAAAAATGCCCCTATAGTTACAAAATGAGTCAAAAATGTCGTTTTCCCAATAAATATATTTTTTTCTTGAGAAAATGCATTAGTATCCCCCTAGACTTTGACTGAAATTCTAAAAAACACCTTAACTAAACTAAGGTCCTATTACTCCCCGAACTTATTATTTTATATAGTTTTGTGCACTTTTTTACTTACGTGACATCGAAATATCTTCCACGTGCCTCAATTTCATGGAGTTACGGAGTGTGCCACGTAAGACAAAAGGTGTATAAAATTACAAAAGAAATAATATCAAGAGGTAAGAGGACCTTAGTTTAGTTAAGGTGTGTCTATGAGATTTTCGATCATAGTCTAGGGGGTACTTGTGCATTTTCCCTTTTTTTCTTTTTAAACACATCTTTTTCCAAATTAATATATTGTTAAAGAACACTATTCTTGTTTTCTTTCTTCTAAAATCATTTCAACAAATAAAAATGTACCTTTTTGATAGATAATATA
>JAKWIY010003062.1:9563045-9631279 GCA_027704805.1 Solanum corneliomulleri | reverse complement strand
CATATGTACAACAGGCACCAGTATGGTGTCTACTTGAACGATCTCAAATACTAACTAATGTTATCCACCCAAAAACTATAACAGATGTTTCGGTTTTGACATATGAGATTACTATGGCATTGTTTATTATATGTAAAGGATGTCGGAGTTCTGTTACAATTTGACATTAAGAAGTACCCATCTATAAGCATAAGAGAGAAAGAAGATTAAATTTACTAAGAAGAAAAAAATATTTCATTTTTCTCATTGTGTTGTTGTACATGTGTATATATTACCTAACTAACTTTTGTAACTAACATTCTTCTATATCTAACAAGCTAACTCCTCTAACTTTTCTATATTACAACTTAGTCCCTAATATTTGTTAAGTAATACCTTCTTTAATACTCCCCCTCAAGTTTGAGGGTATAAACAAATTTATTACTCCAAACTTGGAAAGTAAGTACTCATATTGTGACCTGCCTAGACCTTTAGTAAGTAGATCAGCTATCTGTTCTTTTGTACTTAGATGTCTTGTTTCAATAACTCCTTTTTGTATCTTCTCTCTTATAAAATGGCAGTCCAACTCTATATGTTTGGTTCTTTCATGATTTACTGGATTTGTTGCTATCTGTATTGTTGATTTGCTATCACTATGGACAATAACTGGAGTTTCAATTTCTGCTCCTAATTCTTTGAACAAACTAACTATCCATACAACCTCTGCTACAAAATTTGCCATACTTCTATACTCAGCTTCTGCTGAGCTTCGAGAGACAGTTCCTTGCTTCTTGGTCTTCCATGAAATAAGAGAGTTTTCAAGATTTATCAAGACTCCAGGTACTGATCTCCTAGTCTGTGGACATGTAGCCCAATCTAAATCACAATAAACATTTAGATGTTTGCTACTTTTGCTGGATAGCAATATTCCCCACCCTGCTTCACCTTTTATATATCTTACCACCTTCAGAGTTTCATTTAAATGTGATTGTTTTGGCTGTTGAAGAAATTGACTCAGAGTCTGTGTTGCATATGCAATATCTGGTCTTGTAACAGTAAGATACAAGAGTTTGCCAATTAATCTTTTATATATGCTGGGATCTTCTAGTAACTTGTCATCATGTCCTATATTATTAACTTCATCATATTTCTTAGTAGTCAACTTCACAAAAGAATCAAGTGGTGTAGTAGCTGGTTTTGCTGCACTCAATCCAACCTCAGAAATAATCTCAAGAGTATACTTTCTTTAATGAATAACTATACCTTTATTTGACCTGGCAAATTCTATCCCTAGGAAATACTTAAGATCTCCAAGATCTTTCATTTTGAATGTATCTTGTAATGTCTGTTTAGTCTCTTGTATCAGCCTAATGTCATTACCTGTGATCATCATATCATCAACATATACTAAGATTATCACTAAAGTAGCCCCAACTCTTTTAGTAAATAAAGAATAATCAAGATGACTCTGTACAAACCCTTACTTTATGAGAGCTTCAGTAAGCTTAACATTCCATTGTCTAGGAGCTTGATTAAGTCCATATAGGGATTTAATGAGCTTACATACATGCTTCTCCCCCTGTCCACTAAATCCCTGTGTCATCTTGAACCCTTGTGGTAATGTCATATACACTTCATCATACAAATCTCCTTGTAGAAAAGCATTATACACATCCATTTGATGTACATGCTAGTTACCTGCTGCAGCTAGTGCCAAGACACTTCTAACAATCACCATTTTTACCACAGGAGAAAATGTCTCATGAGACTCTAGTACTTCCCTTTGATTATATTCCTTAGCTACTAGTCTAGCCTTAAACCTCTCAATTGGACCATCAGCTTTGTATTTAATCTTGAAAATCCACCTACACCCAATGACAGTTTTCCCATAAGGCAAAGGCACAACTTTCCTAGTGCTATTGCATTCTAAGTCCTTGATCTCAGCCTGCATGGCATCAACCCACCTAGGATCTTTGCATGCTTCCTCAAAACTAGATGGTTCAATCTCAGCTCCAAATGAAGACATATATAACTGATACTTGGCAGATAAATGATCATATCCAAGGTATTGATCAATTGAATATAATGGCTTGCACACTCAGGGAATTTTTAAACATACGCCACATAGTCTTTCGTCCATAGGGGAGTACTACTGATTCTTAATGATCTCCGGGTGTTACATCCTGAATAGAAATTGTCTGATCAGAATGTGATTCAGAAGTTTCAGATTCTGGTACATTTGATATACCATCTAGAATTGCTTCTGTAGGAATATTAGTGGTAGGAAATAGTTTTCAGGAAACTGAAGAAGAAAGTGAGAAAGCAAATATAGTTTCCTTGAACACAACATCTCTACTAAGAAAAAAACACTTGTTCTTCATGTCATAAAGAATATATCCTTTAGTTTGCTCACTATACCCCATATGTATTGCCACCACACTTCTTGACTCAAATTTATCACTGATGTACATATTTTTGGCAAAACATAAACATCCTATTACTTTCAAATGATGCAATGAAGGTTTGCTCTTATATAGAGCTTCACATGGGGACTTCCCATTCAGAACTGGAGTAAGTAATCTGTTAATAATATAAATTGCACATAAGACACAATGACCCCAGAACCTAATAGGTAAATGTCCTTGAAACTTGATAGCTCTTGCAACTTCTAGAATATTCTTATGTTTCCTCTCAACAATACCATTTTGTTGATGAGTATAAAAACAAGTTCTTTGATGTACTATGCCTAGTGATTTACATAACTGATGACATTCTAGAATTAACAAATTTTGTACCATTATCTGTTCTAATGACCTTAACTGACACACTACATCACTTTTCAACTTTATTAAAAACAACCATACCATTCTTGTACAATCATCTACAATTGTAACAAAGAATCTATTCCCATCATATGTAGGAAACTGAAAAGGTCCCCAAACATCAATATGTAACAATTGAAATGGCAATAAGGACACAGAAGTACTATGAGGAAAAGGGTATTTTGTGTTGTTTGGCTAATGGACAGATAGTACAATTTTGAATTTCTTCTGTATTATGTTTAACAGATTCAAGAATAACACTTGCTAATACATTTGAAGATGCATGTCCTAACCTTTGATGACACAGGAACACAGAAGAAGTTGTTGTATTAGTGTTATCCTGAACATTGTGTGACTATATTTGAGTATTTAACTCTTTCCTTGATTTTGGAGTAGAGAGAAAATAACGTCCATTAGATTCTTACCAATCACCTTCACCTGTCCATTGTAATGATCCTGGAATACAAAAAAATCAGGAAAGAAGGAGACTGAACAATTGCGAATTTTTGTGATTTTTGAGAGAGAAAGAAGATTATTTTTAAATTTTGGTATGACTAACACATCTTCAACCCTTTCATGTTCATTAATGTTGCAAGACCATGTATGAGAAACAGTGGTTTTGTTTCCATTAGGCAAATAAACTTGATTATAATTGTTACTAGGCATTGACTTCTTATCGAATAGCATATCAGACTTATATGTCATATGATTTGTTGCTCCAGAGTCTACAATCCAATCATGTGATCCTACTGAGATTTTAAAACTATTACTTGCAGTATTGGAGCTTTGTATTTGATTAACACTGCCACTTATTGGACCCTGTGTGCAAGTACCCACATCTGATGTACCCTGCAAATTAGTCTTTCCCAGCATTTGCAATATTTGGTTGTATTGTTCATGTATAATCTCCATACTTTTATTATAATCTCCAATTCTTGAGACTTGATTAGGATGTTCTTGAGTCTTTACAATATTATCCAACACATTATTTGCTGCATTATATGAATTACCACCTCTCTCAGTATAATAATTCCTATTGTCTGAGTAGTTGTTCCCTTGATTCTCTCTTCTTCTCCTTTCAAAATCAGGTGGTATCTTACTAGACGAAAACAAACAGCCTTTTTGTGTCCTTTTCGTTTGCAGTGATCACAACTTACATTTAAATCATAGCTATAAGATGAATAAGGCTTTTCTGCCTATTTACAGGATTGGAACTAGATCTAATTGAAACTAATGCATTCATATATGTTTGACCTCCAGATTTATGCGATTGAGATATGAATCTTTGACTCTCACGTTCTAGTAACATAGAGTAAGCTTTGTTTAACGATGGCAAAGGAATCATCATAAGAATCTGACCTCTTGCTTGTTCATATGTCTCATTATGTCCCATAAGAAATTGTAGTAAGTTTTGATTTTGTACAAACAGAATGAAATCCTTTGATTTCTCACAATTACAAGAAGGTACTGGAGTAATACTATCAAACTCTACCCAAAGATCTCTCAATCGAGCAAAATAGACTGAAATTGAACTTGTACCTTGAGAGATCGATGCAATTTCTTTATGAAGCAAGATGAATCTTGATCCATCAACTTTGTCATATCTTTCCTTGATATCGCTCCAAACTGAAGGTGTATTCGTTGAATATACAATTCCTCCAAGAAGTTCTTTGGATACACAGTTCATAATCCAAGATAGAACTATTGCATTACAACGTTCCCACAATGTTGTTAGATTAGGGACAAAACCTTCCTTTTAGCAAGTTCCATCTATGAATCCAAGCTTATTTCAACTTAAAATTGCAATTCTCATTGCATGACTCAAAACTGAAAAATTCTCTGCCCCTGTAAGCTGTATTGAAATCAACATTGCACCAGAATTATCAATGGTTCTAAGAAACGGAGGATGATTATGACCTAACTTCTCTAGTAATTCATTATCGATTGTTTCCATGGCTAATTCACTTGATCAATTTGGTATTAACATTGATGCTATGATACCATGTTACAATTTTACATTAACAAGCACCCATCTATAAGAATAAGAGAGAAAGAAGATGAAATTTACTAAGAAGAAAAAAATATTTCGTTTTTCTCATTGTGTTGATGTACATGTGTATATATACACCTAATATTCTAACTAACTTTTGTAACTAACATTCTTCTATACCTAACAAACTAACTCCTCTAAGTTTTCTATATTACAACTTAGTCCCTAATATCTGTTAAGTAATATCTTCTTTAATAAGTTCGCTAGTCTTATGCATTCTCAAAACCATATCACACGGAGCTGTAGGGGTTCCTAAGAAAATTGTGTAATGTTAGCAAATTCACAAAATTGAGGTGGTTGATGATGAAAGTGATGCCATTTGGAAAGTGATATATGACACAAGCACATGTGGAAAGCTAAATAATGAAGGTATTCCAAAAGGACGTGGAGACTATATTATGAATTCAGTCTCTTACTCTTAGGCGTGAATAAATCCTTCTGACATCTGGAGAAGTTGATAAAGATTTTTTTAGATGTCTGTATAAGATACATAATATGCAAATGTGATCAAATGAAAGCAACACACTTCCTCTAAGGTTCCAGTGATAAATTAAAGACAATATTTATAAATCGAGAACAGACAACACATGTTTTCTCCTACTCTATTTTTTAATAATATTGAAGAATACATATTTTTTGATATTTTTTTCAATATCATGGAGTACGCCACGCACCTCAACTAATTCCACAGGATACCAATAGAAATTCATTCCTACAAGTTCCCTCAACGGACCAAATTCTACTTAGCGTTAATAGTTTTGGCACGATAGACTCATGAGATGTGACCTCAGGGTGAAAATGGCTCGTGACCATGTATTCAATTAATTTCCTTGGAAATGATGGTCAAAATTTGCTGCGAGAGTTCGATTCAATCAATTTACAGAAATCAAGAAACTCTAAATCAAACAAACACCACACCAAATTTGCTAAACCTCTACCTTCAAATTAAAAGGAAAAAAAAAACTTTCATCGACAAAATTTAAGAAAAGATGTAATCTTTACCTGTAAAAAAACATAAAAAAACAATTGTTACCAAGGTTATACAATCCAGATACTGTCAAATAATTTTTTTTGAACTACTTTTTCATGATACTAGTAACTCAATGGGAATTAAATCCTCACTACTATTATTGAATTTGTGCATCTCATGTGGTTTGCCAAAATTACTCATATATAGTATGTGTCCCTATGAAAAAAACGCAAAAAATTAGCATTAGCAACAATAATTAATCACCAGGAAAGTATATGTATAAACTCTTATCTCATGACTTACATCAATTTAAAGTTGAACATAACCATATTTGATTGGACAACTACATGTAAGTAGAGAAAAGTCAGGAATAAATACAAAATGTAAGTTAAAGTAGAAACGCGATAACTTGAACATTAACCAGCTGAAAAAATGTAAGAAATTCCACAAAATCTGAAAAGGAGAGATAGAACTCGAGTGAAATAAATGTAGTTCAATGACATATTTACCCCTAATTGTAAGACTGGAAAAGTGACTTCTAATTCTTCTTGCGGCCACGCTGTCTACTAATGACCATTAGCAAGGCGGATGGAAATATACATAAAAGATATTTCACCTATCACTCATGTGTAGCCAATAATAAACTCATTGCAGGATGACCATAATGTGAAGTTGCCTGCATTTCTACCTTACTTTTTCTCTGATTGTCTTCTTTTATCCTTCATTTTTTTAAAATACATTAAAAATAAATTATATATGCAATAAATATGTATTATAACTATTTTTAAAAATAAATTATGCTTGTTTGGTAAGAAATTGATATGTTGTATTTAATCATCAATAAATCCTGTATTATATGTGAATAATAAATCATTCTTTGTAATATGTATTGAAATTTTGTTATAAATGTATTAAAAGTAATCAAGTGAATTTTTATTTTATTGCTATAAATGGTATTCCCCTTCTTTTTTCTTCCGGTAACAATACAATTTAAATAGTTTTGCTACATTTAAAAAAATGACTTTGTACTAATATTTGTAGAGCTAAATAAATGAAAATAAACAATGTAATTTACTTGATGAAGGGGCTAATAGCCTAGTACCAATTAGTCATTGCAAATGAAGTGGGCTCAATGCATAGTACAACTTGCATTGAATTATGTACAATTAGTCATCTCTTGTTGACTTATAAATAAGGTAGATGAGTCATGACTTGTGCTCAAACACTAACCCTAACATCATGAATATTTAGATACTAACTCTAACTCAATTAAAATACCTTTCGTATGAATGATCCCCTGCCAGAATTTTACATGAATATCAATTGCAACAAACATGAAGAATATTAAAACATCAACAATTATTTTTACATTTGAAAAAAACATGAAAAGCTTATAAAATCGTTGGTTGGACATGATATTATATCACAAAAATTGGCTTCTATACCATACCACCTCAAATTTGGGGGGGGGGGGAGGTTTTCAGAAGCTAATCAAAAGTGCTCTTTGATTTCATCATTCTGATAAAGACTTGGTGTCAACTTTGTTTGATTTGAACTCCATGTTATTGGTTCACTGGCAACACATTCTTCATAAACACTCGAAATGTGTTTCGCACCAGTTAATTGACCAGATATCAGATAAATCTAACAGAAGCGGAACAAACAAAAATAACTGTCATGAAATCGTTGGGGTGAAACTTACATCTACTACTTTTAGAAAAACTTCTCACCAACATGATCACTCTTCAACTTGATCAATAACAACACAAAAATATGTGCAATGGAAAGCATACAGTTCACCTAAGAATTTGGAATGAACCAGAAGGGAAAATGAGCAAGTAAGAAACTGAACAATCTTTCGTCGAAATTTTTCAATAACAAATTTACATAAAGCATTTCTTGCATATAAATCAAGTATTAATTATGATTTTCTTGTGAGTTGCAGAGACTCATACAAAAGGAGAATCATGTTCATCCATGTCATTATGTACACACGGAAGCACCGTTCTAAGCCTTCACAATGCTTTTATGTCATGAATTTTCACAAAAAGACCAATAATCAGAGTAAGAGTACAGTTCTCTCTAGAAATCAGAATAAACTGAATATATTAAGAACAACCATAAAACAAAAAAGATCCACAAACCTAACAATGAAATTTGAAGTAATAACTTACGGTTATCCTAAAATAGAGCAAGCTAATAAAACAACACAGAATGATGACCCCACAACTATAAATAGGAGAGAATAAAGCTCACTTACTTGCCTATTTAAGTAAATACTTTCAAGTATAACATAACTAAATACTAAAAGGAGTCATTACGACTATTTACAAAGGAGACGGACGGACAATCGGCTAAAAGGAATTTCAATTTGGTTACATGTACAGTTTAAGATAAATTTAAAATATGGATACGCTAGAAGCTCAAGTAAAGTACAATTACAAAATATAGATAAGTAGGAAGATAAATTGAATACTAGAATAGTTAATTACCTTTTATTTATCTATAATGTGCACAATATCTTAGATATTGGGGGTAGGTTAGCAAAAACCAATATATGACTGACTGACCAAATTGCAGGCAATGTCAAACTTACATGACGGATTCAAAACTGATTGTATTGATATGCAACAGGCAATAAGATCTTATATCAACAACAAAAAAATTGAACTTGGCAAAAAACAAAAACTAAAGTTTTATTCATATTTCCATAGTTGTCGAACTCTAAACAAAGTTAAATAATGTGTCGAGTACCAGCTGAAAGCTTAATGGTCATGTCGATTATATACTGATTGAAAGCTTAACCCAATTTACCTCAAGGTTCATGTCTGATGGGAAGTACTATTATTAGTAGTTACTTTCAAGACAATTATAAAAGAAACTAAAACATCTAGAGAATACTCGCACCATTCATATGGTTAAAAGAAGTAATAATTTCACATTTATTTATACCATACCATATGACAGATTGAATGAAAGACACAATTGCTAATTAATATTGTCTGTTTGATAGATAGGTCATTTTCATAAGTTGTCAGAATGTAGTTATTTAAACATATAAGTTATACTTTTAGTTGAAATCGAAGGTATAAAGATAAGCCATGACAATGACTACGACTCAGTAATTTTAATGTGGCTGACATTTTTTTCAACATTTTTATTACTTTGTTAAATTCCTCGGTTACTTATTTTGAGAAATTGAATGAGAGTTTCCCAACAAAAAGAAAAAATACAGAGAACATATAGATAACATAACTAAATAAATAAGTTTACCTACAAATGTGTTCATCCAGAATCAACCAAAGCCTTCATAATCAGTTCCTAGCCTCGACAAAAAAAAGCATGATAGCTAGAAAACACATCGGCTACTCTCGTTGTACATTTGAAAGTCACACAATTAGATACCAAAATCTAGAAGAGTGTGACAACAATGGATAGAGTAACTTTGAGTCTCATTCATGAGGAAAATACATTTCCTACTTTCACTGGTGAAAATATGGAAAACATTAATGATATACCTCCATTATTAATTTCTGCATTAAGTTGTCCACTATCAATATAACATATTATATTGCCACCACACTAGGACCCAATTGTACAATTATAGCCATGTAGACCCATCATGAGTTTACCTCCTGCCTTAATAATAGTAAAAAAAGTGTCAAATAACTGAGAAACTTAACCAAAAAAAGAGATAAGACCTTTTGCTTATAGACTGAAGTAGGAAGTAGAAAATATTGGATAGTATTAGAAGAAGAGTCTACCAATAACAAAAATCCTTTTGTGAAATTGTATAGTAATAAACTTAGCTCATCTAATGAAATCATAAATGCAACGTAATTAAAAAATTTAAGTAGTTTTTCAATAATTAATCCAACTTGAATATGCATCCCTTCTTCCTAGGCTTCAATCTTCCTTTGTTATGTCATTATCAATGCTCTCTCAATACATTCAATTGTTACTGGTCAATGTAAACAACCTTTAAGGAAGGGAAGAAAATTCATGATTCGAGTTTGCCTAAACATAAAAATGGAAAGGCGTTCTGAATTTAATTAACCTAAAGGAGGTCATTTATATACTAAAATTTCAAAACGCGAAAGAAAAGTTCTTCAAGGAATGCCAGACCTAAAAAAAACATAGATATACAAACTATAAATAATTATTGAAATCATGTAGTTTAATTGATTCTAATCATGTTAGATGAACGTGGAAGAATATTAACATTAGAAATTGCCAATGTAACGACCTGTTTAGTCGTTTTGAGCAGCAGATTTTATTTCTGGAAAATTGGCTGAGACGACGGACCCCACGACGGACCGTCATGGGCACGACGGACCGTCGCAGGGTCTCGTTTCAAAACACTTAGAAATTCTGAAATTGGGTACTGAAAATCGACTCTCTGAACTTCAAGACGAACTTGCAGGACGGACCGTCACAGGCGTGACGGACCGTCACAGACCCTTGGTGGAAAATTGGGTCTCTGAACTTTGCAACGACCTGCAGGACGGACCGTCGCAGGCACGACAGCCCGTCACAGGTTGCGTAATCCCAGTCGGAGTCAGATTTCTTGTTACTTTTTAAAGGGACGTTTTGGACTATTCCTGCCATAATTATATATTTTGTGGGTTTATATTAATAACTCAATTCCTTGGGGGATAAAAGAGGTAACATGGAGTTAATTAGTGGGGTATTATTGTCACCTTTTATACTTAATTATATGTTAATTAGGGTAAAAGAAAGAGGGTTTGAATAAAGAAATAGAAAGAACAAAGAGAGAGAGAGAGGATCGAACGAACTAGAAGAGAGAAACAAAGCTTGGGAAATTGCTTGCTGATCAAAATCTCTTCGGTGGAGGTAGGTTATGGTTTTTATGCTATCTTATAGTAAACTCTTATAGCGAATGATATGTGTTGGTAGTATTGTAAACCTTCTATATGCTTAATTGTATGCTTGCATGAATATGATTATGTGATTGTGATAAAATAAGCATGATGAAGTTTATTGAATCCAAAATCTTGAAAGAAACCCTAATTCACTTGTTAATGATGATGCCTTGTTGTAAAAGAAGGCTTGATAAATTATATTGAGATTGATGATGCCTTGGTGAAAAAGAAGGCTTGATAAATTATATATGAGATTGATGATGCCTTAGTATAAAGAAGGCTTGATGAATTAGGGGAATCGGGTGCCACGTTCCGGTACCAGTATAGAAATAGAGGATCTAGTGCCAACGTTCCGGTACCAGGATAGAATGAGGATCGGAGTGTCAGTTCCAACACACCAGGATAGAATATGGATCGGGTGCCACGTTCCGGTACCAGGATAGTATATGAGGATCGGAGTGTCACGTTCCACACCAGGATAGAAATAAAGGATCGGTGCCACGTTCCGGTACCAAGATAAATGATGGATCGGAGTGCCACGTTCTGGCACCACAGGAGGAATATGGATCGGAGTGTCACGTTCCGACCCAGGATAGTATATCGAGCGGAGGTCACGTACCGACACAAGAGGAAGAAAGATAATGAATCTTGAAAGATGATAATATACTCAATGTAATGAACCTAATTCCCAATGAGTATGGTATTGAGGCTTGATTCCTCATGGATGAACTTGATGGTACTTATTAATGATTTAGTACTTGTTGTTGCTACATGTTGAGTATTGTAGTTGATTTATGATATCGTCTGATATATACTGTTTTCTATTTTGAGTTGGCCGATGATACTTACTCAGTACCTGTGTTTTGTACTGACCCCCTACTTTTATGTTTTCTTCCTTGTTATTTGTGGAGTGCAGCAAACGTGCCGTCGTCTTCAACTCAACAGTGATTCTAGCCAGTCTTCGTCACACCGGATCTTCAGGGTGAGCTAATGCTTCTAGCTTGGACTGGATCTTCTTCAAGTCTTGATGCCTTGAACTTCCGGCATGGACTAGATTTGTACTTGTTTTAGCTTCTTAGAATAATCTTAGTTTAGTAATTTGATCATAGATGTTTCTTTTGTGATGACTTCCAGATTTTGGGATAATAATAATAGTTTTTTGAATTGTTTTATTAATGAGTTTAAGTCTTCCGCATTATTTTCTGTTGATATACATTGAAATGTTAAGGGTTAGATTGGTTGGTCCGCTCACATAGGAGGGTAAATGTGGGTGCCAGTCGCGGCTCGGTTTTGGGTCGTGACAAACTTGGTATCAGAGCATTAGGTTCGTTGGTCTCATCACACAAGAACATGTCTAGAAGAGTCTTAAGGAACGGTAGGGGGACGCCTTTACTTTTCTTTGAGAGGCTATAAGACTTTAGGAAAATTCCATTCTTTCATTTATTCTTTCGTGCAATTACTTGGATCCAATTGGTATCTAGGTGATACAAATTGGTATCTGACCATCTTCACTCTATTTCGCAGATGGTTAGAACTAGAGCAACGACCGCGCCAACAACAACACCAGAAAGACAAGAAACGTCTGAGCCAGCCACTGGGGCTGTGGCTCGAGGAAGAGCAGTGGCAAGAGGCCGTGGAAGAGGTCGTGGGAGGACGTCCTCTAGAGGAAGAGGACAAGCACCTAGCCCATCTCATACTAGGGCGGTGACTCCTCCACCAACTGAGGAGGTGATAAGAGAGGGTGAGGAAGGGGAGAATGAACAAGTGCAAAATGAGGAATTGCCACCCCAACCTACCCCAGAGATGATCAATCAGGTTCTTGCTTATCTTAGCGGTTTATCTGATCACGTTCAGGCACCTCCACTGGTTTCTGCACCAACACCTCCGGTTTCAGAGATACGACATGCGGCTACTATGGCTCCTCGTATGGATGCCTCATTGGACATAGGCACGTTTCCACGTCTTACTACTGGGCCTATAATGACAAATGATCAGCATGAACTTTTTCGTAAGTTCTTGAAATTGAAACCTCCAGTCTTTAAGGGTGCTGAATCTGAGGATGCTTACGATTTTCTGGTTGACTGTCATGAGCTACTACACAAGATGGGTATAGTAGAACGGTTTCGGTGTCGAGTTTCGTGAGTTATCAGTTTCCAAGGGAACGCCAAAAGTGGTGGCGGTCACATGTTGAGTGTCAATCGACAGAGCAACACCTATGACTTGGGCCTCATTCTCTAGCTTGTTTATGGAGAAGTATATCCCCCGGACTTTGAGGGATAGGAAGAGAGATAAGTTCTTGAGCCTAAAGCAAGGTAGGATGTCGGTTAATGCATACGAGGCTAAGTTTCGGGCATTATCCAGGTATGCCACCCAACTTTGTTTCAGTCGGCAAGAGCGGATTCGCCGGTTTGTGAAGGGGTTGAGGTCAGAATTGCGGATTTCAGCCTTACAGGTAGCGGCTACTGCAAAATCCTTCAAAGAGGTAGTAGACTTCGTGATAGAGGTGGAAGGAGTGAAGCCAGATGACTTCACCACGACATCTACATCAAAAAGGTTTCGAAAGGGAGGTGAGTTTAATGGTTCTTACTCTAGAGGACAGAGTTCCGGAGGTTACTCGGCCCGACAATTCAGTCTTCACTACAGACTGTAGTTGGGGGTCCACCTCAGACCGGTCAACCTTTCTCTGAGAGACTAATGCTTGAACCCAGAGCATGTTATGGATGTGGGGAGACTGGGCACATTAAGAGGTATTGCCCAAAACAGAGTTACAGACCTCCCATAGTCAGAGGTAGAGGTGGTCATGGTAGAGGCCGTTATTCTGGAGGACGTGGTGGTCGAGGTAATGGTGGTCACCAAAACGGCAGAGGTGATGGGCAAAACGGAGCCACTACAACACAACATGGTAGGGGCAACGGACAGACAAGTAATGGGGCCCATTGTTACGCTTTCCCTGGGAGGTCTGAAGAGGAGACATCTGATGCTGTTATCACAGGTAATCTTTTGGTTTGTGATTGCATGGCTTCTGTATTGTTTGATCCCGGATCCACATTTTCTTATGTATCTTCTTCATTGCTAATGGTCTTAATTTACCTTGTGAATTGCTTGACATACCTATTCGTGTCTACTCCGGTGGGTGAGTCTGTGATAGTAGAAAAAGTATATAGGTCTTGCTTGGTGAATTTTGTGGGGAGCAACACTTATGTAGATTTGGTTATCTTAGAAATGGTTGACTTTGATGTAATTCTGGGTATGACTTGGCTTTCTTCGAATTTTGCGATCTTGGATTGTAATGCTAAAACTGTGACGTTAGCCAAGCCTGGGACAGATCCGTTAGTGTGGGAGGGCGACTACACTTCCAATCCGGTTCGTATCGTGTCCTTTCTTCGTGCTAAGAGAATGGTTAGTAAGGGTTGTTTAGCCTTCTTAGCACACCTCAAGGATGACACTACCAAGTACCTTCGATCGAGTCGGTTTCGGTAGTCCGTGAGTTTTTGGATTTGTTCCCTGCAGATCTTCCTGGTATGCCACCAGATAGGGATATAGACTTCTCTATTGATCTTGAACCGGGTACTCGCCCCATTTCTATACCCCCTTATAGAATGGCTCCCGCGGAGTTAAGAGAGTTAAAGGCACAACTTCAAGAGTTGTTGAGCAAAGGCTTCATTAGACCAAGTGCATCTCCTTGGGGTGCTCCGGTATTATTTGTGAAAAAGAAGGATGGGAGCTTTCGGATGTACATAGACTACCGGCAGTTGAACAAGGTAACTATCAAGAACAAGTATACCATTCCTCGCATTGATGACTTGTTCGATCAGTTACAAGGTGCTTGTGTCTTCTCTAAAATAGACTTGAGATCCGGTTATCATCAATTGAAAATACGGGCAACGGATGTGCCAAAGACTGCTTTTCGAACTAGATATGGGCACTACGAATTTGTGGTAATGTCTTTCGGTCTTACGAATGCCCATGCTGCCTTCATGAGCTTGATGAACAGGATCTTCAAGCCATATCTGGATCTCTTTGTGATAGTATTCATTGATGATATACTGATATACTCTAAAAGTAAGAAGGAACATGAGGAGCATTTGAGAATGGTGTTAGAGTTATTGAGGAAGAAGAAGCTTTATGCCAATTCTCCAAGTGTGAGTTTTGGCTAGATTCAGTGTCCTTCTTGGACACGTAGTCTCTAAGGATGGAGTGATGGTGGATCCATCTAAGATTGAGACAGTGAAGAATTGGGTGAGACCTACAAATGTGTCAGAAATAAGGATTTGGTTGGGTTAGCTAGCTACTACCGCCGATTTGTCAAGGGATTCTCTTCTATTGCTTCCAATTAACGAACTTGACTAAGCAGAATGTTCCATTTGTATGGTCGATGATGAGTGTGAGGAAAGCTTTCAGAAACTCAAGACCTTGTTGACTACTGCACCAATTCTTACCTTGCCAGTAGAGGGTAAAAACTTCATGTCTATTGTGATGCATCCTATTGGGTTGGGGCAGTGCTAATTCAAGAGAAGAATGTGATTGCTTATGCTTGAGGAAATTAAAGGTGCATGAACGTAACTATCCGACCCATGATTTGGAGTTGGCCACGGTAGTGTATTTGCACTAAAGCAATGGAGACACTATTTGTATGGGGTTAATGGAAGTCTATACGGACCATCGTAGCCTACAGTACGTCTTTACTCAAAAAGATTTGAACTTGAGACAGAGGAGATGGATGGAACTACTGAAGGACTACGACATCACTATCTTGTATCATCCTGAAAAGTGAATGTTGTGGCGGATGCTTTAAGTAGAAAGGCCGGAAGCATGGGAAGTCTAGCTCATTTGCAAGTTTCTAGACGCCCATTGGCTAGAGAGGTTCAGATTCTGGCTAATGACTTTATGAGGTTAGAAATAAATGAGAAGGGAGGATTTTTAGCTTGTGTAGAGGCAAGATCTTATTTTCTTGACAAGATCAAGGGAAAACAGTTTGATGATGAGAAACTAGGTCGAATTCGAGATAAAGTGTTGCAAGGAGTGGCTAAAGAAGCAACAATCGATGAGGAAGGTGTTTTAAGGATTAAGGGAAGAGTATGTGTGCCTCGTGTTGATGACTTGATCCACACTATTCTTACAGAGGCTCATAGTTCCGGATATTCTATACATCCTGGTGCAACCAAGATGTACCGTGACCTAAAGCAACACTTTTGGTGGAGTAGGATGAAGCGTGACATAGTGGATTTTGTTGCCAAATGCCCAAATTGTCAACAAGTAAAGTATGAACACCAGAGGCCCGGAGGAACACTTCAGAGAATGCCCATTCCTGAATGGAAGTGGGAGAGAATTGCAATGGACTTCGTGGTTGGTCTTCCAAAGACATTGGGTAAGTTTGATTCCATTTGGGTGATTGTTGATAGGTTAACTAAGTCTGCTCACTTCATTCCTGTCAAGGTGACCTACAATGCAGAGAAGTTAGCCAAAATCTACATCTCAGAAATCGTTCGGTTGCATGGAGTTCCACTCTCCATCATACCAGATAGAGGTACACAGTTTACTTCTACGTTTTGGAGAACATTGCATGCTGAATTAGGTACTAGGTTGGACCTTATAGGTTTCACATCCCCTCAGACTGATGGTCAGTCTGAGCGAACGATTCAAGTGTTGGAGGATATGCTTCGTGCATGTGTGATAGAATTTGGTGGTCATTGGGATAGCTTCTTACCTTTGGCAGAGTTTTCATACAATAATAGCTATCACTCCAGTATTGACATGGCTCCATTTGAAGCATTTTATGGGAGGAGGTGTAGATCTCCCATTGTTTGGTTCGATGCATTTGAGGTTAGACCTTGGGGTACTGACCTCTTGAGGGATTCGTTAGATAAGGTGAAGTGCATTCAAGAAAGCTTCTAGCGGCTCAAAGTAGACAAAAGAATATGCGATCGAAAGGTTAGAGATTGGAGTTTATGGAGGGTGAACAAGTCTTGTTGAAGGTTTCGCCCATGAAAGGGGATGCGGTTCGAAAAAGGGGTCAACTAAGTCCAAGTTATATCGGCCCATTTGAGGTACTTAAGCGAGTAGGGGAGGTGGCTTATGAATTAGCCTTGCCTCCAGGGCTGTCCAGAGTGCATCCGGTATTTCATGTGTCCATGTTGAAGAGATACCATGGGGATGGAAACTACATTATCCGTTGGGATTCAGTTTTGCTTGATGAAAATTTGACTTATGAGGAGGAACCGGTTGCTATTTTAGATAGAGAGGTTCGCAAGCTGAGGTCGAGAGAGATTGCATCCATCAAAGTTCAATGGAAGAATCGACCAGTTGAAGAAGCCACGTGGGAGAAGGAGACTGATATACAAGAAAAATACCCGCATCTGTTTATGGATTCAGGTACTCTTTTCCGCCCTTGTTTTTCTTCTTGTGATCGCTCGAGGATGAACGATGGGTAAATTGGTATCTATTGTAACGACCTGTTTAGTCGTTTTGAGCAGCAGATTTTATTTCTGGAAAATTGGCTGAGACGACGGACCCCACGACGGACCATCGCAGGGTCTCGTTTCAAAACACTTAGAAATTCTGAAATTGGGTACTGAAAATCGACTCTCTGAACTTCGTGACGAACTTGCAGGACGGACCGTCACAGACCCTTGGTGGAAATTTGGGTCTCTGAACTTTGCGACGACCTGCAGGACGGACCGTCGCAGGCACGACGGCCCGTCACAGGTTGCGTAATCCCAGTCGGAGTCGGATTTCGGTTAAGTTTTAAAGGGACGTTTTGGACTATTCCTGCCATAATTATATATTTCGTGGGTTTATATTAATAACTCAATTCCTGGGGGGATAAAAGAGGTAACTTGGAGTTAATTAGTGGGGTATTATTGTCACCTTTTACACTTAATTATATGTTAATTAGGGTAAAAGAAAGAGGGTTTGAATAAAAAAAATAGAAAGAACAAAGAGAGAGAGAGAGAGAGAGAGAGAGGATCGAACAACGAGAAGAGAGAAACAAAGCTTGGGAAATTGCTTGCTTGATCAAAATCTTCGGTGGAGGTAGGTTATGGTTTTTATGCTATCTTATAGTAAACTCTTAATAGCGAATGATGTGTGTTGGTAGTATTGTAAACCCTTCTATATGCTTAATTGTATGCTTGCATGAATATTATTATGTGATTGTGATAAAATAAGCATGATGAAGTTATTGAATCCAAAATCTTGAAAGAAACCCTAATTCACTTGTTAATGATGATGCCTTGGTGTAAAAGAAGGCTTGATAAATTATATAATGAGATTGATGATGCCTTTGTGTAAAGAAGGCTTGATAAATTATATAATGAGATTGATGATGCCTTAGTATAAAGAAGGCTTGATGAATTAGGGGATCGGGTGCCACGTTCGGTACCAGGATAGATGCCATGTTCCGGTACCTCAGGGATCCCTATTCGGATCGTGTCTCGTTCCCGTTCCACCCCCAGATAGAATATGGATCGGGTGCCACGTTCCGGTACCAGGATAGTATATGAGGATCGGAGTGTCACGTTCCGACACCAGGATAGAAATAGAGGATCAGGTGCCACGTTCCGGTACCAAGATAGAATGAGGATCGGAGTGCCACGTTCTGGCACCAGGATAGAATATGGATCGGAGTGTCACGTTCCGACACTAGGATAGTATATCGAGCGGAGTGTCACGTACCGACACAAGAGGAAGAAAGATAATGAATCTTGAAAGATGAATAATATACTCAATGTAATGAACCTAATTCCCAAATGAGTATGGTATTGAGGCTTGAGTCCTCATGGATGAACTTGATGGTACTTATTAATGATTTAGTACTTGTTGTTGCTACATGTTGAGTATTGTAGTTGATTTATGATATCGTCTGATATATACTGTTTTCTATTTTGAGTTGGCCGATGATACTTACTCAGTACCCGTGTTTTGTACTGACCCCCTACTTTTATGTTTTCTTCCTTGTTATTTGTGGAGTGCAGCAAACGTGCCGTCCTCTTCAACTCAACAGTGATTCTAGCCAGTCTTGTCACACCGGATCTTCAGGGTGAGCTAATGCTTCTAGCTTGGACTGGATCTCTTCTTCTTCAAGTCTTGATGCCTTGAACTTCCGGCATGGACTAGATTTGTACTTGTTTTAGCTTCTTAGAATACTCTTAGTTTAGTAATTTGATCATAGATGTTCTTGTGGTGATGACTTCCAGATTTTGGGATATAATAATAGTTTTTGAATTGTTTTTATTAATGAGTTTAAGTCTTCCGCATTATTTTCTGTTGATATACATTGAAATGTTAAGGGTTAGATTGGTTGGTCCGCTCACATAGGAGGGTAAATGTGGGTGCCAGTCGCGGCTCGGTTTTGGGTCGTGACAGCCAATTAGTAAAATTAAATTACTGAAAAATGTAGAATAAGGTAATTTCGAACACGCCAAAAATCCGTTGCCGCACATAAGTCAGAAAAATCTAAAAACATGCTTTTACCCTCATCTATCTGGATAGAGAAGAGATGAAATTAGGTAGCCATTAAATATAAAACCTTACCTCGCCTTAGACATTTCTTCTCTAGCATTATTTGACACATTTGGCAAGCATCCCAGAATATATAAGTCATATGAAAAAATGACATATTTGTTGTTCTTGAATTGATGGACTAACTTATTTATTGAATATGACTACGAATGTGGAATAAACACCGAGGTATGAAAATGTGTGGATCACTACATCTACCATAGATGAAGACTCGATCTTGATTTTTGAAAAACTTATGGATCACTACCGGAGAAGACGGTTTCTTGATATCTAGAGGACTTGTACATCACCACTGGAGAAGAAAAACCATATCACGTATTTGAACTAACATCAAATAAAATGGCCTTGGATTAATGGTAAAGTTTTCTCATTATGTTTTAATAGTAGTGCACATCACACTTCTTGAGGTGCGGACCTTCCTCGAATCTGCTTATAATATGAGATGCTTTTTGTACCAAAGTGCCTTTTTACCACCATATCGGTATAATGACCTTATAATAGGCTAAATCTAACACTGAAGAGGAAATGATAGAAACCTAAGTTGGATCAGGAATATTGATCATAACATGCTTAAACTATTTACAAGTAGCTAGTTTGTCACAATATGCCACAAATACATAAAACAGAGTTATTAATTGCCACTCTTACAAAGGCTAAGAATTGCAATTGAAATGAAATTAGTTAGTGAAAAAAGAATACAAAGGAGTAATAGAAATGATCAGTCTGAAAATAACTAATACTCAACACTGAATTACACGTGTTACTGCATAGGTCAACCTTAGATTTTCCTCATGGATTGTATCCTCTTAAATTTGAAACAGACTTGATTCGGGTACTTCAAATGGAAATAAATAAATAAGACATCAGTTTGGCATTGAACCACCTGGGAATGGAACCAGCCTGCATTGATGCCCATCCACTACTCTTTTTGAAGAACCGCCCGCAAATGTAGTGAATACCTATGATACTCATAAAACAGAAACCAACTTTCCAAGGAAAATAAAATATAATGAATGGTGAATCATATAATTTAGAAAACCTTAGCTCCACACCAACATCAAGGTAATGACCAAGTATTATCATCCTCCACTCCATATATATAGAAGTCCATGCATAGGCATTTTGTCTACTCGTAGGGAGACATTTTGTCAAGAAAATCTTCAAAATTATGACCAAACAAAAATTCATACCAACCCATTGAATTAATTCCATCCCATAAATGGAACAATTTTGTTGAATATCAAAGTCATAATGACAGAGGAAATAGGAGCCTTGAACCTGATATGCAGAGATATCCACCCCATTCATGAGATGGTGTGCAGGAGGAGATGATGTATTGCATCACAAATTGTTCTCATTTTGCTTATAAACAATGTATACGGCAAATTCCTTCAACCAAGCACCAACAATGCAGTCATTGAAATTCTCAAAGTCTCCAGTATCCAAGTGATCTCCTATTTCCCAATGGCATAGTCTCAACAGGAAAGCTAGTAACCTTCACTGCACCTTTGCTTTAATTGTGAAGGAGACTGTTGGCATGGAAGAAACCTTTCCACGGCCAACAGCTGATTCTCCCATTGGTTTTGGAAGACGCTCGCAAAGCTGTCAGTTAATTAGAAATCTGTATCGAACAAAAGGAGAAAGTAATAGCAACAGGACTTCTCACCTCGTTCACATAGTCCAATATGTGATTTTGAGTCTGATTTTAGTTGATTCTCCATCCATATGACTGTCATTTCAGAAGCACAGCACATAGCATCGTGCATTCCTACTGATCTTCTCTACTGCAGAAGAAGTCCATAGAAAGATCCAACATATATCGACATGATATATTAACTAATGCACTATATGGTCCCAGCATGGCAACTAGAGTCTGAAGACTAACCTGACTCCGTGAGTTCCATTAATGTGCATACTTCAACCTGTGAGCAGACCTTTGGATGAGCCTACTTAAAAGGTTAGTAAGGAGAAGGTCCTCAATTCTTTTGTCTTGTGGATCTTTGGTAAAATAAATGTCCTCATCTCTTTTCCTCTGACTTGATCCTAGACCAATGTACTAACCCATTGTAAAGTACTCTTTCAATTTGATATGTCGAGTTTATGTAATTTATGTGAATTATGCTTTGTGTTAGGTTGTTGAACATTTCCCCATCTTATTCATGCTTTATATGATCTCATTTGAGTGCTCAAATCAATATTTATCCACAATTATAGAGTCACCTATTGTATTAGTTGTATCACTAACATGAGTAACCTGGCAATTTGTCTTTTTTGCAAGCTCAACAATGTCATGACGTAATTTTAATTCAAACCGCAAATCAATGTACATAGTATGAATTATGAAGTACAATACATTATTTTGTTTTGTGATAATGCCCAAGTACCCCCTCAACCTATCTGATGGGCCCAATAATGGTTGAATTTTTTTTCAAACAAGTGCCACGTAGGCTAAAAAGGGGTAGAAAATTACTTACAAAATAAGTTCAGGGGGGTAATAGGACCTTAGTATAGTATAAGTGTATCTCTGGGATTTCGGGCATAGGTTGAGGGGGTACTTGTGCATTTTCCCTTTTCTTTTCACTCTTAAATAAAAATGAAAAGAAATTACCTTCCTGAAAGGCGAACCTCTTTTGTACAACAACTTCGTGAAGATGCTCGTTCAACTAATATAGATTGATACCGTAAATCAAGACTTTCACTAAAAACTTGGTTCATCATGAGAAGATTTGTTACTAGTTTCTAGAATTTGGATTTCCTTATATGTGTTTGAAATTTGTAAAACTTGTATATTACTTGTTTCCTTGTTCTCTGTCTCTTAAACTCGTATATTCAATTCACGTTTAGGTATTATCAGGTGACACTCAATGTAGGCCAACCCCCCAAACCATACTTTCATGACATAGACACATGGAGTGATCTCACTTGGCTCCAATTTACGCACCTTGTGTCAAATGTATTCCAGTGAGAACACCTTTTTATTTCTTATGCAGCCTAGCTCTTTCAAGTTACACGGAAGATTATTAATATGAATTTAAATCTGTAAGTTCGAAGTTGAATTGAGATGTTAGCTCGAACTTGATATGAAGTTATGATGATTTAACAAACTTATTAATCTAATAAGGAACCAGATCCTTGTTATTGGAACTGCTGACATTAAGATGAATGATAAACTCAGTGTGAGGTATATTTGTGTGTTATCATCAAAAAGTGGGAAAATATTATAATATAGGTGTTTTGATAATCCTCACAAATGCAGATACTTAGTCCCTGGCAGAGTGATCTCGTCCATATAAAAATGGGGTACAGTCGTAAAAATTTTCATGTCAGGTGGTAGGTGAAAAGTGTTGGGTTTTAGCAAGTGTGAATGGGAAAAGAAAAGAGAGAATATGAAGAGTGAGGGAACTACTTTGGAGGGAAAATGAAAAGTCATTTGCAAAGTGCAAATGAAAAGTCATTTCTTCGGATTTGGATTTGGATTTGGCAAATGATGTGATTGATTGATAAATTTTTTGGACAAAATTTATTTAATCATTTTTGTTAAATCAAATAAAACCTGTTAATATTATCTCTTATAAATTTGCGGGTAACGGTAACATTTCGAAAAGTCGTTACTTTTCTGAAAAGTCGTTACTTTCCAAAAAGTAGTTATTTTCCTAACAAACACAATTTTTCAAAAAGTTGTTATTTTTTCCAAAAGACACAACTTTTTGGATAAAATGGGTCTGAGCAGATTTCACTGAACAAACATGTTCCTTGCTGAAAATGGCTATAAAAGGAAGTCAATTTTTGATTTTTCAAATACTGAAAATTTTTTCTGTCTCTGCATTTATTTTTCTCTCAAATAAAATCAAAGTGTCGATCGACTGAGTCTGTGTGACTTGTTGTTGTTCTTAAGTTCGTTGAAGTTAAAGAAGTTTGAGGTACCGCTATTTCTTTAACAGGTTTAATCCGTTTTATCTTGGGAGAAATTAATCCATAACCTTGGGTACAGTGAGGGGATTAAATTTCTTAAGGACAAACAGTAGTTTCTGTGGACTCAGATTAATTCTTCTATTCTATATTATTTTCTACTTCATCTTATTTCTGTTTCTGTTTCTGTTTATTAACTTTATAAATACATTTTATTGTAAGAATAACAATCTTAAGAAATTTAAACAGTTTCTGTATTTGAGGTTTCTGGAGATTAAAACTTTTATGGTTTTCTACTCTGCTTGAATTTTTAAAATTCATTCGATTAACGATTAAAAGAACATAAAAACTTTATCGTTTAATCAGAAACAGTTTGTGTAAAAATTTGTTCTTTACTGTTAGTATTTTAAATACTTAATTTATCTCCCATTTGTGACAAAAAAATGACTAATTCAAGTCAAACAAATGCTGGAACAGTAAGTGCTACAACAACAACGGTTGCACATAATCGTTCAAATGCTGCCTTAGCACCGGCTGAGAAACCTGCAAAGTTTTCTGGAGTCGACTTTAAGAGATGGTAGCAAAATATGTTCTTCTATCTCACTACGTTGAGTCTGCAGAAGTTCATCAATGAGAATATTCCTGTTATGACAGATGAAACTCCGGCTGATGAACATTCTTGGTAACAGAAGCATGGACACACTCAGATTTTTTGTGTAAAAATTATATTTTGAGTGGTCTGCAAGATGATCTGTACAATGTGTACAGCAATGCCAAAACCTCAAAAGAACTCTGGGATGCTTTAGAAAAGAAGTACAAAATAGAAGATGTTGGAATGAATAAATTCATTGTGGCAAAATTTCTGGACTATAAGATGATAGACAGTAAGACTGTCGTCACCCAAGTTCAAGAATTCTAGGTCATAATCCATGATCTCCTTGCTGAAGGTATAAATTTATTTAATGCCTATTTGAGAAATATTAAGTTTTCCCTTAATACTCACATAACCTTAATGTAGGATTTATTGTGAATGATGCTTTTCAAGTGGCTGCAATTATTGAAAAGTTACCTCCATTGTGGAAGGACTTTAAAAACTACTTGAAACACAAACGCAAGGAGATGACTGTTGAAGATCTCATAGTAAGGTTGAGAATCGAAGAGGATAATAAGGCTGCAGAAAAGAGGTCACGTGGTAATTCAACAATATCTGGAGTAAATTTTGTTGAAGAAGATTCCACAAAATTAAAGAAAAGAAAGAAAGCATCTGGTCCAAAAAGCAATCCTCCTAAGAAGAAATTCAATGGAAACTGCTTTAATTGTGGTAAACATGGTCATAGGGTTAATGAATGTCGGGTTCCTAAGAAGGACAAGAAAAAGAAGGATCAAGCAAACTTGGCTGAATCCAAAGGAGAAATGGACGATCTCTGTGCAATGCTTTCAGAATGTAACTTGGTTGGAAATCCAAGAGAATGGTGGATAGATTCTGGTGCCTCATGCCATGTTTGTGCCAACATAGAATTATTTTCATCATATACTCCAGGACTTACAGATGAAAAATTGTTTATGGCAAACTCCGCTGTTGCAAAGGTGGAAGGAACTGGCAAAGTCCTATTAAAGATGAAATCAGGCAAGGTGGTGACTTTGAATAGGGTCTCATATGTTCCAGAATTGAGAAAGAATTTAGTTTCAATTCCAGTTCTGACCAAGAATGGATTTAAATATGTATTTGTTTCTGATAAAGTAGTAGTAAGCAAAAATGATATGTATGTAGGAAAAGGCTACCTTAGTTATGGCCTTTTCAAACTCAATGTAATTGCAGTTGATATGAATAAAGATTTTGCTTCTTCTTACTTGCTTGAGTCTAAATGTTTATGGCATGAATGTTTGGGACACGTTAATAACAAAACCTTGCGAAAACTGATTAACTTAAATATTTTGCCAAAATTTGAGTGCAATAAATCAAAATGTCAAATTTGTGTTGAATCTAAGTATGCTAAGCATTCTTATAAATATGTTGAAAGGAATTCAAATCCTTTAGAATTGATTCACACTGTTATTTGTGACATGAAGTCAACACCATCACGTGGTGGGAAAAAGTATTTCATAACTTTTATTGACGATTGCACTAGATATTGTTATGTCTATTTGCTAAATAGTAAGGATGAAGCAATAGATGCATTTAGGAAATATAAAACTGAAGTTGAAAATCAGTTAGATAAAAAGATCAAAATGATCAGAAGTGATAGAGGTGGAAAATATGAATCTCCATTTGCAGAAATATGTTTAGAAAATGGAATAATCCATCAAACTACTGCTCCCTACACTCCTCAGTCTAATGGAATTGTAGAAAGAAAAAATCAAACTCTAAAAGAAATGATGAATGCATTACTTATAAGTTCAGGTTTACTACAGAACTTGTGGGGGGAAGCTATCCTTATAGCAAATCAGATACTTAACAGAGTGCCTCACTCAAAGACAAATGTAATTCCATATGAGAAATGGAAAGGTAGAAAACCCAATTTGAAATATTTCAAAGTGTGGGGGTGTCTAGCCAAAGTCCAAGTTCTTATACCTAAGAGGGTAAAAATAGGACCTAAGACTGTGGATTGTGTATTCATTGGATATGCCACAAACAGTAAGGCATGTCGATTTTTGGTTCATAAGTCAGAACATCCGGATATTCATGATAATACGGTAATGGAATCAGATAGTGCTGAATTTTTTTAACATATCTATCCGTATAAAACTAGACTTGAGTCATCTAGTGAGGGATCTAAACAACCCAGAGAAGAACCAAAAGAGAATGAACAAAATGAAGAAAGTCCAAGACGCAGTAAACGTCAAAAGACATCTACTTTATTTGGATCAGATTTTGTAACATTTCTTCTTGAAAGTGAGCCTCAAACATTCAAGGAAGCAATGTTGTCTAGCGACTCAACCTCTTGGAAGGAGGCTGTTAATAGTGAAATTGAATCAATCTTAAGCAATCATACTTGGGAGTTGGTTGATCTTCCTCCAGGGAACAAACCCTTGGGTTCAAAATGGATCTTTAAAAGAAAGATGAAAGACGATGGAACTATTGACAAATATAAAGCAAGACTTGTTGTCAAAGGTTTTAGACAAAAATAAGGTCATGATTATTTTGACACATACTCACCAGTGACTAGGATTACATCAATTTGGATGTTAATTGCACTAGCTGCAGTATACAGTCTTGAAATTCATCAAATGGATGTAAAAACAACCTTCTTAAATGGAGATCTTGAAGAGGAAATTTACATAGAACAGCCTAAGGGTTTTGTAGTTCCTGGTAAAGAAAAGAAAGTGTGCAAACTTATTAAGTCACTTTATGGGCTAAAATAAGCACCAAAACAATGGCATGCAAAGTTTGATCAAACCATGTTGTCAAATGGATTTAAGATCAATGAATGTGATAAATGTGTTTACATTAAAGATACTCCAAAGCAGGAAGTTATTTTATGCCTATATGTAGATGATATGCTTATAATGAGCAAATACATTGCTAATATAAAAGCTACAAAGCGTATGCTTGCTAGTAAGTTTGATATGAAAGATTTAGGAGTTGCAGATGTGATATTAGGAATTAAAATTCTTAAAACTCCTAACGGTCTAGCATTGTCTCAAACTCATTATATTCAAAAGATACTTGAAAAATTCAAAATTTTGAATTTTAAAAGGGCAAAGACTCCAATTGATGTAAATCTTCATCTTGCAAAGAATAAAGGCGAAAGTCAGTCTCAATTGGACTATGCTAGCGTATTGGGAAGCTTAATGTATGTCATGAATTGTACACGACCAGACATAGCTTGCGCTATCAGTAAACTGAGTCGATACACAAGTAATCCTAATCATAATCATTGGTTGGCAATGAAGAGAGTTTTGGGATACTTAGATGACACTCAAAACTATGCTTTACATTACAACAGATATCCAGCCGTTCTTGAAGGATATAGTGATGCAAATTGGATTACTAGGTCAACTGAAACAAAATCCACAAGTGGATACGTTTTTACTATTGGTGGAGGAGCAATATCTTAGAAATCATCCAAACAAACATGTATAGCTCGCTCTACAATGGAGTCTGAATTCATTGCTTTAGACAAGGCAGGTGAAGAAGCTGAATGGCTCCAGAATTTCATAGAAGATATTCCATTTTGGCCCAAACCAATGGCCCCTATATGCATACATTGTATAGTCAAGCTGCAATAGGAAGGCTGGAAGCATTATGTATAACGGCAAATCTCGTCACATAAGACGAAGACATAACTCTGTGAGACAACTACTCTCTAGTGGAATTATCACAATTGACTATGTGAAGTCAAAAGATAATGTGTCGGATCCACTTACAAAAGGCCTAAATAGAGAGGGAGTTGAGAAATCATCGACGGGAATGGGACTATGGCCGAGAACAAGTCATCGTGGCGGTAACTCTACCTAGAAGACTGGAGATCCCAAGATCTAGGTTCAAGGAGATAAAACAAAGTCATTGATGACGGTTCAACATTGTCAAAGGAAAAAAAATATTATTATTATTTTATGGTCCATTCTCATGATGAGACAATGTTTAGTAACCAGGATAAAGACATAAGGACTTTTTAATGGTTTCTAAGTTTGATACAGGGAATATCAAATGGTGTATCTATGGGATAACACATTTAGAAATCACCTATGTAAGTGTGAAGTGTAAGCTGCTTCAAGGAGAATCCGGTAAGGCCAGTTCTTTAAGCACTTACTATCCAAGATGTGTTCATGGCTGAAACGAACAAAACAATGAGAACTAAGAACAGTTCAAGGGTTGATTGTGTGACATATATTGTCTATGTATACATCAAAGCTCGACGGTTCAAACATATCAAATCTACCGATTGACCGAGTATATCCGATATATGTTCACTACGGAAAGTGTAAAGGGAAACCTACTTATCCAGATGCGATTAACCTTTACCTACAAGACACACAAGTTTTTTCATTCATATGTTTTAACAATAGCCTTCCCCATTCATGTGGGGGATTGTTGGGTTTTATCAAGTGTGAATGGGAAAAGAAAAGAGAGAGTATAAAAAGTGAGGGAACTACTTTGGAGGAAAAATGAAAATTCATTTGCAAAGTGCAAATGAAAAGTCATTTCCTTGGATTTGGATTTGGATTTGGCAAATGATGTGATTGATTGATAAATTTTTTGGACAAAATTTATTTAATCAATTTTTGTTAAATCAAATAAATCCTGTTAATATTATCTCTTATAAATTTGCGAGTAACGGCAACATTCCAAAAAGTCGTTACTTTTCTGAAAAGTCGTTACTTTCCAAAAAGTAGTTATTTTCCTAACAGACAAAATTTTTCAAAAAGTTGTTATTTTTTCCAACAGACACAACTTTCTGGATAAAATGGGTCTGAACTGATTTCACTGAACAGACATGTTCCTTGCTGAAAATGGCTATAAAAGGAAGTCAATTTTGATTTTTCAAATACTGAAATTTTTTCTTTCTCTGCATTTATTTTTCTCTCAAATAAAATCAAAGTGTCGATCGACTGAGTCTGTGTGACTTGTTGCTGTTCTTAAGTTCGTTGAAGTTAAAGAAGTTTGAGGTACCGCTATTTCTTTAACAGGTTTAATCCGTTTTATCTTGGAGAAATTAATCCATAACCTTGGGTACAGTGAGGGGATTAAATTTCTTAAGGACACACAGTAGTTTCTGTGGAATCGGATTAATTCTTGTATTCTATATTATTTTCTGCTTCATCTTATCTTTGTTTCTGTTTCTGTTTATTAACTTTATAAATACAAGTTATTGTAAGAATAGCAAAAAGTGCAGTATCCTACACCAATAAGAAAAGAGGACCAGATTGTATGTTTCAATATCTCACAAATATAGGGACGTGGTCCTAAGCAGAGTTTCCTCCATCAGACACATAATTGGTTACAGCTGTAAAGCTGACACGTTAGAGGTTAGTGAGGCGTCATTGTACTACACCAATAAGAATGGAGAAGAGTGTTTGTCCAACGGATAATAACTCTTTATGTTTGATATTTTTAGCATGACAAACACCATATTATATTCATTCATCCAAAGAAGGAAGTCCTCCAGCAAGACTTTTCAAGAACTCACAAGAAGTTGGCAAGGGACCTAGTCCCAGCAACACTACGACGTGAAAAGGTGAAAAGACAGCTGTCAGAAAAGTTGTCACCTGTGATGCGGTAGGTGCACAACTTTTCCAATAGCAGGCCTTCAGTCAATGGGATGGTTTCAATGAATTTGTGGTGATTTATATTATCTCTTTCCAACAAACACAAAATATAAGACTTGGCAAATTAAACTTGGATTTCCTCTGAAAATTCACAAGCTTGAACAGAAGGTCATCTTCAAGGAAGAACATTGCTCCAGAAGGAACTGGTAGAGTAAAGAAGAACCTTTGTTGTGTTTAGAACTTTGTGTCTATGTACTTACATTATAAATCTGTTCCTAATCAATAAAATATTCAGATATTTATTTTGGATTTGTAAAAGTCTAAATCAGTTAAGGTTAATTGATTTAGTGGGCAACATTGTTTTGTTGCTTAGTCAAATTCTAAGTCGTCTAGAGTTAGGTGGTTTAGTGGATGGTATGGTATCCACTTAGAAAAGTTTAAGTTATCTAGGGGTGATAGCTTAATGGGCGGTGTTGTATCCTCTTAGGCTCTTCAAGTAATAGGCAGATTACTTGATCGTGAGATTAATAAATTTTTCTCACATTGGTTGTAACCGGGTTTCACTTTTGCTTGAGAAGATTAGTGAAGACGGTTGAATATCATGTGCAACAGGTCGTGTTTTTACTCGCTTGAGCAAGGAGGTTTCCACGTAAACTTCCTGTGTTGTGTCTCTGTATTGTTTACTCTTCTGCATTGTTTTTGCTGTGTCAAGGGACCTGGTCCGTTGACTGATAGTGGACGCACATATTTCAACAAGTGGTATCAGAGCGGGTTCTCTCTATCTATCTAACACCAAGAGAGAAGTTCCTACGAGAAATGGCATCACTACTGAATAAGCAAAGAAATCAGTCACCCACAAGACCTCCTCTTTTTGATACTAAGCTCTATAAATATTGGAAGATTCGGATGAGAGACTATCTCATGGCTGAGGACAGTGAAGTATGGAACGTCATATGTAAAGGTCCTTATGTACCAACTTTGGAGGTTAAAGATGGAGAGGTCACAAGAGTCATTCCGAAAACTAGAAAACAATATAATGATTCTGACAGACTATTAGTCCAGAAAAGTCACAAAGCAAGGAATCTACTGATGTGTGGCCTTAGTATAAATGAATACAATTTGATTTCTTTTTGTGAATCAGCCAAGAAAATATGGGATTTGTTGAAAACAACTTATGTGGGCACTGAGGAAAGAAGGAAATCTAAGCTAGATCTATTTGCTGCTCAGTTTGAAATTTTCACCATGTATGAAGGTGAACTCATTCATGAAGTGCGCACCAGATTCTCCAACATCACAGATGAGTTCCTGTTCCTTTAAGAACCTGTTCCTATTGTCAAGCAAGTCTCTAAGATACTGGAAATTCTTCCTAGATCTTGGACAAATGATTTTGTGACTGGAAATGAGGCAAAAGAATCTGATGTAATGATGATGCATAATCTATTTGAGCATCTTCAAGTTCATGAGATGCACAGAAAAAATGAGGGTCTCTTTATCAAGGGCAAAGACAAGAGGACAAATCTGGTTGATAAGGCCGATCATAAGAAAAAAAAATCATGACAAGGCTACCAGCTCAAGTGAAGTGTGTGGCAAGAGTTATCTGCCTAGTCACTGCATTGGAAACTTTCGTGTGCACAAAGATGACTACATGAAATTTGTCAAGACTGCATAAGGTAAATACAAAGAGGGGGACCAGGTCAGTCCCAAGATAAGCAGAAGAGAAGTCTTCTTCGGGGCAGTAAAAAGGGATATGGCTGCATGGGCAAAATTCTCAAGTGATTCAAATGATTATGAAAACCCAGATAATAGTTTCATGGCAAAGTCAGACGATGAAGATGTTGATGAAAATGTAACTTTATCTTATTTCAAGCAAAATTTACTTGTTTTCCAAGAAAATAATTTCTAGGAAAACATTTTCCATGGAAAACATATTCCTTCGTACCAAACACACCCTTAGTTAAAACAATTACTTCATAATTGGCAGATATAAATAATGTCAATCCTTCATTAATATATCACTTTATTATTTGTGTTTGCTCAATTAGTATTATTTGAAATTGCAAAAGTGATGAATAAGGGTTGAAATGAAGTGATGAAGCTAGTTGAATTATATATGATAAATAGGTGAACGATAAGATTTTATGTTGTATACATATGCTAAGAAATAAAATAAAATAAAATAGAAAAACTCCAAATCTTGAAATTACTAGATCTCTTATGTCAGCATTGTTTCTTATCATAAATAAGAATCATTCAATGTAAATTATACATAAGCATTAGGGGGTGGTAGGGAAGCAATGCAACAACAAAGTTTGCTCACATCACATCCACAACTTTCATAATTAAAATGATCTCTACAATAGGCCACACAATCTTCACCAGTTTCACATTCAAACTTCTCCATCTTATCATGTTTTTCATCCTCCAAAGACTTCACCATTTGGCTTAAATCACATAAAATTATGCAAAACATAACAAGAAAAATCAATTTAGCCTTTGCCATCACAAGTTTGAAGCAAGTGTGTGGATTTTTTTTCTGTAATAAAACTTTCAGTGAACATGTATTTATACACTCCAAAAAGAAGGCAACATACACACTGTTAAATAATTTACCTAAAATGGGACAAAATTATGCAATGGTAATATATGGTATATTGTATTTACTTTATGTAATCGTTCTAATAAGAGCGTGTTTGATTTCCTTCTAAAAATAGCTTATTTTTAAAATCACCTTTTTAAAATGTCTTTTTTAAAAAGTGCTTTGAAAAAGAATTAGAACTGTGTTTGACTAATTTATTTGAAAATTATTTTTCATAAGCAAATTGTGGTTGACTGATCTTTATTTAAAAAGTATTTTTGAGAGTCAATTTACAAAAAGGAATAACTATTAATGTACTTTTATTATTAATATTATTTGATATATAGAAACAATTATAAATATCTATAATAAGAAAATTAATCAAATTTTTATTTTTATTTTTATTTTTATTTTTATTAAATTAATATATACCTATTTAAATTTTCAATCAATATTATACCTTTTGGGAGACTAATATCTATAATCTTGCAAAAATATTGTTATTACCCTTTCTCCAATTCTACGACTACCTTCTTATGATTCGTAGATGGCTTCCTAAAATGCTACCTTAGTGTCAAAAATGCAACTTTTTCTTTCCAATTCAACTTTCAATTTTCTACGTGTTACATATATATTGGATTGTGGATGGAAGTACAAAGATCATTGTTGTTGAAATTTGGTTGAATTGGCATAGGAGGCCACATAATTTCGTACATGATCTTAAAAAAAGTTGGTAAAACTTATTTCAATTCAATATATGCATACCATGTGTTTAAATTTATAGTTCATTTTACTTCACTATAATTAATTAACATGTGTTTTAATTCATTAAATCACATAATAATATAAATTGAATTTGTTTGGTGTAAACACCCGATGTGAATGAATTTTTTCCATACAAACAATATATATATATATATATATATATATATATATCATAATTGTTATATCGAATTAACAAGGATTAACGCTAGAAAGATCATTCTTATCCTGGAATTTTAACAGTCAAATTTAAGAACAATATTGAAAGGGATTTTTGGAGTAATTTCCCTAGATAGTCACCCATGTTTGAAAAATTACCTAGGAATATCAATTATATATTTTTTAGGACTATAAAATCACCAAACTTTACCTATTTTCCTCAAACTTTACGCAAAAAATACAATATCTCTCTCCTATTCGGATTTCATGTCACATTATTTAGTTTTTTACTATTAAAAAAATTATGTTTTAAACCTATTTAAACGTTACGTTGCAATAATATTTTTTCAAAAAATATTATTTTCCTTTTATGTTTTTTTAAAATGTTTTTTTTAGATATAAAAAGATAAGTTTAAAAATGAACGAAAAAAAAGTACCCCATTTGTACAACTACTTACTAATGGACTGTTTTGACTATTTTTTAAAAAAATAAAATTTTCTATTTTTAATAATTATTTTTTTTTTACTATAGTTTTTTAATTAATTTTTTAAATAATAATTATAGCTTTTTTTATGGTGCACTTTTTCTTCTCCTATTTAGATAGATATTTATATATTCCATTTTATTGGAGCATTCCCTAAAATCACTTAAAGTGTGATAAATATAAATAGAAATTTCAGTTTTTTTTAAATAAAATAATTCAATTTTCATTTTTCATTTTTTAACCTTAAAAATTGAAATTTGAAGCATTTAAATATCTTTGATTTTTTTCCAGTAAATGCCATTACTGTTTTTATAAAAAAAATAGTTCAATTTCATTTTTTTCCTGTAAAAGTGAAATTAGAGGCATTTAAAAATCATCCATTTTTTGCCATTTTAATTTTTTTTCAACAAAAGAACTTTTTATTTTCTATTTCAAATTGCTATATAAAAATTCCTTCTTTTAATTGTATTTTTAGAGTATATTTAAAATGCTTTTTGAAAAATTAAAATTCTTGAATATTTGTGGTGCTGACATGTGAAACTTTTTACTTCTCTTATTATATATAGATAAATTTTTGTAAAATAAATAGACAAATCCACATATTATATCTAGTAGAAAAAATTACACTAAAAATTGTAATATGAGCTCCTCCGATTCTTCAAGAAAATATGTGGATTCCTTCGGTTCTTTAAAAGAATTAGAAAAATATTAATAATAAATTAAAAATGTGACATGGCACCCTAGTAGGAGAGAAATAATGTATTTTTTTGTGTCAAGTATATTTTGAGGAAAATAGGTAAAGTTTGGTGATATTATAGTTCTAAAACAAACATAAGTGATAAACCTAGGTAATTTCCCAAACATGGGTGACCATCTAGGGAAATTACTCGGATTTTAGATAGGGAATGTTCAAGAGGTAAGTCCTTTGATTAATTACTAAATTTGAGGATTAATTGAAATTTTGTAGCCTATTGAAAGACGTTATTAGCAACGTGGATAAATTTTACCCTACAAACAATATATATATATATATATATATATATATATATATATATAATATATATATATATATATATATTATATATATTATATATATTATATATATATATATATATATATATATATATATTTCAACAGACAAATTTAAGAACAGTATTGAAAGGTATTTTAGGTAATGTTCACGAGGTAAGTCCTTTGATTTATTTGTTAAAAGAATGATAAAAATTCTATATCGGTGGTTAATGAGATGAATGGATTTCTTTTAAGGCTTGTGCAATCTTCCTCCCTTTGAGCTAGCTTTTTTTTTGGGGTCTGAGTTAGGCCTAAGACCTAATTTTACATGGTATCAGAGCATGACCCGTCTCACCCGATGTTGGGGTCCCCCCAAAATTAAAAATTATCCACGCACCAGATGTTAAGCACTAGGCATGACGTGGGGTGTTAAAAGAATGACAAAAGTCTCACATCGGTGGTTAATGAGATGGGTTGAATCCTTATAAGGCTTGAGCAATCATCCTCCATTTGAGCTAGCTTTTAGGATATGAGTTAAGCCTAAGACCTAATTTCACATAATTACTATAATTTGAGGATTAATTAAAATTTTGTAGCCTATTGAAAGACATTATTAGCAATATGTGATTCTTGAATTTGTAAAATAAACATGAATTTGAGGTTTATATGTGATCACTTCCCATTTAATTGATTATTGTCATTTATTAGATGATAAATTTTAATTACTTGGTGCAAAATTATTATAGAATAACTTTGATAAATTTCAATGTAAATTTTTGTACTTATTTTAAACTTATATTTTCCTACTTTTTATATTAGTAATGTGATAATAATAATAATAATAATAATAATAATAATAATAATAATAATAATAATATCAGATTTTACTTAACACCTTTCCACTTTTAGTATTTAGTATATTATGATATGATTACTATTTAGTATTTTATTAATTAAACTAGAGAGGCATGACCCGTGTTGAGCACGGGCCCAACATTAACTGCAACAATTAATGATTAATTGAATCAAAACGAATACAACAATTATTGAGAACAACAACTCAAAGTAGGCATTTAGGAGTTGTCAAAAGTAAAGGAAACACGTTAATTCCAACTGAAGTAAAAAATGTCAAAGTACTATTTAAAGTATTACAACTACTCTTATCCATAGTTTGAAAAGAAACCTTATAACTCATCCTAACACTACATCAGCCTAACGTCATAAGCAGAATCAAACCCAGTTTTGTGCAGAGAACGATTCAACTAAAATCTATCAAAAAGAGGTCAGGTCAATTTATAAATGCCACAAAAAAAATTACATAAATTCAATACATTTTATCTGAACTTTATGGTTAATATTCAGACATGGTTATCTGAGCTTCTTGTATATAGAAATCACAAACACATTTTTCTTGAGCAACAGTATTGTGGGCAGATAAAATATACAATAACCTTTGTTTTTCTATTCTATGTTTCGTTCTCAGTAGCGGTCCAACATTTCATATTTTATGCCATAGTCAAGTTTTTGCTGATTTGCATAGTCATCTAATCACAATGGATATTACAATAGTATGGAAAAACAAAAATAGAAAGTGACATGAAAAAAACATAAAATTTATAGTGTACTCATGTATGTACAAAAACGCAGTTCATAGTAGAAACTGAAATGGCCAAATATAAATATCGTAGCACTTAGCATGTTAGTCCATCACCGAATTGAAAATAACCCAAACAAATGAAATTAGCAACAATTGATTAATATTTAGGGTTGAAGCAAATTGAATGTTATGGTGAATTGAACACCATAATATTTGGTGTATAAGTAAGTTCTAACAAAACTTAAGATGGTAAGAAGATTTTCTACAAAAATTAGTCATTTCTTATGGTATTATATGATCTCTTCTATGTATATAGAGATTACATACACAACTTCTCAAAGCATACTAATTAAGACCAAAAAACCACCGACCCATCATGATTAATTTTATTTTGATCCACAAAAATCTGTGAAAGTGATTTTCGACTCAAAGACTACAAGAGAGATAACGACATGATTGATAGTCTAAATAAAAAATGGGTTGACCGCCTCTACGACGATGCGCCTATGCGGGAGGAGGTAAAATATGTACTAATACGGTTTTGGAAGGGCTTGGATCTTTCAGAACCATAAGTATCGTACTACTACTAGTGGTTCAGGTGATGTAGCAGAGGTGAATACAAATTTAGGTTCCGGTGAGGTGAGCGCAAATAGTAGTTCAGATTCAAGTTGGTTTAGTGAGGGCGACCGCGAAAGTCACCGAATGGCTCAGTACAGTCTCTGGGCTTTTCTGCGCTTTCATTGGATTAGTTTCCGGATAGGGAAGAAGGGTAGCACCATCCCGGGTGTTAGGATATATTTGTAATGTAGAATATTATGTTAATAAAAAAACACATGGAGTCATTTTTGCATCCTTGCATCAATACCCTAGCACCGGGTATCCTTAACGCCTGCCACCAGGCCATACCCGCAATTACACCATACCGTCGCCATACAGTCTCATAGACCCGCATCTTTTAAAGAGACGAATTGGTACGTATGGGCTTCCGCCATCCATCTTATCATGCGATAGGCATCTTATGCTGCGGCAAGCATACTATGATGCGACATTTATAGGCGGGGAAGTAGCCTTGTAGTCTTGCTTGTTCATCCTCGGGGAACTGAACTCCCTTGAGATAGAGAAAAAAAAAGTGAGGTAGTGGACAACTAAGAAAAATTATCTTTTCAAGGCTAAAAGTGCTATAAAGGAAAGTAGGTAGAAGAAGGAGACAAGAACTATCATGTGATACCCGAATAAGTTTAACTCAATCCTTGCACTTGTATCTTTCTCCCCAGCTTCTTTCTATGATTCTAGTCAAGCCTCGCTAGTACGCCTTGAGAGTCCGAGCTACTCTTTTTTTCCTTACCCATATATCACAGTTAGTACCCTCAAAGCCCCTGCCTTTCAAGTAGAGCGTCTTTTCAAGTCAGTCTTGTTGCCAGTCTGTGTTATAAAATCAGAAATTACTGGTTCTAATAAATTATTCAGAAACACGAAGTAACTGAGAATTTTTTATAACCAGTAAATAAGATGAACAGAAATTTATTTGTAAAAATAATTTAATCTGTAAAAACGTACCAGGATCTGGAATACTCTTATTGAAAAATTAGGGAGAAAATCAAGTCCACTGAATTCACAGTGTCCCCTTAAGGAAATTATTCCCCTCTAGTATCCGAGGTTTGATTTGGAATATAACCTCCCAGGGTAAAATGATTTAATCAGTAGAGTATAGATACCAAAAACTCTACTGTCAGCGAATCAATCCACAGCTGGAAAGTACACGAAGAAATATGTGTTTTTTAAGAAGAAGGAAGATCAGAAAATTCGTAGGAAATATTCTGAAGACTGAATGGTATTTATAGGCAAGAAGAAAATATTCTGAAAGGTTGCAACCCTTTCAGAATTAACACGACCATTAATGAAAGGTTGCAAACTTTCAAATGGTATTGACTGTTCCTGAAAGTTGCAACCTTTCAGAACAGTCATGGCGGAAAATTTTGAATATAACAGAATTTAAAACGGGTCACTCGCGGATCCGAGTCGGGTTTCGGTTATCAACTAATTTATTGAAAATAATTTTTGGCCATTTAAATTAATTAATAAATAATTAAAATAAATTTTGTCCAAAAAATTATCTCTCGATCGATCATTTGCCAAAGCCAACCAAAGCCAAAGCCAAAGCCAAAGCCGAAGCGAGCGACGACGACGACGGCGCGAGGGGGGTCCCTCTTTCCAACCCTTTTAACAATTAATAGGAGTGTTTATTTATTTAAACTCTCCTATTTTCCTTTCCATTACCGATGAGGGACTATTGCCTTTTTCAATAAAGCATTAGAGGACTTTTCAAGTTCCCAACCTTTCAAGTTCTAAACCTTTCAAATTCCTCTCCTTCCCTCTATTTCCCATCAATTCTTTCTACATACCCAAGAATCCCCCACATTGATGGGGAATAGTTATAACATAGGAATGCACGGACAATTGTGTACTTTACAAGCAAGGATTAATTGCATCTGGATAAGTAGGTTTCCCCTTGGACTTTCCGTAGTGAACATATGTCGGATATACTCGGTCAATCGGTAGATGTGATATCTTTGAACCGTCGAACTTTGGTGTATACCTAGACAACCATATGTCACACAATTAACCCTTTACTGTTTATGATTCTTACGGTTGTGTTCGTTTCAGCCATGAACACCTCCTGGTTTCATGAGTGTATAGAGAATAGGCTTTTGACATAAAATTCTCTTTGAAGCGGCTTCCACTTCACACTCACATAGGTGATTTCTAAACGTGTCATCTCGTAGATACACTATTTGGTCAAATCTACCAAACTTAGCAAATCATTAAAAACTTTAAGCTTTATTACCTCATTAACAAGCCTTAAAGTCTTAACCTTTTCCTGAACATTGTTTCATCATGAGAATTGATTGAGTTAATTGACAATGTCGAACCGTCAGCCACAACTTTGTTTTTCTCCTTGAATCTAGCTCTTGGGATCTCCAGTCTGCTAGATAGAGTTACCGTCATGCTGACTTATCCTAAGCCGTAAACCCATTCCCTTAGATGATCTTTCAACTGCCTCTCTCACTAGGCCTTTCGTTAGTGGATCTGACACATTATCGCTTGACTTTACATAGTCAATTGTGATAATTCCACTAGAGAGCAGTTGTCTTATGGTGTTATGTCTACGTCGTATGACGAGACTTCCCGTTGTACATAACGCTCCCTGCCCTACCTATTGCTGCTTGACTATCGCAATGTATGCAAATTGGTCCAATAGGTTTGGGCCAGAATGGAATATCCTCTAGGAAATTCCGGAGCCATTTCGCTTCTTCACCTGCCTTATCCAAAGCAATGAATTCAGATTCCATTGTGGAGCGAGCAATACATGTCTGTTTGGAAGATTTCCAAGAGACAGCTCCTCCACCAAGTATGAATACATAACCATTCGTAGATTTTACATCATTTGACCCGGTGATCCAATTTGCATCACTATATCCTTCAATCACAGCAGGATATTTATTATAATGCAAAGCATAATGTTGTGTCCATTTTAGATAACCCAACACACGTTCATAGCCATCCAGTGAGTTTGATTCGGATTACTAGTGTACCGACTCAGTTTACTAATAGCACATGCTATATCTGGTCGTGTGCAATTCATAATATACATCAAACTTCCCAACACTCTGGCATATTCCAATTGAGAGTCACTTTGACCTTCATTCTTTTTAAATGTACAACTTAAATCAATTGGAGTTTTGACTACATTGAAATTCAAGTAATTGAACTTATCCAATACTTTTTCAATATAATGAGATTGAGATAATGCTAGTCCCTGGGGAGTTTTGATAATCCTGACCCCTAAGATCAAATCAGCAACTCCTAAGTCTTTCATATCGAACTTGTTGGACAACATGCGCTTAGTATCATTTATATCATCAATTTCTTTACTCATTATTAACATGTCATCAACATACAAACAAACAATGACTTCATGATTCATAACATTTTTGATGTAAACACATTTATCACATTCGTTAATCTTGAATCCATTTGCCAACATTACTTGATCAAATTTAGCATGCCATTGTTTAGGTGCTTGCTTGAGTCCATAAAGTGACTTCACAAGTCTGCACACTTTCTTTTCTTTACCAGGAACTATAAACCCTTCAGGTTGTTCCATGTAAATTTCTTCCTCTAACTCTCCATTTAAGAAGGCTGTCTTTACATCCATTTGGTGGATTTTAAGATCATGCACTGCTGCAAGTGCTATTAACATCCTAATTGATGTTATCCTTGTTACTGGAGAATATGTGTCAAAGTAGTCCAGACCTTCCTTTTGTCTGTACCCTTTGACAACAGTCTAGCCTTGTATTTGTCAATAGTCCCATCAGGTTTCATTTTCTTTTAAAAATCCATTTTGATCCTAAAGGTTTATTTCCTGGAGGAAGATCAGTCAATTCCCAAGTGTGATTTCTTAAAATTGATTCAATCTCACTATTGACTGCTTCTTTCCAATAAATTGACTCTGACGAAGACATAGCTGCTTTAAATGTTTGAGGCTCATTTTCAAGCAATAGTGCTACAAAATCTGGTCCGAAAGAAACAGATTTTCGTTGTCGAGTACTTCGCCTAGGTTCCTCACTAGTTAGAATATTTCCATTGATTCTTCTCGTGGTCGTTTAGATCTTTCACTTGTTGACTCACTTTCAGTTTTATACGGATAAATGTTTTCAAAAAACTCTGCATTATCTGATTCAATTATCGTATTAACATGAATCTCAGGATTATCAGATTTGTGAACCAAAAATCGACAGGCTTTACTATTCACAGCATATCCAATAAAGACACAATCTATTGTTTTGGGTCCAATTTTAACCCTCTTAGGTAAAGGAACCTCTACCTTGGCTAAGCACCCCCACACTTTAAAATATTTCAAGTGGGTTTTCTTCCTTTCCACAACTCATATGGAATTGATTGTGTTTTTCGATGGGGTACTCTATTGAGTATTTTATTAGCTGTAAGAATGGCTTCCCCCCAAAGATTTCGCGGTGAACCAGAATTGATCATTAAGGCATTCATCATTTCCTTTAATGTTCTGTTCTTCCGTTCTGCCAAACCATTTGACTGTGGTGTATAAGGTGCAGTAGTTTGATGAATAATACCATATTCCAAACATATTTCTGCAAAAGGAGATTCATATTCTCCACCCCTATCACTCAGAATCATTTATTCTTTAGATTCAATTGGTTTTCCACTTCATTTTTGTATTGCTTAAATGCATCAATTGCTTCATCCTTACTATTAAGCAAGTATACATAACAAAATCGAGTGCAGTCATCAATAAAAGTTATAAAGTACTTTTTTTCACCACGAGATGGTGTTGACTTCATATCGCATATATCTGTGTGAATTAAGTCTAAAGTTTTAGAATTTCTTTCAACAGACTTGTAAGGATGTTTAACAAACTTACTTTCCACACACAATTTCACATTTCGACTTATCGCATTTAAAATCAGGCAATACTTCTAAATTAACCAATTTTCGCAAGGCTTTGTAATTAACATGTCCCAAACGGGCATGCCATAAATCACTTAACTCCAATAAGTAAACAGAAGCAGAATTTTATTGATACTGTCAATAACCATTACATTTAGTTTGAAAAGACCCTCATTGAGATAGCCCTTTCCTATGAACATTCATTCTTACTTATTACAGCTTTATCACTAACTAGGACACACTTAAACCCGTTCTTACGAGTAGTGCAGCAGAAACTAAATTCTTCCTAATAGTAGGGACATGCAGAACATTGTTTAAAGTCAACACTTTGCGGATGTCATTTTCAACATTACTTTCCCAGTTCCTACAATCTTGTTGTTGCTGTGTTTCCCATGAATAATCTTCATCGTACTCAGCAGGAGTGTACGTTGCAAAGGCTTTTTGCAGAGCAATATGTCTAGTACCACCTGAGTCGAGAAACCACTCCTTGGGATTTCCAACTAAGTTACATTCTGATATCATTGCACACACAAGTCATCTGCATCTTCCATCTTTTCCACGATGTTTGCTTGACTTTTGCCTTTGCCTTTGTTTTTGTCCTTTCTTGGAGCATGACAATCAGAAGATCTATGACCAGCCTTGCCACAATTATAACAGTTGCCTTTGAATTTCTTCTTGGCCTGTTCTGACTTCTGCCCGTTGGACTTCTTTCTCTTTTTGTCTTTGGTAGGAGCTTCTTCAACAATATTAACTGCAATGATTGTTGAACTCTTACGCGACTTCTTTTCGGCATTTCTGTTATCTTCCTCAATCTTGAGACGAATCACAAGATCTTCAAGCTTCATTTCTTTACGCTTGTGCTTTAGATAATTCTTGAAATCATTCCACGAAGGAGGCAACTTCTCGATCATTGCAGCCACTTGAAAAGCTTCATTTACTACCATATCTTCAGCAATCAGATCATGGAGAATAAGTTGAAGTTCCTGCACTTGTGATCCAACAGTTTTACTATCTGCCATTTTATAGTCTAAAAACTTTGCGACCACAAACTTTTTCAAGCATGCATCTTCTCTCTTATATTTCTTCTCAAGTGCATTCCACAACTCTTTTGAAGTTGTTATTGCACTATAGACATTATATAAGTCATCCTCTAAAGCACTCAAAATGTAACCTTTACATAGGAAGTCTGACTGTTTCCATGCTTCAACAATCATAAATTTTTCCCTGTCTGGCATATCATCAGCAGGGACTGGAGTATCTTCATTTGTAAATTTCTGCAGACCAAGAGTGGTAAGCCAGAAAAATACTCGTTGCTGCCATCCTTTGAAATTCACACATGTGAATTTACCCGGTTTCTCTGCTTGTGATACAAGAGGTCGGGTTGGTGCAGCAACAGCCACTGTCACACCAGTGTTTTCCATTTCTGATAAACAAAATTGATACAAAATAAGTAAGCAATAAAATTATAATTGCAGACTTCAGGAGATAAAATCACAAAGATTTTTGTCTCCACCAGAAACACAGTTTTTATAATTTCCTTAAGATTGTTGCCAGTCTGTGTTATAAAATCAGAAATTACTGGTTCTAATAAATTATTCAGAAACACGAAGTAACTGAGAATTTTTTATAACCAGTAAATAAGATGAACAGAAATTTATTTGTAAAAATAATTTAATCTATAAAAACGTACCAGAATCTGGAATACTCTTATGAAAAATTAGGGAGAAAATCAAGTCTACTGAATTCACAGTGTCCCCTTAAGGAAATTATTCCCCTCTAGTATCCGAGGTTTGATTTGGAATATAACCTCCCAGGGTAAAATGATTTAATCAGTAGTATATAGATACCAAAAACTCTACTGTCAGCGAATCAATCTACAGCAGGAAAGTACACGAAGAAATATGTGTTTTTTAAGAAGAAGGAAGATCAGAAAATTCGTAGGAAATATTCTGAAGACTGAATGGTATTTATAGGCAAGAAGAATATATTCTGAAAGGTTGCAACCCTTTCAGAATTAACACGACCATTAATGAAAGGTTGCAAACTTTCAAATGGTATTGACTGTTCCTGAAAGTTGCAACCTTTCAGAACAGTCATGGCGGGAAATTTTGAATATAACAGAATTTAAAATGGGTCACTCGCGGATCCGAGTCGGGTTTCGGTTATCAACTAATTTATTGAAAATAATTTTTGGCCATTTAAATTAATTAATAAATAATTAAAATAAATTTTGTCCAAAAAATTATCTCTCGATCGATCATTTGCCAAAGCCAAAGCCAATGCCGAAGCCAAAGCCGAAGCGAGCGACGACGACGACGGCGCGAGGGGGGTCCCTCTTTCCAACCCTTTTAACAATTAATAGGAGTGTTTATTTATTTAAACTCTCCTATTTTCCTTTCCATTACCGATGAGGGACTATTGCCTTTTTCAATAAAGCATTAGAGGACTTTTCAAGTTCCCAACCTTTCAAGTTCTAAACCTTTCATATTCCTCTCCTTCCCTCTATTTCCCATCGATTCTTGCTACATACCCAACAAGTCTTGTCCCGCCTGCTCATTAGCAAGTGCCTCGGGCCCTGCCTCTCTTTTCCAACAATCTCAGTCGAGTGCTTCTTTCCCTCCTTTTAGGTGAGCTACTTCTTTTCAGCCTTTCTCTTTCTATTTTGAAACACTTCGGCTTGAACTCTATTTGCTTGAGCTCGCAACCCTTGTCGACCTGTCTTTTCAGAATCATTCACGTGCTTTTAATGATTATTTTCTCCTCTCTTTCTAACTGATAACTTTTGGCTTTTTTTTTTTGTTATTTTAACTAAAAAAATAGGTATTTATAAGCCCTTTATTTCAAATCAAAATACTTCAAAACTACCTCAAAATTATATTCACTTTGAAAGGAATTAAATAAGTCGATCCAAAGAGACTCTTACTTTTCATATTCATGTTAGATTCTTGAAATTCCTCATATTTTTTGTTATTTTATACGAAAGCATAAGGAGGACTTTGTGAGTTGGGTTATGTAAATTATATAACTTCAATACAAGGAAATTATAAGAAAGAGGAACTAAGTAAAATAGGAAATATCCTATTTTTATGTAGATCATTTCTATGCATTTGTATTTGGTTGTGGTATATATTGATTTAGTTACAACTCTTTATGTTAATTAATTTAAGATTAAAAGGAAGGAAATCTTGATTCACATACTTGTTTAAAATTCTAGAAATTATAATTGACTATGCTCTTTCACGTTCTCTTTCTAATAAATAACTTATAATTCAAGAATAATTAAAATAATATTATTTAATTAATTAAATGTTTTATTTAGTCTAGAGATAAAATGGTAATTCAACTTTTCATCTTTGGAATTTTCTACTTATAATCATATAAGTGAAATGGTCTGAAAGACCCTTATACTTGACTCAGATTGTCAACTAGACCCTTCTACTCATGACTTTGTCAATCAAATCCTTAAATTCAATGAAATGCAATATTTTAAACCCTCTGACTGTTGACCAATCCATTGTGGCAACTTAATAGTCGAGATGGAACAAACGTGTGATCTCGCGCGTTAAAAGAGCGTAAACAGAAAATTTGAAAGAAAAGAAAAAATTAATAAAAAGGCAAATCTTCTTTTCCCCATTTCTTTTCTTTCCTATCCAACTACACTATCTTTCTTCCCCCATTCCTAGACCCCATTTTTCTTTCTTGCTCCCTTTCCCCATTTTTTATAATCATTATATGTTTGAAAAAACTATTTCAGAAATTCTTTTTCACAAGTAGCTGCTTCAGTCTTTGTGAGATAAAAATATATGAAGAGAAGCTATTAGGGGAATGAGGAGGGGTGATTTACATGCGGCTAGATGATCGAGTTCTGATTATTTTTAAGAGTGAAGAATGTTATTGTATGTCTTTGTAAAATTAAGTTGAAGTTATTTTAGTATGCTTCATTGACATCAATGGAGGAAACGGATCACAATGGTTCAAGTGGTGGATGAAGACCTTGATAAAAAGAATATGACAAAAAATTATGAACGATGAAAACTTGGAGAACAATGATAACTTTTTAGTTATTTAAGGTAGTGATAATGAGTAAGGAATAAGGTTATAAGATGGCAATGAAGTATTTGGTGAAAAAAAATGGAGAGAAGTAGTCAATGATAAAGTTAGAGTGAGGAAGAAACGGAGTGAAAAAGAAAAAATGGAAATTTTAATTAAAGTTAAAAATAAGTGAAAAGAAATAAATTAAACTTCTTAAAATAAAGTAAAAATAAGTGATGTATCACTAAAAGTCTGATATGGATCATGACATGTCATTTCTATTATGTTTTGAAGTGCACGTGAAGTCAAAATGATTTAAAAGATTGTTTTCCATTGATTTTAAGTATTCAGTGGTAATATCGTGAGTATAAGAGTTCAGTTGAAAATCTGAGTCAAGTATAAGGGTCTCCTAGGTCACATACTTATTTAAAATTTTAGATATCATTATTAGCTCTTGTTCTTCCACATTCTCTTTCTAATAAATAACTTATAATTCAAAAAATGATTAAAATAATATTATTTAATTAATTAGATGTTTAATTTAGTCTAGGAGTAAAATGATAATTCAACTTTTCATCTTTGGAGCTTCCACTTATAATAATTCTACTTTCTGAGTACGTGTGTTGCTTGTGTGACCCATGCAAGTTTTCATAGATCCATTAAAACGATTAAGTATATATGAAAATACATTATTAGTAATAAAACAACAATTAAAAATAAATTTTTAAAAGGGTGCCAAAAACAACATTTATAAATTTTGAACTTGTAGAGGAAAACGAAATACAAAATAATCATTACAATATAGAGGTAAACCAAATACAAAATTTACATAATTTTTTGAAATTTTTGTCAACGCCTTCTATAACCAATCAAAATTGTAGAGTTTTCTTCATTGAGTAAAACTAAAGAATAAATCAAATATTAAAAAAAATATAAGTGCTGCGCTACTTTGATAATCAAATATTACAAAGGATAATCTTTGGGGGGAGGGGGTCTCATAAAACCAAAAATATATGAATTTATATAGATAAAAGCACGGAAATACCAAAAAGTTTCAAGTTAAACATTTGGAGGTTATAATTATAAAAAAAAACATGCAATTTACGAATATTAAGATATCAATTGAACAAGTAATTAGATAAATTAAAAATACTATTAAATCTAGAGGAACTATGCAAACCTAATTCTCACTTTAATCAAATATATAGTCATGTTTCCTAAGTTTGATAATTAAAGTTCAAAAAATTTAAAAAATAAATAAATTGTTAATCAAGAAAATGAAATTTTTTATCCTTGTTCAGAAAACAATGTTTATCCTTATTCAAAAAAAAAAAGTTACTTCACATTTCAATTAATTTTATAAGGAGAAAAAAGATGAATAAATTTTTAGAACATAGAAAGGTGTCATATAACATTTTTAAGAAGAGAAAATTCAAGAATGACCAAACTGAAAAGCAAAGGAAAATTACAACTAAATTTGGACTTTCAATTATCCCTTTTTTCTGCTTGCCAATGGTTCTCGGTAGTGGATTGTTTTCATGTTCTAGAGCTCATGTTCCTCTACACAATCTTAATTTTACCATCAAATTGGCAAAATAAGAGACGTAAATTGAAAACTTGTAACACATGAGATGATACCTGGTACACAATTGTTATGTCGTAAAATACCAATTAAAAATTATAGCGTGTATGCCCTGATAAAGAGAGGAAATAAGAGCACATCACACATGTGTTATTTAATAAAGATTACGTACTATATTTATTGAAAGAAACTAGTCATAGATCAAGAGTAAATTTCAACTTTTCAGATTAAGTATTCACATATACATCATTTGTAAATGATGAATTCATGACTTGTCGCAAGGAATGAGAATTGGAGAAAGAACAGGAAGAAAGGAGGTGTATTTTAGTACACAAAGGACTCGACTGTTGAGTTCCGTTAAACTGAAAATATTAGCGGCTTTTGGGTTTATTTGATGGAACAATTATCTAATATAATTATAATAATTAACCATTAAAGTCATTAAAAAATTTAAAAATGATAAGTTGAGCATCTGATCATATATTTTTTTTCTAGTCTAATTGTATTTATTGATTTAAATTTTAAATTATTTTAATTAAAAAATAAGTGAAAGGCATTTTCATAATTTCACTTTGAACTTAAAATCTTCCCACTTGTAAAAGTATATGATATGATGATATGATGAATTGAAATTCAAATTGTGGTTATAAAAAATAAATAACAATATATTAAAATTATGTATAACTTACATATATCTCATAGTGTAAAACCTAAATTACATTCTATCCCTACTCTTTTCTATTTTACAAGAATTCCTTAAAAATTGTAGCATTACATTATAGTCAACCGGTACATAGCGTCCGATACATTAAATAATTTGACTGTTGCGCTTAAAAAGGAATCTAAATGTAAAATTAATTATCAGTCCACAAATCACGCAAAAGAAATTGATATCAATCTATTCCTATCCCTAACAGATTCAGAGAATTCAAAATTCAAATTTTCTTCTCCTCCATCTATCCCAGATCATAAAATATCCAAAATAGAAGATCCATGACGACTTCTTCATGATGACTTATCGATTTTTTTTTAGATTTTTCAGATTTTAGGTGATCAATCTGAGTTATGAACGATGTAATAGCGATTGAATAGTTGTTGGAAAAACGATTTCTTTTATAAATCTGAAACCGCCATTACAACTGAATTGAATCTCAAATCCGTCACTGAAACAACAGACAAGATGACTGGAGAGATACATTATTTTGATGCTACATCTAGTAGAATTGTACCTGTCGAAGTTGAGAAAAACACTACTCGTAAAGCAGCTTTCATCTTTGTAATAGTGAAATATAAAGTAAAGTACAACTTCAATTTCAAGGTACAAGGATCTTGTAAAAAATGTACTAGATAAGTTGTTTTGTATTGTGAATTAGTATTTTTGATTTCTTGATACACAAGTCGTGATTTATTCATGATACAGTGTTAGTTACTATTTTATACATAAATATGTTGCATTATAAAAATAAGGAATAGAGATTAGGATTTTTTCTTGAAGCAACTTGCAACATGTGTTATCGTACAAAAGCTCCAACACAATATGGATATTCCAAAGATTTCAAATGACACTGATTCACTTCACCCTCGTGCTGAGTTTGAGAAGCAAAAACACAAGATAAAGCGTTTTGTCCAATCACCTAATTCTACTTTTATAGGTGTCAAATGTCAAGGTTGCTTTCAAATAACAATAATTTTCAGTCACTCGCAAACCGTGGTTACATGCCCCATTTGCCAGCAAGTGCTATGCCAAACAACTGGTGGTCGCGCAAAAACTTATTGACCAATGCTCTTTTAGGGTTAAAGAGAAGGATATGTGGTCTTGGTTGATACTTGCTAGAGCTGATTTTAAGATATGCTATTTTAAACTAGGTTTTTAAAGAATGAGTTGGTCAAGAGAACTTTTCCTTTGCATAGTATTTTTTATGGCATTTTGACTATAATACTGTCCATCTTAGTAATCTTTACACATTTTGAAGTAATTAATCTTCTATCCATGTTTGCTCAAAAAAAAAAGTTGCATCATATGTGTTATATGTTTAGAGTTGTATATCGTTGTGTGATAATTCTAAAGTATGTGTGAAATATTTCTTCGTTTTTTAATATATCATTGCTTATGCATATGTAATTATGAAACATTAGTATGAAATATATCATGTAGTTATTCTGTATCTGAAACACGTAAATGTTGAGGACAATATGGTTTGTTGAGGTTAGTTGTAATAATTTACCTTGTATTGATTTTTTTTGAAATGATACATAAAAGTAGCAAATTTTTAATGTATCTTGTACAATTGCAAACAGTGAACAAAGGGAGCGTGATGACTTCTAACATCCCAGAATATATCAATAGTTAGCTTGTTGAGTCATGACAACTACCTACATTATACTTTTTGAATGAAGTTAGAATTCTATTTGGTTCTTGAGACTGTAAAAATCGGGAAATAACATCTTTTATAAATAATAAATTAAGGATGATATATAATGTAATGTATCTCTAACGTTACACAATTTCAGGTCATTTCATCTTTTTGATATTTTTGTATCAGAATCATGATATATAATCCGATACTTATTTTTTGATATTTTGTATTAGATAATGATATAGTATCAAGTGTTATGTGTGTAAAATACTTATAATAGACAAAATGTAACCAGATACTAAAAGTATTGAAAATTACATTCAAAATAAACAATCTTTTTTTTTATAGAAAAATTGTAAAGCTTGGAACAATGTTCTTAAAAAATAATAAACTCTCCAAAACATTATTTAATCTATCTTAAAAACAAGGGAAAATGGTCACATATGCCCCTAAACTATTCGAAAAGGTCTAGATATACCCTCCTTATAAAGTTTGGGACACTCATGCTCTCGTCGTCCAACTTTTGGCCCAAATATGCCCTTATGGGCGTTAGTTGGTATGTTGGACATATCCAACTTATTTTAATTTATTTAAACGCCACATGGAATTGCCATGTCATTTTTACCTTAACACATGACATTTATATAAAAATGGAAAGGGATTCAGACTCATAAACACCTAATCCGATCCATAAATCAATCCCCCTTTTAAATAAACTATCTATGATTAATTTTTATTTTTCAGTGAATCCCGAAATTGATCAATTGATTAATAAATATAGAAAAATAAAATAAAATTAATGTCAAAAATTTAAAAATAAATATAGTAACCTTAAATCAAACAATTTCAATATTTTAATTAAAATTTGAGTTTCGGTAAATCTCGAGAATGAGTAATTGATTAATAAAAAATATGAAGAGTATATATAAAATAAATTAACGCCAAAAGTTCACAAATAAATATAGTAACCTTTAATTCTATAATTTTTTTAAATTTTTTTTATTTTTTTGACAAATTCCAAAATGAGTAATTTATTAATAAAAAATAGGAATTTTTTTAATATAATTTTTTTTGATAAATCAATTATATTTTATTTTTTAATTAATAAATTGCTCATTATCGGAATTTGTCAAAAAAAAATGTAGAATTAAAGGTTACTGTATTTATTTGTGAACTTTTGACGTTAATTTTTTTCATACTTTTCATATTTTTTATTAATCAATTACTTATTTACGAGATTTACCAAAAATATCAAATTTTAATTAAAATATTGAACTTGTTGGATTTAAGGTTACTATATTTACTTTTAAATTTTTGGTATTAATTTTATATTATTTTTTCATATTTTTCCTATTATTTATAATCAATTACTCATTTTTGGGATATATCGAAAAAATAAAAATTAATCAAAATTGTTAAAAATGGGTCGGGTAGATTATTTAAAAGGGGTATTGATTTATGGGTCGTATTAGGTGTTTATGAGTTCACTCTCCATTTTTATATAAATGTCATGTGTTAAGGTCAAAATGACATGACAATTTCATGTGCATTTAAATAAATGAAAATGAGTTGGATATGTCCAATATACCAACTAACACCTATAAGGGCATATGTGGGCAAAAAATTGGACGGTGAGGAGTGACCCAAACTTTAAAAGGAGGGTATATCTAGATCTTTTCAAATACTTTAGGGGCATATTTGAGCATCATAACTAAAAACAATAAAACATCAAAAGTTGTATGTGAATTGATGCATATTTACTAATCTACATGAACCAAGTCATCATGTTGTGATGGAGTTAAATATCCCTTCAACTTTGATGAGTTATCTTTATCTTTAACATATCTCTTCTTAGCCTTGTCGAAACCATACTTCATAAAAGTGTTGCATATCTTATGCGAAGATTGTCAGCTCGAAAATCATTAAATGGAATGTTGACTTCATCACTAAAGAATTCAGCAAAGCCACTACAAACATTCCGTAACCACTACAAATATTTCATAGATACATTATTAAATTTGAACTAAAATGTAACAAAAAATGCTAATTACATGGTACACTATAATAACTACAAATTATCTTACTGTTTGGTTGATACATAATAATAAAATATAGTAACTGATACTCAATACCTTTTGATGATATTGTATCTAATAATAAATGAAACGTCATATATTCATTATATGTTATTTAAGTATCATGTTTAAACTATTGAATAATATAATACACTGTTATGCAAGTTAAATCCCATCAAAATAAATTTTACTATATGATTTGAGACATTAATTGCAATATATTGAAGAACAAAAAAAAGATAAACAAGATTAGGATTTTATGTATAATTTCAGAAGATTTAAAGCAAGCCACATAACAACATGATAATGTATTGACAACAATGTATAAATTTTCACACCCCGAGTCTACACGCTGTACGTGGCTAACACTCAATGACCATTGTTGGCCTTGAGCGGAACCTTGACCTGACTTACTTAACTCAGCAGAAGACCTGAATCAATGAAATAGACTCATTCAATAACTTAAAGTAAATAAGTTGTCCAAAATGACACTTAAGTCTCAATAACAAAATGTTAGCAATACAAAGATGAGGGACTCAATACTAACTCTCTGACTGTCTATGAAGCCTCTATAATACTAAAATTTATGTTGGGACAGACCCCACAACATCCTAAAAGAAGAAATATTGTGAAGCAATAAATGTGTCCTCAAGAATGCAAGGAGACTCACCACTGACTATGAGTGCTTAGCTGGATCAACGAGGCGTTGGGTAATGATGATCCTAGTTACCTACGTCTGCATCATGATACGATGCAGGCCAACTGACATTAGTACATTGAACGTACGAGTATGCGAGTTGGAATGTTAACAACAACTTAAGCTATAAAAAGAGTAAGAAGGAATACTTTCCTTGGCTCTGCTCAACTCATGAATGACTTGACTTAAAATAAAGCAGCAAGACATAAGCAATACATGAAAACTTGTAAAACAATGAAAACACTTAGTTTGTTAAAGAATGCAATAACAAACTTAGTTTATTTATATATGAAATAATATAGTTTCCATGGGAGATTCTCTAACCAACAACCACCACCCCTATGATCCTAAGTGATTATACAATGTCTTTCCCACTCTACTAGAATTGTCTTATACTTTGCCGTCGCATAGAACTACTTAACTTAGTGGATCAACTAGCTTACTTACGTGATCATCTTAAAAGTATGACACTTTAATACCCAGGATGTCTACATGGTCTTCACGCAGACTTGAGTTAATATAAACTCGCATCCCCACATTGGTGCTCAATACTTCTCCCAAAATATACTTTATCTCATGCTTTTAAAGCAACTTCTTTCTCTAGTTTGAGATAACTACTCAATGCTTAGCCCAAAGGCTCATTTGAATCAGTGTTCCCTTTTCTCTCATACAGAAATACATTTCTCTCCACTGCTCAAGGGAGGATTTTTTGAAACAGGAGAGTACCCGAAAAAGGTTGGGAAATCTTGGTTCAATAGTTCAATTTTTGTGGTTGTTCGAATAATAGTTTAGAGTAGAAAGCTTGTGTTGCAATATTACTATTTCCAGGCTCTTTAAAGTTCACAGTAGAATTTAAGTTTTTCTTTGAGTTCTTTGGATTATTTTAGGTTAGACGAATAGTTTTATTAGAGTGAAGATTTGTTATTTCTTGTTTAAATTTTAATGCCTTTCTTTTGTTATTTGTGACTTATTGTAGTAAGGTTTTCCTTAATGTCTAAATATCAATGTCTTTCCAGACCATGATTAATTGATGTTTGGTTTGTTATGTGTATGATAGTGTTCACTGGTTTATTTTGTAATATGATACTTTGTCCATTGCTAAAAATGTTGCTTGATTTCCTTCCCTCTAATTGTTGAATTGTAGTTTCTGTGTTTTTTTTCCTTTTATTATATTTATTTCTTTTCTTTTTTGGTTTAATAATCATTATGAGCTTTTCAAAGCGTTTCCCTTTAATATCTTCGTAGGTTGATCAAATACTAATCTCTCTTTTCTTTTTCTTTTCTGCATGAAACTCTTCTATCGAGTCCAATTGGACTCACATTCTCTCGCATACACCTCCTCTATCAAGTCCTCCTCTAAGCTCTTGACAGGAAAGTTTGATATTGTTGGGTTAAAAACACAAAGAAGACAGCAGAAACAACAGTGTAAATCACCATCAATGTTCGGGAAGATTCCACCCTAAAAGGATTTTGAAGAATAGAATTCTTAACTCAATACTTAAATTTTTTACATAGACAAAGAAGATAAAATAGTCAATTTGTAATCTATCGGTAATTAATATATTCTACCTAATTCTATCACGGTTATTAAAGCTAGATTAAATAAAGACCTTATCTATTATTGTTGTTCATCTTGTATTCCTAACATACGTAGAACAAAACTTTGAACATCTGTGTAAGACAACAAAGTTTAAGAACATTTTCACAACTAGAAAATTTAAACTAGTAGCGAAACTAGAATCAAAAACAAATTTTAAAAAAAATTTACGAAATATTTTCCTTAAAAAAGAATTGTTGTTAATATGTGTCTAAAGAATCTTACTGATTCCAATAAACTTTGCAGAAACACGAAGTTACCAAGTTTAATGAACCAATGAAGAACAAAAGAATAGAAGAACTTAAATTAATTCACAAATGTACAATTTGTAAAACATGTACTAGAATCTAGAAAATTTTTAATAGGAAAAAGATCAAGTCCACTGAACTCAAAGTGTCCCCTTAAGGAAATTATTCCCCTCTAGTATCCAAGGTTTGATTTGGAATATGATCTCCCAGGGTAAAATGATCTCACTCACCAGAGTATAAATACCAAAAACTTTGGCGTCAGCGAACCACTCAACGTCAGTAAAGTACACTTTGAATTCTAGATTTAGTAGTTGAAGAAGAAGTCCATGAATTATATATTAAAATGAGAGGAAATCCCTCAATTTATAGAAAAAAAGGGTAGTGCGAAAAGGTTATTTATGGAAAACAAAGGTTAGTGCGAAAATGTTCTTATTGTGCCTTACTGGAAAGGTCACAAACCTCTGGAAAAATCACAATCTTTCATAAAGGTCGTCACCTTTCATAAAATCCTCAACTTTCCATAAGATTCCCAACTTTTCATAAAAGTCACAATTTTTTCATAAAAGTCACAACTCTTCATTTTTCATTCACACCTTTTTAAAACCCAATAATTCCCCGCATGATTGGGGAATGACTCGAAGACAGAGAAACGTACAAGTATGTGTATTTTACAAGCAAGAATTAATTGCATCTGGATAAGTAGGTTTTCCCTTGAACTTTCCCTAGTGAACATATGTAAAATATACTCGGTCAATTGGTAGATGCGATATCTTTGAACCATCGAACTTTGGTGTATACCTTGAAAACCATATGTCACACAATTAACCCTTTATCATTTATGGTTCTTACGGTTGTGTTCTTTTTATACATGAAAACCTCCTTGTTTTATGAGTATATAGAGAGGTGGGCTTTTGACAATTATCTTCTTTGAAGCGGCTTACACTTCACTGTCACATAGGTGATTCCTAACCGTGTTATCGCGTAGATACACTATTTGGTCAATTCTGCCTAACTTAGCAAATCATTAAAACCATTAAGCTTTATTAACCCATTAACAAGTCTTAATGTTGTATCCTTGTCCTTGAGCATTGTCTTCATCATGAGAATGGATTGAGTTTGTTGACAATGCCGAACCGTCATCCACAACTTTATTTTTCTCCTTTAATCTAGCTCTTGGGGTCTCCAGTCTGCTAGATAGAGTTACCGCCATGATGACTTGTCCAAAGTCATAAATTTATTCCCTTAGATGATCTTTTAACTTCCTCTCTAGTTAGGCCTTTCTGTAAGTGGATCCGACACATTATCCTTTGACTTTACATAGTAAATTATGATAATTCCACTAGAGAGTAGTTTTCTAACGGTATCATATTTATGTCGTATTTGACGAGACTTTCCGTCATACGTCATGCTCCATGCCCTACCTATTGCATCTTAACTGTGAAAGTGTATGCATACTAATTCCAATGGTTTGGGCCCAAATAGAATATCTATCAAAAAATCCGGAGTCTTTCAACTTATTCACCGACCATATCTAGAGCACCTAGCTCAAAGAACATTGTAGAGCTATCGATACATATCTCTTTTGAAATATTTCTAAGAGACTGCTCCTCTACCAATAGTAGATACACATCCACTAGTGAATTATACTTCATTCGTCCGATAACTCAATTTGCATCACTATATCTTTCAATATTGTTGGATATTGTTATAATGCAAGACACAATTTTAAGTATTATTTTAAATGCTCCAAAACTCTATTTATTGTCATCTAATGAATTTATTTGGGATCACTTGTGAACCGACTCAGTTTAAAATAGCAAATGCTATATCTGATCGCACACGCTATATGATATACAACATGCTTCCCAAAACTCTAAAAAGATCCAATTGTGAGTCACTGTTGTTTTCTCTCTTTTGAAATGCAAAGTTCACATATATTGGAGACTTGACAATATTGACATCCAAATATTTGAACTAGTTAAGTACCTTTTCAATGCAATGAGACCGTGAAAATGCTAAATATTATGGAGTTCTACTAATTTTTATATCTAAGATCATATTAGCAACTCCAATAAATTTCATTCCACTTGCTTTATTACATACGTTTAGTAGCATTTATGTCATTAGTGTCTCTATTGATGATCAACATATCACCAATATACAAACAAACAATGACCTTATCATTTTAATGTGAACACATTTATCACATCCATCATTCTTCAATCCATTTTCCGACATGGATTGATTAGATTATGTCATTGTTTGGGTGCTTTCATAATGTGACTTAACAAGTTCACACACTTTCTTTTATTTACCAGGAGCCACAAAACCCTCCGCTTATTCCATGTAAATTTCTTCCTCCAATTCTACATTTAAGAAAGTTCTTTTCACATTTATTTGATGAATTTTGAGGTCATATACCACACTAATAATATTTGCATCCGAATGGATGTAATTCTAATTACTAACGAGTATATATATCGACAAGATCAAAATCTTGTTTTTTTTTAATCTAAAGCCTTTGACACAAAGTCTTACTTTATATTTTTCAACAGTTCCATCAAATGTTATTTCCTTCTAAAGATTCACTTTGAACCCAAAGGTTTATTTTCTTGAAGAAGATTAATTAACTTCCAATATTGTTTATTGACACCATTTTCCCAAAGAATGAGTCTACAAAAGACACATGAAATGTTACAAAATCATATTCGAAGGAAGTAAATGTCCTTTAACATTTACTAAGCCTCTGAATCTCTTTATTAAGTACATTATGTTTTTTTTATTTCCTAGGCCTTTTAGACCCTTCTCTAGACTACTCAAGTCTAATTTTACAGTTCACAGTCATAGGTCCTATTTTAATTCTTTTAGGAATAGGAACTTGGACTTTGACTAGATACCCCTACACTTTGAAATATTTGAAGTTGGATTTCCTTCCTTTCCATTTTTCATATGAAAAATATTGTATTTTGAACAAACAAAATTGCTTTCTTTCTAAAAAGACAAAACTTTTTATTGTTCCCTTTTGAAGTAAGGATAGTTCCTCCACACAAGTTTTGTGTAAACACGAACTTATAAATAATGCATCCATCATTTCTGTCAACGTTCGATTTTTCATTAGATTGAGGTGAATATGGCAGTAGTTTGATAGATATTCCACTTTCCAAACATATTTTTGCACTATGAGATTTATACTCTCCATTCTTATCACTTCTTATATTTTTTCACACTGATTTTCAATTTCGATAATACATTGTCTTGACATTTGTATTGCTTCATCCTTACCATTCAGCAAATAGACATAGTCATTTCTAATGCAATTCTCAATAAAAATAACAAATACTTTTTCCCATCATGAGATGGTGTTAACTTCATATCACAAATGTCAGTGTAAATCAATTCTAAGGGATTAGAATTCCTTTCAACAGATTTATAAGAATGCTCAACATATTTAGATTCCACAAAAACTTGACATTTTTATTTATTGCACTCAAAGTTAGGCAAAACTTCTAAGTTGATCAGTTTTCCTTACAAGGTTTTGTAATTGACATGCCCCAAGTGTTCATGTCACAAACATTGACTCAAGCAAGTAGGAACAAATAAAAACATTGAGTTCGAAAAGCTCTTCGCGAGGTAGATTTTTCCTCACTAATATTTTGTTCCTATTTCTTAGAATTTTGTGTGATACAAACATTGTTTCGATTGTCAAATGTCCTTTTCAGAAGGACATTTGCATAACTTTCAATATGATTGTTATAGAACTACCCATAAACAAAGTTTCATCGGGTTCAATAAAGACAATATAGTCCAAATGTTATTTTTACAAAAACATAACAAATGACTTTTCACCAATATTCATGTCTATGCAAATACTTTTATTATAATAGACATATCTTTTCATGAAAAATCACAATATTTTAAGTGATATTTTTTTTCTTTAAAAGAACACAATTATTTTGAACAAGTATATATATATAATTAGGATGTTTTATACTACTCACACTATATACTAGTAACAGAAAAACTCAACAACCACAATACCAAATATACTCCAAGAATTTTGTGGGTATAACATAATACAAAAGTATCATTAAATTTCATATCTTTTGGTCCAAAGTTAAATTAGACACCGAGTCTAATCATAAGCAAATAACCCCCACATTTCAAATGTGATCTCAAAAATATTTTTCAATTTTTTGAAAATAATTTTTTCACATATTTTTATGTTAGAAACATTATTCTACGAAAGAATTATAGTGCAACAATTCTCTTTGACAATGTTTACACATGTCAAAGTTCATTCCATAGAGACACAAAATCACAAATTCTAAGTCACTGGTATTTTTCCTCTATCATAAATAGACATACCACTTAGTATTTTAAATACTAACAATAAGGACAAAAAAATTGTACATTTATTTCTATATTACATTGAAGTTTATAGAAAATCAAAAGTACAATACTGACTTATTATGTGAAGTTTTTATATTCTTCAAACCAATTGCATAGTCCAATTTATCAAAAGTATAAAACCACAAAAGTTTTTAGTCTACAAAAATCATACACACTAACATTTCTCATGGAGTAGAAAACTACAAAAGTCTTTTTTTTCTCCAAATAGAATAACATTCATTCCACAACATATGGTTTGCAGATCTTTTTCAAAAGATACACATAATTAAAAAAAATCAAAGATGATAACTCTTAGAAACTATTTTTCTCCTTAGATAATTTAATAAGAAGGTTACCTGGTAATCTTTAAACGGAATACCATAAAAATTTTCTGTTACATTCTCACTTCGACCTTGCTAAACAAAGCAACGAATTATGGAGAAGTAATGCATTTATCTTCTACTTCCATGCTAAGATTCTCTCAATCAGTAGAATACAAAAAATATTAACAGTATAATAATTTCCTAAAGATTGTTGTTCATCTTGTATTCCAAACATACTTAGAACAAAACTTTTAAAATCTTTGTAAAATAACAAAGTTAAGAACATTTTCACAACTAAAAAATTAAAACTAGTAGCGAAACTAGAATCAAAAACATATTTTTAAAAAAAATTATACGAATTATTTTTCTTAAAAAAGAATTGTTGTTAATATGTGTCTAAAGAATCTTTCTGATTCCAACAAACTTTGCAGAAACATGAAGTTACCAAGTTTAATGAACCAGTGAAGAACAAAAGAATAAAAGAACTGAAATTAATTCACAAATCTAAAATTTGTAAAACACGTACCAGAATCTGGAAAATTTTTAATAGGAAAAAGATCAAGTCCACTGAATTCACAGTGTCCCCTTAAGGAAATTATTCTCCTCTAGTATCCGAGGTTTGATTTGGAATATGACCTCCCCTGGTAAAATGATCTCAATCACCAGAGTATAGATACCAAAAACTCCGCTGTCAGCGAACCACTCAACGGCAGTAAAGTACACTTAGAATACTAGATTTAGTAGTTGAAGAAGAAGTCCATGAATTCTATATTAAAATGAGAGGAAATCCATTAATCTATAGAAAACAAAGGGTAGTGCGAAAAGGTTATTTATAGAAAACAAAGAGTAGTGCGAAAAGGTTCTTACTCTGCCTTACCAGAAAGGTCACAAACCTTTGGAAAAGTCACAATCTTTCAGAAAGGTCGTCACCTTTCATAAAAGTCACAACTTTCCATAAAAGTCACAACTTTTCATATTAGTCGCAACTTTTCATAAAAGTCACAACTCTTCATAAAAGTCGCAACTCTTCATTTTCCATTCACATTTTTTAAAACCCAACAATTATTATATGGTGCACAAGTTAATATAAATACTCGTAATTGAAATATTTATCGATAATTGTTCACTTCCCTCTTATGGAATTAGACTTAACACTTATGATGTGTTGTTGAATAGTGTAAGATTTGACACATTATCACTTGAATATATTCCGTCAGAAATATTATTGAGTTCTTTGTACAATCCTTTTATAACTACTTATGATCTCATAAGAATATACATCTAGAAACGTCATCCCAAAATAATTTAAGCTTAATCGCCAATATTTAAGGTGACATATCTCTAAATTTTTTAATGAACTATTCTTATTCTAAAAGATATGAATTTATATATATTTGATTCGGTTTACTAATTAATAAGTCTATAAAAATCACATTTTTACTATAAAAGCCCAGGTCTATATGATCTCCTAACAACGTAACTACTAACTTTATCCTAAAATATATTTAAGAATAATTACCAAAATTCAAGTTGACGTATCTATAAACTTTTAAAAGTCATTCTTATCCTAAAATATATCAGTAATTATGAAATTGGTATGTCAATTAATAAGTCCACAATTTTTTTTACTATAAAAGCTGAATGTAATTTGTTTTTCACATCCACCATCAAGATAATTTTATACTTTTAGATAGTTTATTCCATGTCAAGCAAGGTTTCTACTTTCTAGCTTATATTTACCAGATTTTTTAATGTTTGACTTTATGAATTCACTATTATAAACTGATTTTTTTTTGGTGTAGATAAAATGAATACTTTCATCAACAATGAAGAGTTCAACAAGAAGAAAGTGATCTTCATAATGGGGGCAACAGGAACGGGAAAATCCCATCTCTCTGTTGACCTTGCCACCCATTTTCGAAGAGAAATAATCAACTCGGATAAAATGCATGTTTACAAGGGACTTGAAATTTTTACAAACAAGATCATATACACTGAGACACAAGGTGTACAACACTATTTTTTAGGTATATATGTTTATTCTCAAGAATACTTATATCAAATGACTACCTAGATAATTTTATAGTAGTAATTATAGATTCTAGTGAAAAATATACTTTACTATTAAAAAATTATTTCTTTAAATTCTGAGAAAGTTAACGTGATCATATTTTCTTAGGTGAAATTGAACCAGATTAGGACTTAACAACTGAAGATTTTTGTTTGCAAGCTGTCGTCTATATAGAAAAAATACTGAAGACTCAACGTGTTCTAATTATTGTTGGAGGGTCAAATTTGTATATTGAAAAACTTGTGGAAGATCCTTTGCTCATGTTCAAATATGAGTATGATTGTTGCTTTATTTGGATTGATGTTGAGCAATAAGTCTTGAACTTTAGAGTTGACATGCGGGGTGATCAAATGGTCAAAGCAGGTAATTTTGTAATTATTTTATGTATTAATCAAGATATACTATCATGCAGCTAGCTAAAAACTTTTCTTATATAATTTTCTTAATAATACTTTTGGTTATCAATATATGTTCTACTAAATGGATGAGGTGCGACAAATTTTCATTCCAGATGCATATTACACTAAAGGAATCCGACTGTCCATCGGTGTCCCTGAAATGGACTGATATTTAAGGGAAGAAACAAATGTAGATAGAGGTGATGAATCAGAGTAGATGATTCTTCAAGCTTCAATTTCAAGTATCAAGCGTAATACTCGTATGTTAATTTGTAACCAACTTGACAAGATTCAACGATTAATAAGCGAGAAAATGTGGTCAGTGCATCATACTATTTCTACGGACGTTTTCAAATAAGAAAGAGAAGAAGATCTTTACGAAGCATGGACGAATACTATTTTGTAACCATGCCTAGATATTGTGAAGAGATTTCTCAAAAACGATCATAACAATATTATTATTGAGTGTACATACACTGTCATTATCGCCATCTTCTATTTTGTTCTCTTTTATTTTTGACCTATTTTGTACAGTTTGCATCGTATTACAAATATATATGTATGAGATGACCCTTATTTCTAAATATGTTATTCTTGTCTGTAAAAAAAATTCTTATCTATAGATTAAATATTTATTAAAAGTTTCGATCCAAGCCCAAGACCCAAGTCCAAGTCCAGGTCTTCTATATTTAATATATATTATTACAAATACGTACGTACACAATTATATGAGATCACTCATAATGTCAATCTAATAGAGTGATAAAACAATAAATCACCATGCATGTTCGGGAAGATTCCACCCTAAATGGATTTTGAAGGATGGAATTCTTAACTCAATACTTAAACATGTTACATAGACAAACAAGATAAAATAGTAAATTTGTAATCTGTCGGTAATAAATATATTCTACCTAATTCTATCACGGTGATTAAATATTGTTTCAATAAAGTCCTTTTCTATTATTATATAGTGCACAAGTTAATATAAATACTCGTAATTGAAATAGTTATCGATAATTGTTAAATTTCCTCTTATGGAATTAGACTTAACACTTATGATGTGTTGATGAATACTGTAAGATTTGACGCATTATCACTTGAATATAATCCGTCTGAAATATTATTGAGTTCTTTGTACAATCCTTTTGTAACTAATTGTGATCTCATAACCATATACATCTACAAACGTCATCCTAAAATAATTTAAGCTTAATTGCCAAAATTTAAGCTAACATATCTCTAAATTTTTAATGATCTGTTCTTATTCTGAAATATATGAATTTATATATATTTAATTTGGTTTAATAATTAATAAGTCTATAAAAATCATATTTTTACCATAAAAGCCTAGGTCAATGTGATCTCTTAACAACGTACAATAATAACTTTATCCTAATATATATTTAAAAATAATTACCAAAATTCAAGTTGACATATCTATAAGCTTTTAAATGTCAATATTATCGTAAAATATATCAGTAAATATGAAATCGGTATGTCAATTAGTAAGTCCACAAAAAGATTTTACTGTAAAAGCTGTATGTTTTTTTTCCACATCCACCATCAAGAAAAAATTATATTTTTAGATAGTATATTCCAAGTCAAGCAAGGTTTCTACTTACTAGCTTTATATTTACAAGATTTTTTAATGTCACACTTTATGAATTCACTATTATAAACTATTTTTTTTGTGTGTAGATAAAAGGAATACTTTCATCAACAATGAAGAGTTCAACAAGAAGAAAGTGATCTTCATAATGGGGGCCACACAAACGGGAAAATCCCGTCTCTCTGTTGACTTTGCCACCCATTTTCGAGGAGAAATAATAAACTTGAATAAAATGCAAGTTTACAAGGGACTTGAAATTGTTACAAACAAGATAACACACACTGAGAAACAAGGTGAACGACACTATTTGTTAGTTAAATATGTTTATTCTCAAGAATACTTATATCAAATGACTACCTAGATAGTTTTGTAGTAGTAATTATAGATTCTACTGAAAAATATACTTTACTATTAAAAAATTATTTCTTTCAATTATGAGAAAGTTAATTTGATCAAATTTTCTTAGGTGAATGTCACGACCCAAAAATCACGAGTCATGATGGCACCTATGTTCCCAACCAATAGGTAAGACAACAAACATATTTAAACAATCTTAACTAACTAATGAGTGAAAAGACAACAATTATCCTAATCTCCAACTCTAAGTTTCTTATAAGTACGAATGCGGAAAACTGAAAAAAAAATTACTACCCAAAAATTGGAGTCATAAGTACAAAAACTTCTAAAATACGATGTAAGTCTGGAACTAAAATGACAAATCTAACATAAGGGATATCCTGCCTGTGAATAACAGAATAATTAAAAGATAGAAGGAGGTGTGGGCCACAGAACAGCCAAGCACCTAACCACAACTCCAAGACACTCCAAACTCGGACTCAAACTGCTCCTCTAGATGTGCTCCTACTCGGAATTGAATCTGCACCACAGAGACGGAAACAAGTGTAGTATGAGTTGAAATCACGTGTAGCCAATATGTATCATTGACAGACAATGAAGAAGTAGTGACGGGAGTTTATATAAGAAAAAAATAAAATTTTAAATTATATAAGTATATATATAATACACTTACTATTTAAGTTTCATCAATAAAGGTAATCAAACATGAAGTACTTTCCAAATTCTAAACAAAAACATATAATCATCAAGAATGAACGATGTGATGAAACGCAATGCAATATGATACCATGTAATGATATGTCTCAGAATACCCAGTACTCACTCAACCGTATATACATGATACTCCTCGGAAATACATCGAGAGCTCATGACCCATCGGGGACTCGAGAGGTCCATATACCGACACGGACGATCTCCACCTGTCTGTGAAGACGATCTCAAACAACTATCATAATATCAAACAATTTCCGCACAGACGGTCTCTACGTTCCCAAATTACAATATTAACATCTCACCATCCCCAGCACGGACGATCTCCACGTGCCCAACTTATGCCCAATCTCATGTTAATGCATGTACACAATATTATTTCAATATAAGAGGATGATGATGCATCTCACTCAATCAATATCAACATAATACATAACCACCTCAATTATCACAACTATACGGGTGTAATAAAGAAAACACAATCAGACAATAATTTCAAGTCAATAATATATCAGCTAATGTCCATATGATTTGGAAATTCTCAAGTTACAATCCGCATTCTATAGTAGTAACTTTCTATTTTATAACACCGGTACTCGTACCAATGCCCGTCACACCATTGATATGAGACCCCCATCTTTCGCCCTTACCCCTTTGTCTATTATCAATTTTTATATTTAATTAGGAATTCGTCCTTCAACAAGTCTAAAAAGTCTTAACATACCTCAAGTGCCGAATTCGTGTCACGAATCTTCAAGATAGTTCCTTTACTTTTCGCAAAGTTTTGAAATGTCATGATCTACCAATGATCCAATATTCATAAGTTAGATAGTTTGTAGACATTCATATTATTATGTGTCTATCATAGACCCTAAAATTCACTCATACTTCTATTCAAGCTCCAAATCTTGATATAATTTGTATGCCAAAATTATCGTACTTGCTAAATTTCAAGCCAAGAACTTATCTTTAACCTATCCAAATACCCTAGAATTCAATGTTAAATCATAATGTACTCCTAACAATTAATTACCTATCTCGATATATGAAAAACTAGTATCATAATTTGATAAAATAAATACAAATAAGAATCAATTAAGAGAACCAAAGAATACAGTAATGCCGAGACCACGTTCTTTCTTTTCTTCAAATGAATATTGTCAAGTGTCTAACTTTTTAAAGAATTATACATATAAATGCATGAGAAATCTAATATATCCAATGATTAAGTAATCATTGGTCATCATTATCCCAATCAACCCTATGTCACTTTGAAGTTTAATAAAATATGCATTACAGTAACTACACTGCGATTTAATCACCTCTAAAAATCTTAGTTTATTATATTACTACAAGTGCACCATACAATTATATATAAACATTAATTAATTTTGATTGGTTTACCTGGAAATCAATGTTTGTTGTAGCCGTTTGATTCCTCTTTTTTCCAAGTAGTTTCTAACCTCTATTGTTTTTTCTTCTAAAATAACCTTACTTATCTGTTTTAATTTTATAGTCAAATGGTAAGGGTTATTAAAAAATATGAATTTGACCCAATTACTATTCAAGTATATTAATTATAATGTAGATATATATATCAACTAAGTACTCCTAGTTATCAAATAGTTTAAAATACCTCTTTGATTTTTCAGAAAGAGCCAAAATAGTCCTATTTCTCAAAACGACCTAGCGGGTCATTAAATCACCTACAACTTAAAGAAACGTTCGTCCTAAAACGAAAAAAGAAACACCTAACCTGAATGCTCAAAAAGCCGAGGATATTTACTTGTCATGTCTGACTCTGTCTCCCATGTAGCCACGAGACGATGCTTCCATTGAACCTTTAGTGAAGCAATCTCTTTTGACCTCACCTTCTAAATTTTCCTATCCAAAATAGTTATCGCCTCTTCCTCAAAAGTCAAATTCTGATCAAGTAACACTGAATCCCATTGAATCACATGAGCACCACTCTGATGATACTTCTTCAGCATTGAAATATGAAATACCAGGTGGACACCTGACAAACCTGGTGGCAAATCCAACTGATATGCCACCTCACTAGTACGCTCCACAATCTCGAAAGGACCAATATACCTTGGGCTCAACTTGACCTTCTTTACAAATCTCATCACACCTTTAATGGGTGAAACCTTTAATAGAACCTTCTCTCCAACCATAAATTCCAAATCACGAACCTTCCTATCTGCATAACTCTTTTGCCTACTATGAGCAATGTGAAGTGTATCTTGGATCAACTTGACCTTGTGCAAGGACTCCCTCAACAAATCTGTACCCCACGGTCTAACCTCAAATGCATCAAACACTGGATGAATAGAGTACCTTGAACTATGGGCCTCCTCCATGATCAATCTAGTCAAATCACTTGTCGAAGGAACACAGATACGACCCTTAATCCTCAAAACTCCCTCATTATCAAGAATTTCAGCCTTGGTTTCTCCTTTTAACACCTTATCTCTAATGTTAAATAAATCACCATCATAAAACTGTTGAGCCCGAATCTGTTCTAGCAAGGATGACCTAGCCTCCATATTAGCCAACACCTTACCAGGTTCTGAAATATCAAGTCTCACAAAGCTATTGGCCAAGGATTGAGCAACCCTAGCTAAAGGACGCTCGTCAACCTGTAACATGGCTAGACTACCCATACTTACCGCCTTTCGAGTCAAGGCATCTACTACAACATTTGTCTTGCCTGGATTATAAAGAATAGTCATATCATAGTCCTTTAGCAACTCCAACCATCTCCGCTGCCTCAAATTGAGATGTTTCTGATTGAATTTATACTGGACACTATGATGATCCGTGAACATTTCACAATGCACACCATAAAGATAATGCCTCCAAATCTTCAATGCAAACACAACAGCCGCCATCTCTAAAATATGAATAGGCTAGTTCTTCTCATGAACCTGAAACTGCCTCAAAGCATAAGCTATCACCTTTTTCTTCTGCATCAATACATAACCCAGACCAATCCGAGAAGCATCACAATATACAACAAAACCCTCTCCCTCCATGGGTAGGGTCAAAATTGGACCAGTAGTCAATAAAGTCTTGAGCTTTTGTAAACTAACCTCACACTCGTCAGACCACTGAAAATTCAACTCCTTTTGTGTCAATCTTATTTAATGGTGATGCAATGGATGGGAAACCCTCTACAAAATGTTACACCCGTTGCCAAAACAAACCAAAAATTAGTTTTTCAAAAAAATCTGTAGGTGCTACCAACGGTGGCATCAACGGACCGTAGCCTGAACCACGGTCTGTCCTGCACAACCATCGATGGGATCAGAAACTCCCAAAAATTTCAGCCTAGAAAAATTGGTTAAGTATTGGACGACGGACGGACTTATGGTCCGTAGGTGAAACGACGGTACGAAGTCCGTGACCGTCAATCAAGACTCCCTTCAACAACTCTCTAACAAGAGCTATGGATGAACATCATGGTTCGTAAGTGGACCTACGGTATGTGGGTCTGATCATAGGTGGAAAATTTGCAGCCAGTTAATGGGAAATGCAGTTGGGTCATTTTAACATTATCATAACTCTTAAAACAAAATGAATTAGGTCTCTCATGACATACCCATATATAGATAATTAAAATTATCTTTCCATAGACACCAACCATGCTAAAATCAAACCTTCGAGTAAAAAGTTATGCTCATTTTAGTAAAGGCCTTATGAACAAGCCCTCACGACGGACCCAATGACGGGGCGTCGGGCATACGACGGACCGTCAATCCTGCCTGTCGTGAGGCCCGACAGAAACCTTCCCAGGGGTCTTTCTGACGTTTCCCACTCCGTTTAAACCCTAAATTATGTCGTTTTGACTCTAAATCATTAGTTTTTAGTCAGTTTAAGCCTAGAAACATAATTAAAACATATCCAAGTTAAATCATTAAATTAAAACTTAAAAAATTAGAAGCAAGAGAGGAGAAAAAAATCTCAAGAACCCTAGTTCAAGAACGCCACAAGCTCCAACAGTTCCAGCCCCGAAACTTAAGTATTTTTCTGTGGATTTCATCACCAGGTATGTGGGATTTCACTAGTGGGTTCCTTTCACCCATTGGGTCTGTAGTTTTCAGTCAAATTCTTGATTCCCATATCATGATTAGATCTAGGGTTTCTAGAACTTCATGAACTTATTAGTTATATGTTCCAAATCAGATTATCATGTTATTATTCATTTTATTGCATTAATTTCAGAACCCTAACTTTGTATTTCTTTAGTTCTTGAATTACACATGCTAGGTAATAAATTTCAGACACTTCAGATATACATGCCTCAGTTATGAATGCATTATTACCAGATTAATTGTTGCATTCTCAGTTTGAATGTTCAGTTTCTAGC
>JAKWIY010003062.1:9361690-9562945 GCA_027704805.1 Solanum corneliomulleri | reverse complement strand
CAATTATTACAATGACCTCTACATAAAATAAAATAAATAATAATTATTATTTTCTATGAAAAAATTAAAATTTATCAATATATATACGAAAATTTGGAAGCCTTACAAAATTTTTGATCTCAAGCGATTGTTATAATGTCCTTATAATTGAGACGGCCCGCGTAAGAAGCATTTATATCATTTGAATATTGACAATATTTCGCCTTAATTGTTTTCTTTTTCATTTTACTATCCCCATTCAAGGACCCAAAATTATTGAATAGTATACGTTGTGAGATTCGATTGACAAGAAATTAATTGGGTAAATGAAATGTGACATAAATTTCTACTCAAGTGGAGCATGTCTTGTCAATTCCATTGGATGGTTATTTTATAACACAACAAAAGTATTCACATCAATAATTTGAGTTGACCAAAGTCAACCCTTCAGAGCTTGGTCTTTTATATTTGGTCCACATAGCATTATGTTGTCCCCCTCCAAAATGTACAACTATTGCAATCACTACATATTTATCTCATTCATTTAAATTTATTTGATGGAATTTAATTTTATTTGCAGTACAGCAAAACAAAAAATACAAGATTTATAGTATCAAATTTATCACGACAGTTTCATGTTTGTATTTTATTTATTAATAATTCAGATAATGGAAAAAGGCTTAAAATATCCTTAAAGTATTAGAAATAATATAAAACTATCCTCCATTCACGTATTTGCTCCAAAATATCCTTCTTAACCATCTATTGACTCTAAAATATCCTTATCATCCACCTTTGAATTTAAAATTGATCTCTTATATAACGATTTTAAATTTAAACTATTCAAATAGATTTTTAAAATATGTGGCGCTCAACTATTTATAAACAAATCCACTACCCACCCATTACTAATAAAATCCCACGGATTAAAAAACGCCCCCATTACTAATGCAACAATAAGACTACTGCCAATGAGTGTTTCTAAAAATTTGAGACGAAAATGCATATATACGTTCGAGTCCTCATTCAAAACATATTATAATTGAAGTTTTTAAATAAAAATTACCGATAAACTTAAAAGTCTGACTATGTTTATGTTAATTATTCATTCGTCTCAATTATATGATGTTACTTAATAGATAACTTTCTTAAGAAAATAATATATTAAAGTTTTAATATTTAACAAATGATAAATCTTTAAAATTATATTTTAAAAAAAGTGTAAGAATTATTCGAGATGTACTACTTCTTTACATTTAATCATAAATTCAAATTCAAGATTAAAAGAGATTCATATTGAAAGTGACCTTCTAAATAAGCGGCTCAACCTAAATTTAATTGAGGCTTTACTTCGGACTTGAATAATTTTGAATGTCATTTTCAGGAATTTGTATTTTTGTCGTGTTTTACTGGTGTTTAGAGATATTTTTATATTAGAATTTGTTTATTAATTGTGTGGATAGTGAGTTTATTTATAAATGATATTAATAAATTAAAATATAACAAATAGTTGAGCTCCAAGTATTTTAAAAAATATTTAAATAGTTTAAATTTAAAATTGTTAAATAAGTTGTCAATTTTGAACCCAAAGGTGGATGACAAGGACGTTTTGGAACCAATAGGTGGATGAGAAGGGCATTTTGGAGCCAATAGGTGGATGAAAGATATTTTTGTATAATTTTCAATGCTTCGAGGGTATCTTAAGCCCTTTTCCGTTAAGATAATTATATAAAATATCAATAAATTTTATAGATACTCGATTTATAAACGCTTGAGAATACAAGAAGATATTAACATACTGAAAATGTAAGTTTAAAGCAATGAATTAAGTCAACTTTAAAATAAAAACTTAAAATTAATTTTCTTTTATTATTTAATGTATGAATAAGAAAATGGTACCATGTGAAATAGAGTTGTGAAAGTATCCGATAGAAGTTCGAAATGGAAAAATTAAGAAAGGGATACTTGTGACAAATTTTAAATAAAATTTTCTATTCCAATCTATTGAATATTTCTTGTATTTTCTTTTAATAGTTTAACCTCTTCTTTTAAAAAAATTAGATTAGTTTAATATACGTGTATTGCATATATATTTTGCATTTTCATTTAAATGACTAAATGAGAAGTTTTTCACAAATTTATATTTAAAAAGGATTAAAATATATACGTAGACATAAAAAAACAAAAAATGAATTATAATCACTAAATAAATAAGAAAAAAAATATAAAGTGACACCTGAAGTTCTTTTAAATTTTTAAAAAGATACTATAAGTATGCAAACATTCTATTACCTCACAAAAGTATTGAATACTCGACAAATAAATAAAAGTTATTATACTGTCAAGATTGTGGGTAACTTTATGTCTTTTCTTGATTCTTCTTTTTCTAAATTTTCTATAGTTACTTATATATTTGTTTAAAGATAAAATAATTTAAACCTCTTTATAATATATTATGTCTGCAGAAATATCAAACAATATAAATACAAATCTATAAATAACGTCTGATATTATCTTTCTTTTTTCTCCCTTGAGTTTTTATGTAAAACTATAGAAAACATAGATTATACATCTATTAATTTTGCGTGTTAATCGCAAACAAACAAAAGATAAATTGCCAAACTTTTTTAACCTATATTATTTTGAGGCCAAAAGGATTTTTTCCTAATTTGAGACGTAAAATGTCATTATTTTGATTAGAGTTGTACCAACAAATTGGCCACACTTTTTGAGTTGAACATTATCTCACATGACACATTTTATTTTGTCTTTCATTTCTTTCCAACGTCTGTTCCTTTTTGAGTGCATGTTGTTTTCAGTACACGTCTTCTTTCCAGTATACAATAAATATCCACCTTTTACATTCGAAAATGTATTTAATTTTATTCCACCAAGCTGGGAATACACTACGCAAGCACTTTGGTCATACATTTTAAATTATTCTTAACAAGTTATTTTAAGTAATATTTTATTATGTGTTTGATAATAGATTTTGAGAGAAATATTTGATTTTTATCATATATTTTTAAATATTTTTATCATACACTACGCAAGCACTTGGTCATACACTTTTAAATATATTTGACAAGTTATTTTAAGTAATGTTTTATCATGTGTTTGATAATAGATTTTGAGAGAAATATTTAATTTTTTTAAAAAATATGATTTACATCTTAAAGTTCTAATAATTATTAAAAATAGTAAAAAAAAGTATCAATATCCATACATTTATATTATCGTTTTATAATAAAAATGTTTCTTGAAAAGTCATGACAACAAACATAATTAATAGATGAATTTTCGTAAATAACCACTAAAAACAACTCAATTAGGCTCCATAGATATAATTTGTTAATTAAAATTTGTGATTATATGTTAGAGCTTAGAAGGATGAGAGGCGAGCAAGATTGGAAGAGGGAGGAGAAAGGCGAGTGAGAGTTGGATATCCTTTAAATTATATATGTATCTGCTAGATAATTGTATATATTAAATTGATATACATATGTATTTGTATATTTGACGAGCGAGATTACGAAAGGAAGGAGAGAGGCAAGTGGTAGTGGGCAAAGAATGAAGAGAAATGGATTGTATTTGTAAATCTATCATATAATTGTATATGTATATTTATAATTCGTATGTATAAAACAGTACACAAACAAGAGAGAGGAGAGAGGAGAGGGAGGAGAGGTGCACATTATTATAACTAAAAAGAGGATATAAGTGGTAGATAATTCAAACAATAGCTATGTAAGCTAATTAATTAGTATATATTTACTTATCCACGTCGTTTTTCCTAATTAATTATATTACTATGCTCATATAGAATGTAGTTTGTTTTTTCATTATCTTATTGTTTAGAATGTATTTTTCATGTTTGAATACCAACATAATTTTGATTTTTTGATATCAATGACAAAATTTATTGTAATGAATTTTTCTCCCTAATTATTAGTGTAATTTGAGTTTTTCAAGATTGAAGAACTACTTGAGTGAATTTTCTAAATGGTCATTCAAGTTGAGGAAGTTACCTTAAAATATCATTTATGTTTCATTTAGGATCAAAATATCACTTAACTATCACTATTTTTCTTCACATATACTTGACATTTTAAAAACATCACTCTCTCCTAGTTGATATGACATGTCATGAAATTTTTTTTTAATAATAGACTAATTTAATTCATTAAACTCATTTAACTAAAATAATGATCATATCATTTTTTTTAATTTATTAAGAATAAATTTTCATACTTAATATCTTTTACCATAATTAAACTTTTTATTTTTTTATGTTATGCAGAATACGTTTTCAAACGTACGATAATCTCATCAATTTTGAATACTTATAAATACACACATTCAAAAAAAAAATATTGATTTAAAAATCACTCATGAACGCTAATTTATTTTAATTAATCATAAATTGTATAATGAATCAATAATATTAAAGGTTGATTAATTATTAAAAAATAATTATTTGGGTGCTTTGAAATCCATATATACTTACAATGTCGTTTTAAAAAAGAAAATAGTAAGTGAATAATATTTATAGAAATAAAATTTTAATCTTTGTTTATCAGTATATGAATCTCATATAATATACATATTATTGAATTATGTAAGGAAATTCAATTAATTATTAATTTATTTATTGATGTTTAATTTTATGTAAAGTTATAATATAATATAATATAATATAAAATGAAAGAATAAAAATAAAAAATAAAATTAGAAAAAGATAAATAATAATTTTCTCTTTCTTACCATTTTTTTTGTCAACCATGCAAATTTATCTAAATGCTTTTATAAAAAAAAAATCGCTTAAAATGTTCAACTAATTTAGTTAGGAATTTTAAAATTACCAGGTAATAAGTGCACAAAGATTTTTTCATTGAATTTTGTTTGGTAACAATATATAAAGTTACTAGACTTTTCTTTTTCCTTATAATCTTCATAAATTCTCATGTAATTTATATATTTATTTTGTAGAGACATAAATTTGATGAATTGAAAAAAGTTTAATTTTCAAAATGATGATTTAATGACTGGGCATATGAACTAAAATTTAAGAAGACGTTTGAGATATTTAGTATTTTAATGGATAAAAAATATAATATTATTCACTTACTATTTTCTTTTCTAAAAACGATATTGTAAGTATATAAGGATTTCAAAGCACCTAAATAATTATCTTTTTAATAATTAATCGACCTTTAATATTATTGATTTATTATACAACTTATGATTAATTGATGTAAATTAGCGTTAATGAGTAATTTGTATATCAATATTTTTTTTGAATGTAAATGTTTATAATTATTCAAAATTGATAAAATTATAGTACATTTTTAAAACGTATTCTTCATAACATAATAAAATAAAAAGTTTAATTATGATAAAGATTTTAAGTATGAAAATTTATTCTTAATAAACTAATAAAAAATTTAAAAAATAATATGATCATTATTTTAATTAGGGAAAATACCCAAGTACCCCCTCAACCTATGCCCAAAATCCAGAGACACACTTATACTATACTAAGGTCCTATTACCCCCTGAACTTATTTTATATGTAATTTTCTACCCCTTTTTAGCCTACGTGACACTAGTTCAAGAAAAAAAGTCAACCATCGTTGGGCCCACAAGATAGTGCCACGTAAGCTAAAAAGGGGTAAAAAATTATTAATAAAATAAGTTCAGGGGGGTAATAGGACCTTAGTATAGTAGAAGTGTGTCTCTGAGATTTCGGACATAGGTTGAGGGGGTACTTGGGCATTATCCCTTTTAATTAAATGGATTCAATGAATTAACTTAGTTTATTATTAATTTTTTTTTTTGATGACATGTCATGCCAACTAGGAGAGACTGATGATTTTGAAGTGTAAAGTATATTTGGAGGAAAATAATGATAGTTGAGTGATATTTTGGTCTTAAATGAAACATAAATGATATTTGAAGACAATTCTCTTAATTGGGTGACCATTTAGGAAATTGATTTGAACTTCTTTAAATCATTTTTCAAGAGATAAATAAATACCTTCGTCAAATTATAATGATTTTTTCAAGTGAAATGTGAATACGCTACATCAATTTCTATATATATTCATTTTAATTTAACTTCAAATATTATTTCTTTTTAAACATTACCAAACTCATATTCTAACTCCTGCTACTAGGATTTACCATTTAAACCAACCATCATAGGAACCTTTCTAAATACAAGTAAATGTTCTTTCCATAAAGTAAGTGTGAATTAAGCCACAATATTCAAGCAACCTACTATATTCAGAGATTAAATATAATTAATAGTATAAGACTATATTTTATAGGCAGACATGCCTATAATTTAATGAATATTAGTATACCATTAATTACTTGTGTTGTACCCATAAATATAAATGAAAATAATATGCTTCATTAGTTCCAATTCATATCACACGTTGTTTAATTTATATATATATATATATATATATATATTATATATATATATATATATATATTATATATATATATATATATATATATATATATATATATATTGACACTCAAAACCTCAACTTTTACCAGATTTTTTCTTATTTATATTTTGACACGCCTTAATTGATATTTGACTCCATCATTCATCAATATCAACTTGTTTTGAATAGTAAATTTTAAAATACTTTAAAATATTTTATATCTGATCAAACTATATCACATAAATTATTATACCATAAGATAGGATATATTACATAGATTATATGGAGAGAAAAGATGGGTCTCAATCAAAGTGTCTGGTGCTTATACAACTCTTATTCTATTTAGTCCATAAAACACAGGTACTATTTCTTGTATAATTATTATAAAAAAAAAAAATAATGAATGAAAGCATCCCTCTTTCTTCATTTTCCTTTCACTCCACAAAAACACTCTTTTCCTTTAACAAATCTTTTTCTTCTCATTAGATTTCTGAATTCTGCTGCTCAAACATGATACTAATTGAAGAACACATTGTTACTAGGTAAGTACTTCTGTTTCCTCTTAACTCTTTCTTCATTATTTTTGTAATATTAGGAATTCTTGAATTATATGACATTTTTTTTTAATAGCAAAGATGCATTCTACTTTTTGATGTACTTAATGTCTCTGTTTCTGTTAAATTTAATTAGATTAAATTATTTTAGACACAAAAATATATAATTTTGGTTGTTAGGACTCAATTATGAAAGTTATATGTTTTTTTTCGGTCTGTCACCACTTTCTCTTTTTCTCTTCCTGTATAAATGCCATACTCATTTCCTTTCCTTTTTTTGATGATTTGTCATATTAGAATCTCCCAATTTGTTCATTCAATAATAAGTGTATAGGTCAGTTTGAGCGCATCTTCATTAATTCTATTAGACAATTTGTTATTTCCCACCAATAATAAATAACAGATAACTTTATTTACCAAAAATTATAGCAGATGAAAAGTAATAATCTAGTATTTTTTTTGTTTCTACTGGATTTTAACTTACGTCGTAATTTTCACCTGCTTCATTGATCAATAGGCTACTATTAGAACTTCAAGATTTTAATTTTTTTTGCTGTTTTGTATTCCACTCTAGTCAGATCGCTTCAGATCTGAAAAGTTTAATCGTAGAAAAGATGAAAAAACAAAGCGACTATAAAGTCAAGTAAAACATTGCAATAGTTAAGTCACTTCAAAGAAAGATGTAAATTGATTTGCAATATAGTAAATTCTCAACTAAATACAAATAGACATGTTAAACAAATCCTGTATGTGTTTGTGTATATCTGTTTAACATCATCCGTATGTGGTTTACTGAATTCCTAAGTTATCTTATTCTTTAAGTGATATTTTTTAATTTCTTATAATACAACAAACATTTGATGAGGTATACATTGCTTTAAAGTAAAAGGGTTTGTTATATGTATATTCTTGTTTCTATACTTTATTGTTTGGTTACTGATTGATACTTCTCTTCTTTGATCAGTTACTCATTATGGAGTTTGTCATCCCCTTGTGAAATGACTGTTTAGCCCTTCCCATATTCAATCATGTCTAGAATCCAAACTCTTCATTCCCTCCAAGTTCTTGTTATTTTCTTGGAGTCACTTGTTTTCTTTTGCCACCCATCTAATTCATTGTCTGTTGAGACAGAAGCACTTCTTGAATTTAAAAATCAGCTTGTTGACCCTTTGAATGTCTTGGAATCTTGGAAATATTCAAAATCCCCTTGTAAATTCTATGGTATTCAATGTGACAAACACACTGGCTTGGTCACTGAGATTTCACTTGACAATAAGTCTCTTTCTGGAGTTATTTCCCCTTCAATATCTGTCCTTCAAAGCCTTACTTCACTAGTGCTTCCTTCAAATCAACTGTCTGGAAATCTTCCAAGTGAATTGGCGGATTGCGCCAATCTCAAAGTATTGAATGTTACTGACAATAACATGAATGGTACGATACCTGATTTATCGAGATTGGCTAAGTTGGAGGTGTTAGACTTGTCAAATAACTGTTTTTCTGGACAGTTTCCAGCTTGGTTTGGAAAGTTGACTAGTTTGGTTGCATTAGGCCTTGGTGGAAATGAGTATGATGAAGGTAAACTTCCTGATTTATTTGGGAAGTTGAAGAAAGTTTATTGGCTTTTCTTAGCAGGGTCAAATTTGACAGGACAAATCCCTGAATCTATTTTCGAAATGGAGGCACTAGGTACATTAGATATTTCGATAAACCAGATGTCAGGGAATTTCCCAAAGTCGATAAACAAGCTGCGAAATCTCTTCAAGATTGAACTTTATCAAAATAATTTGACTGGGGAATTGCCAGTAGAACTTGTTGATCTTATACATCTGCAGGAAATTGATGTTTCTAGAAACCAGCTGCATGGGACTTTGCCTAAGGGGATTGACAACCTGAAGAACTTAACGGTTTTTCAAATATTCAAGAACAATTTCTCTGGACAAATCCCTCCAGGCTTTGGTGATATGCAGCATCTTAATGGCTTTGCTGTGTATAGCAACAGTTTTACTGGAGAAATTCCAGCTAATCTAGGCCGGTTTTCGCCACTGAATAGCATAGACATATCTGAAAACAATTTTAGTGGTGCATTTCCAAAATACTTATGTCAAAACAACAACTTGCAAAATTTGCTAGCGGTTGAAAACAGTTTCACAGGGAAGTTTCCAGATAATTATGCTTCTTGCAAGACTTTAATGAGATTGAGGGTGAGTCAGAATCAACTTTCTGGGAGAATTGCTGAGGGTTTATGGGAGCTTCCAGAAGTCACAATGATAGATTTCAGCGATAACAACTTCACTGGAACTGTATCTCGTGGAATCGACGCTGCGACTAAGTTGAATCAGTTGGTATTATCAAACAACAAATTTTCAGGTGATCTTCCAAAAGAACTTGGAAAGCTCACACAGTTGGAAAGGCTATATTTGGATAACAATGATTTCTCTGGTATAATACCATCTGAACTTGGCACGTTGAAGCAAATTTCATCTTTGTATTTAGAGAAAAACTCACTTTCCGGGTCGATACCATCGGAGTTGGGTGAGTTTCCCAGGTTGGCAAACTTGAATCTTGCTTCAAATCTTCTCACAGGCAACATACCAAATTCATTGTCAATGATGGCCTCGTTGAACTCTCTGAATCTTTCGAGTAACAAACTTAGTGGCTCAATTCCACCAAGCTTGGATAACCTGAAGTTATCTTCATTGGATCTCTCTAACAATCAGCTAACTGGAAGAGTTCCTACAGATCTTTTGACGGTGGGAGGAGAAAAAGCATTTGTAGGAAACAAGGGGCTTTGTGTTGATCAAAGCATCAGGAATATCCGAACGAACTCAGGCATGGGCGCTTGTAGTGCTAAGGCTGCTCAGGAAGTGTTCATGAAGAGCAAACTAGTTGTGTTTTGCGTGCATTACTTTCTTTGGCTGTTCTAATGTGTGTTTTCATGCTTGTGAGTTACTGGAAGTACAAGTGCAACGCTGAAGCTGATTCAGAAAAGTGTCTGGGACATGCAAATGGAATGAATCCAAAATGGAAGCTTGAAAGCTTCCAACATGTGGAACTTGATGTAGATGAAATATGTGACGTTGGTGAGGACAAGCTGATAGGAAGTGGAGGCACAGGAAAAGTTTATCGGTTAGATTTGAAGAAAGGTTGTGGCACAGTGGCAGTAAAGCAGCTTTGGAAAGGAAATGAGGTGAAAGTTTTGACAAGGGAAATAGACATTCTAGGAAAGATCAGGCATCGAAATATAGTTAAACTGTATGCCAGTCTAATGAGAGAACGTTCGAAGATGTTAGTTTTCGAGTACTTGCCAAATGGTAATTTGTTCGAGGCATTACACCGGGAAGTCAAGGATGGGAAGACAGAATTAGATTGGTACCAGAGGTATAAAATTGCAGTTGGAACTGCAAAGGGAATCGCTTATTTACACCATGATTGTGTCCCTCCTATTATTCATAGAGATATCAAGTCAACAAACATTCTACTTGATGAGGAGTATGAAGCCAAAGTTTCTGATTTCGGTGTTGCAAAAGTTTCAGAAATTTCCTCTAGAGGCTCCGAGTTCAGCTGCTTTGCAGGCACTCACGGCTATTTAGCTCCTGGTATGTTTCGAAGAGGAAAAACCAAATACTATGTTTCCACTTCTTTCTATTTTCACTGTTGCTAGTTTCCTAACATCACATTTAAATTTGTTTTATTGACAGAGCTAGCATATACTTCCAGAGTGACAGAAAAGAGCGATGTATACAGCTTTGGAGTTGTTCTATTAGAATTAGTAACCGGAAGGAAACCAATCGAGGAAGCCTATGGAGAAGGCAAAGACTTGGTTTATTGGGCATCAACTCATCTTAATGACAAAGGAAGTGTTCTGAATATTCTTGATCAAAAGGTGGTTTCCGAGCTTGTCCAAGATGACATGATCAAAGTTCTGAGGATTTCTGCCCTATGTACGACTAAGCTTCCTAATTTACGCCCCAGCATGAAAGAAGTAGTAAAGATGCTTGTTGATGTTGAACCTTGAACATGTAGTCTTCAAGCAAATGTGAGAAAAAAATGAGAAACATCCTATGTAGTATTCTCCTTTTCCCTCTTACCATATAGTTTAAATTCCAAACTTCAGTATAGTTTGAGTTTCTCATTATGGATATGCCATCTAAAATTGTATCCAACTCTGTCTGTACAAGTTCATTTTGTTAAATGGAATGCATATTTCTGGTTGAGATTATAATTTTTCACAGTTGTCTATTTCTTTATTAGTAAATGACATCTGTATATACAGTAAATCTAGTATAAAACATCAAACAAAGTAAACCAAATCAGGTGATTATTTTCAATTTTTTCCCATTACACAAGGAGAAGCAGGAAAAGGGGAAGGGATAAGTGGATTGTGAGAATATAACTTACACAAGTAGTATCTTTATTATGAAACTCAAGAACTTCATAGCCAATATTGCTAGTTCCTCAGGAAGGCATCTTTGATTACATTCAATTCATTAACGACATTGGCAATGTCCATGCGATCTTTTGCAGATTCCACTGAACAAGCAATCCCAACTCGAAAAATCAATGTGAGGCACTCGATTGTTTTATTGTTGCTGATCAGTCTGCCCATTTCATCATAGACAAGATTAGGATCAGAAACATCTTTCACATGCTCAGGTACGACTCTCTTAACAAAATCATGAAGGTTTAGACCATCCTTGAAAATCTCATCAGTTGGACTTCTTCCAGTAAATGTTTCCAACAGTAGAATTCCATAACTATACACATCTCCTTAGGTCGAAAACGTATTACCTGAAGCATATTCTGCACATACATGAATTGACAAACTTGATAAGTAAGAGGACCTCCATAAATAGAAAATGATGTTTAGAGAGGGAGGAGAGTGAATTACCAGGTGGAACATATCCAATAGTTCCTCTTATATTGAGAAAGCTGGCTGATTGGCTTAAGGAGAGCAGTTTTGCAGCATCAGGCAGAAACCTTGCCAGTCCAAAGTCACCTAAATGAGCCACAAAATCTTCATCCAAAAGCACATTATTTGGTTTGATATCGCAATGTGTCAATGGCGTTCCAGATTGATGATTAAGGTAATCTAATGCAGAAGCCACATCAATTATTACATTGAGTCTCTGTAGCATGTTCAAAGTGTTAGGCTCATGATTTTCTTCACCATATGTACTTCTATTGTGCAACCAATTTTCCAAATTACCATTGGCAATGTACTCATAAACGAGAGCCTTGAAGTCATTACCTTGGTAATCGATGCTTGAACATGATGTTAAGAGTTTTACCAGGTTTCTATGCTTGATATGTCTTAGTGCTTCACATTCAGTAAGAAAGCTCTTAGAAGCTCCCCTAACTTGGAGTTTGAGCAATTTTATGGCAACAAATTTTCCATTTTCCTCAAGAATGCCTCTGTATACGAAGCTAAATGCACCCGAACCAATCATGTTTGACGTAGAGAAGCCATTAGTTTCTTTGTAAAGACTATTATAAGTCACTCTTGGGATCACGTCCAACGATGAATTCTCTGATGAAGTGGACCTCTTTTTTCTTCTAGCACACAAGAAAATAAGAAGGGCCACTGTTGTTGCTGCCAATAATCCTCCAATAACCAGCATTACTATTATCAATCTATGAGATAGCCTTTGTCTTTTTGACGCTACTTTATTGCTGCACTTTGGCATTTTGAACTCTGGAATACCACCACATAACTCACTGTGTCCAACAAGTGAAACAACGCTCATGTTTCTGAAAGCTCCATTCAAAGGTACCTCACCCTCCAAATCATTATAAGACAAATTTAAGAACTGCAAGGTGACAAGTTCATCCAGAAACTTTGGGATCCTCCCTACAAAGTGGTTATGAGAAAGATCCATATATTCAAGACTTCTCAAAGAACTCAACGATGCAGGAATAACTCCCTGAAGGGCATTGTTACCAAGGTATAGCTCCCTCAAACTAGTCAAAGTGCTAAAGCTGCTTGGTATTTCACCTGATAAATTGTTGTATGAATGGTTCATGCAGATCAAGTTTATCAATCCAGTCAAGTTTCCAGAGCCAATCTATAGGAAAATGCCCCGTCAAGTGGTTTTTTGAGAGATCAAACTCTATAAGGGAGAGCTCAAACAGTTCTTTCGGTATAAGACCACTAAGTTGATTTCCATTCAGATACAAGCGTGATAAGAACTTGCAGCTTCCAAGACTTGAAGGCACAGTACCTTGCAACTTGTTTGATCCCAAATCGAGTTCAATCAATGATGTACAGTGGTTTCATGGTACTTTCAATGTATTTTCCTTACGTTTAGTCTGTGTCTAAAGCCTTTCTGTATTGATTTTTGATGTAGTTTTCTATTTATTTCCAAGAAATCTGTCATAGGAGAACACAGATATTTTGAGCTGAAATTGCAGAAGTGACCACCTAAGGACCCCACGACGGTCCGTCGTGATTGTGACGGTCCGTAGGGGTCATCCGTCATGAGAAGATAATGGCTGCTGAAGGAAGTTGGGGAACTCTGACCAAGTGTGGGACTACGAAGCTCACGACGGACCGTCATAGCAACGACGGTCCGTCCTGCACATTTGTCAATGCTAACAGAGAGTAGTCCAGTACCCAACTTCAGAAGCTTCTAAGTGTCATGGAACGGAACCCCTAGAAGGACCGTCGTGCTCACAACAGTCCGTCATACCTGTCAGTCGAGGGTAAGGAACGACGGAAGCCACCACGGTCTGTCACAAGGGTCGTCGACTCGGACGCGTTTTGGGCAAACTTTTCCTTAAATAGATTTCCCTCTTTTATTAGGTTTTGTTTATTATAAATAGTCGGAAAAACCTCCTTTTTGGGGTTAGACCTTTGGATATTTTTCAATTTTATTGTCAAAGTATTGAACTTTCGATTTTGGGATTTGATATTGCTTTTCCAGAATCGATTATTGGTGTTTTGTGATTTATTCAAGTAAATTTCTGGATTTTGTTTATTCTCATCAAAGTAAGTGCATGAATTCTTATATTATCAATATAAATTGTGTGATTATTAGCATGGGTAACTAAACTTTATAACTAGGGTTGTGGGAACCATGGGTAAATAATAAGGTAAAACCTAGCTAAAATAATAATTCTAGAAAAGTGTCTTGCATGTATTGATAATTCTTTCGCTTAGAAGTCTTTTTAACGAATGGCCAACGTTAGTTTTCGCCTTATTGCTACTTGCCGGACCAAGGAGGTAGATAATAGGAAAAGAATTATCGACATAGATTTAGTGTATACTGTCTAATAGGCTAGTGTCGGTTGGTATGAGGTAACAACTTAGTCAAATATCGAATATGATGCTTAGTATGAGGTAAAAATAAGGTTTAGTAAAGCAACACACGTAATCGGACCAAGGTGCAGAGTGAAATTTTTTAGATGCCGGACCAAGGATTTAGAGATACCTAACTAATCACTTTGCATACAAGATACTAGGAAATGATTGTTATAGCTAGAATTACCGAGTTAGGAGCATGTGGGGAACACTTATGCCCTAGTTCCTTTCATTACTTGATTAAACTCCAATACTTGAACCCGTCACTTGTTTACTTTAATTTAGCTAATTGCTTTCATTAATCAAAACCTCCTTTAGTTATTTGTTTTCGGGAAATAATTGACTAAATAAAAGTAATAATAGAATAAAGTTAAGTCTGAACCATTTTCCTCGTGGGAACGATCCCAACCTCATTAGTTGGGTTCTTTAATCTATGCAACCGCTTTTACTTCATTTTGAGAAGTAAATTTGAGCATATCAAATTTGGCGCCGCTGCCGGGGAAAGTGGCTTTTAGATTAACTTTAAGCTTATTACCAAAGTTTAGTCAACATTTTCCTAATTTTACTTTTTTTTTTGTTTTTGTCTCCTGCAGGTCTAACTTCTTTATATGCCAAACACACGGAGTAGAGGTAATTGAACATGACCCTAAACTAAAGCGTACTTTAAGAATAATGAATCAGAATTCGGGCATCCAAGTCGACCCGCACATGCCACCATTGGTCGACGCTCATAGCCCTGTATTGCCTGATATTCGTGGAGAATGTGAAATATGGAGACAACCTCCCGCTCCACGCCCTCAAGAGTACTATAGGGGCTATGAAAATATCGCAGACTCTGATGGGCGACTCGTCTTGCCCTCTCTACCACAAGACCACACTTTTGTGGTAACTAGTAGTCTGATGCAAATGCTCACTGCCAGAGGTTTATTTTCAGGGATACCTTCTAAGGATCCACATGCCCACACTGCTAAGGTAAGGGCAATGTGCAAAAGTTGTGTAGGGAGGCTCGATTTGAATATGGATGTAATCGGGCTAAGATCTTTTCCTCTCTTACTGACCAGAGGCTGCTATCTGGTTTACTGAGCTCCCCGATAACTCAATCTTTACTTGGAATCAATTGAGGGATGCTGTCTTAGCACGCTACTACCCGATGTCTAAGAAACTAAACCTCAAAGACAGAGTGAAGAACTTTGTGACACTACCAGGAGAGTCAGTTAGTAGTTCTTGGGATATGTTCACTTCATTCTTGCGAAGTGTCCCAAATCACCGCATAGATGATGAGTCGTTGAAAAAGTATTTCTATGAGGGACAAGATGATAGTAACAAAGCGGTGTTGGATACAATAGCGGGTGGTTCTTATGGGGAGTGTCCTTATGCCAAGATTGTTGAAAAGTTAGAGAAAATCTCCCGAAATAATAAAGCTTGGAGTACTAGGAAGTCAGATACTGGGAGAAACACCTTCACAGTCCAATCCGCACACAACTCAGTCGTAGATGATCTTCGTGAGGAGATGGCTCAAATGAGAACTGAGCTTGGGTTGGTGTTGAAACATGTTGCTGGGGGTGCGGAAAAGGTAAACCACCACCGCCAAATGATGAATATTACTATAAGGAGGACTTCTATGCAGTGAATAATCGGGGGGGGGGGGGGGGTTCCAATCGAATGCCCAAGGCTCCAATCAGGAGAATTGGCGCCAGGGTCAAGGAAACCAAGGTCGAAACTATGATAATTATAACCGCGAGGGTCATTATGTCCGAGATGAGAATTACAACTGTGACAACAACTTCAACTGGGGTAATTATGGTAACAGAAATTATAGGAGTGGGCATATGTTCCACCTCAAAATTGTGAAGTTGCTCCTAGGGATGGTGGAGGTAGTACGACGCGAGTTGAGGATATGATGAATAAAATGATGAGGAGGTTCGATGCTAGTGATGATCACACTAAAGAGTTAAGGAATGACTTAACAGGTATAGGGCAGAAAGTTGATACACATGCAATCTCGATTAAGCATCTTGAGTTGCAAATGGCCCAATTGTCTGCAACTGTGAACACATGGCAAGTGGGTACTGTGTAGCAACACTGTGAAAATTCCAAAAAATAATAGACATTGTATGGCAATCACTATTCGAGGTGGTAAGCAAACCATTGATCCACCTATGCCGTCTGATGTAGAAAAGGTGAAAAGAGATGATGATATAGTGGTGGAGGTTAGTGGTGAGTTAGAAGATAAGACGGTAAAAGATGTTGAGGTGACCCACATGCCTAGACCACCACCTCCTTTCCCACAAAGGTTAGTAAAAAAGACTGAGGATAGTAAACACCAGCATTTTATAACGATGTTGAAACAACTTTCTATCAATGTCCCTTTGGTAGAAGCTCTTGAACAAATGCGCGGTTATGCCAAGTTCATGAAAGATTTGGTAACATAGAAAAGATCAGTCACTTTTGAGGATAGTGATAGAATGCAACACTGTAGTGCCATTGCTACAAGATCTCTAGTGCAAAAGAAAGAAGATCTGGTTGCTTTCACTATTCTTTGTACAATCGTGTTATTATAGTTTGCAAAAGCATTATCTGATTTTGGGGCAAGTATAAATCGCATGCCCCTCTCAATTTACAAGACCCAAAGACCACTGCGATGCGGCTACTGATGGCCGATCAAACGGTAAGAAGGCCCATTGGTATACTTCACGATGTGCTAGTAAAAGTGGAGTCGTTCATATTTCCAGACGATTTTGTGATTCTTGATTGTGAGGCCGATTTTGAGGTGTCCATTATTCTTTGGAGACCATTCTTTGCTACGGGTAGAGCCTTGATTGATATGGAAAAGGGGCAGATGAAATTCCGGTTGAACAATAAAGAGGTTACCTTCAACATTTGTAGGTCCATGAGGCAGAGTGGTGAGCTCCAATTGGTATCTGGTATATCCTACAGAGTTGAATAGTCATCTGAGGTACAAATTGAAGAGCGTCTGGGTGTAAAAGCATTGGTGGCAGTAATAATGAATTTTGATAGTGATGGCATAGAAGAGTATGGGTCATTAGTCGCGGCACTTGATCGAGGTAAAGTTCGTTTTAAACCAAAGAAATTTGAGTTAGATATGCAACATCGCAAATCTACCCGTGAAACCGTCTTTTGAGGAAGCTCCAAAATTAGAACTTAAGCCTCTACCACCTCATCTGAGGTATGTATTCTTGGGAAAAGATGAAACTTTGCTGGTTATTATTGTCAAATTTGAATGTGCATCAAGTTGAGAGTTTGGTGAAAGTGTTAAAAAGGTTCAAAAGAGTTATTGGGTGGACTATTGTAGATATTATTGGGATCCCTCCCGGTACTTGTTCTCATAAAATCCAAATCATGCCCAATCATAAGCCAAGTATTGAGCATCAGAGACGTCTAAATCCACCTATGCAAGAGGTAGTGAAGAAGGAAATTATTAAGTGATTGGATACCGGAGTGATATATCCAATCGGTGATAGTAGTTGGGTATGTCCTGTTTAGTGTGTACATAAGAAAGGGGGAATGATTGTGGTTCCCAATGAGAAAAATGAGCTTGTTCCAATGAGACCGGTGACTGGTTGGAGGTGTTGACACCCAATTTTGACCCTCCTCAGTATAAATTAGATCTCGAGCTTCTTAAATTTCCAAACAATTTAAAATAATTAGTTTTATAAATTTTACAATTATTTCTCAAAATATTTTAAATTTTAGTAAGTATTCTATTTAGCTAATTTAGTTTAAATTATTTTATATTTTGAATCACTATTTTACAATTTAAATAATTATATTACTAAATAAGAAGCTCATTAATTAATTAATACAGATTCGTTTATTTAAGGTTCAGCCAGATTTATTCTCCTTACTCAATTTGGCTATGTATTATACTAACCCATCTTAAATTTCCAATTCAATTTTGGGCCATTTACAAAATTTCTTTTTTTTTTCCAATCCAGGCCCACTTTTAATTCCAGTAGCCCATTCACATTGCAGCCCACTTCTTTCTATTCCCTTTCCTTTTAAGACTAAAGGCCCAATTCCATTTCCTTCTACAAATTTTAAAGCAACCCAAACCCCAGGCCCAATTTTTTCTCAAACCCAAATCCTTAAGATTTTAGCAGCCCATCCCACTTTCCCTAGAACATGGCCCATTCCGTTTTTCATTAATCCCCAACCCAATTCCCTTTTTCCCTTTCCCCCCAACCTTACCCCTTGAAGATTTAAAATTTAAAATTCAAAAATTTAAACAAGTTTCCCTCTCTTTTGGACTTAATTTGGCTTTTAAATATCCTCATCTTCTTCATTGAGAAGGAAGAAAAGAAGAAAAAGAGAAAGAAAAAGAAGAAAAAGAGAAAGAGAAAAGAAGAAAAAGAGAAAGAGAAAAAGAGGAAGTAAATAAAAAAAGAGGAGGGGGATTTTTATGCGGAAAATTTCATCCTTTTCTCAAAAAAATTTGTGTGAGAAATATTGATAGCATAAAATACACACATATAGGATATACGTAGGTGTCCGAGTTTTACGTCAAGCTTGGATGTTCGCTGCCTCCCCTGCTCGTTCCGTCTCCAGCTCGCTGCCCCGAGGGAGGTGAAATTCTTCTTCTTTCTTTCTTTCTTTATTCTTTTTAGATGATGTCATTCAACCCTGCTAATTTTTTTTAGTTTTCTTGTGTGACATCGATTCGAATCCACTTTCGATTCTATTCTCGCACTCTTCGCTGAGCAATGAAGGCTCAAAACATCCTCCTCGAGTCGTAGATTCCTCAAAATTGGCATACAGGTTGCGAAACCAGCAGCTTCAGTGCTGAAAAAATCAAATCCGCAGATTTTGAGCAGCTGTATACCTGTTGTATACATATTGTATACAGTAATATACAGGGCAAAAGACGTAAAGGAGGCCATATTTGATATCTGGGTTGACAGCAGTGAAAATACTCTGCTAAAAGGGATTTTCAGCCTTTAAAAGTTGAAACGTAGGCTTATATACATTCGGTATTCACTGATATACAGACGCGATATATTATGAATATGTGTAAAAAATGTGAATTGCAGGTTCAAGTACAGGGACGTCAAATTTAAATAGTTTAACATAGGACAGGTGGGCCAAAACCCAATTGAATGAAGTTGGGCAATCAAGCCCAAGTTCAAATATTATTCTCTTTATTTATCATTTGTTTGAATTAATTAATATTTTGGTAGAATTTTAATAATCTCCTAAAGGGTAGCCATTTTTCATTATTTTAATTTTTACTATTTTATTTACTTATTTTATTTTATTTACTTTTATCATCATTTAGTTTTCCTTAAATTAATTCCCTCTAAATATCTTCCTTCAAAATAAAAAAATGAAATAAAAAATATTAAAATAAATTTCTCTTTACTTAAACAAAAAATTAAATTTTAAAAAGTCATTTAGTCAAATCGCCGGTCAACCGCAAGTTAGCGGACATTTCGAGGGCCTAACACCTTCTCGGGGTGTACATTGAACTTTTTTTTTCAATTGATTTTATCTATTTTTAAATCTTTTGAATTTTTTTCTTGTTTTTATCAAAAATCAAGTGGCTACTCCGTGATTTGGAAAGTTGATTTTTCTTAAATAATAAGATTAATTGATTTTTCGAAACATAGTCAATATCTTCCATTTTTAAACATAATAGCAGTATTTTTAAAAATAAAACAGAAATGGCGACTCCGCTGGGGAATTAATTAAGTTCTAACCACAAGATTTGATTGTTTGATTACTTGTTTTATTTGTTTTATTGGTTGTTTGTGTGGAATTGTTTAATTTTTTTATATATTGTCATTGCATTCATAGCATATCATAATTCCGTCAAACGACATTTATTTTATTTCCACTAAAAGGACGATTATGCGGGTTCGCAGTCGTTCGTTAACCAAAATTTTCTCGGGACACCCTGACGAGTGTAGTTGACTACTTGATAGTCAACGATCGTTAATTGTCCCAGCCCAAGTAGTCCGCTTGGGTTACCCATTCCACTTTAAATACAACCCACTCTTAGTCAAACTTAGATAGAGCGAAACCCAATCCCGAAAAATAACACATTGGCCTAAGACGACCCAACACCCAAGGAGTGTTGGGCCCATTAGAAAGACCGCATTGAGTCCAAAAAGCCTACGGCTCGATAGGACGATCATACTTGTGTGTTCTGAAGGATGTATTGCGTGTTTAACTGATTGTTGTATCGGGAGGTTTAAAAATTAACTGGTTGTATGTTTTTGTAGATGTCGAGTCAGTTCCTCCATTTCAACATGGTCACCCAGGCGCCCGATATTCTTCGAGTATGGTGGGACAACCTCAAAGAGTGTCACAAAAGAGAAATCTCGATTTACTTGGGTCACCTACCTTCAATAATGAACTTCAAGGTATGACCCACGTTTATCAAGGTCATCACTCGATTCTGGGATGACGAGAAGATGGTCTTTCGATTCGGAGATGTCGAAATAACGCCCACACTAGAGGAAATCAAAGACTGTCTTGACTCAATTGGGACATGTGGCAAAAGGAAAAAATGTCCGAATCATCACATTCTCCTTCCAGGTAGGCCAACTAGTAATGAATTGGAAAACATATTGTTCCTATTGAATGAAAATTGGTTAGAGACCCACAACATTCCACTAATGAGATTTTTCGAGAGATGGGGGCAGGACAATTATTTCAGACTATTCCCGAACGAAGTCCACGATTACAGTACCTGGAGGCAAACTCAGGCTATTGCTTTCCGCATGCCTTTTAGGAACTATGGTGTTCCCTTAAGATGAAGGAAAAGAAATCGACACACGGGTAGTGATGGTGGTGAAAGCCATGTTCAGAGGAATCGGTAGAAAATCAGAAGAAAAGAAGTACTGCTGCTTGGCCCCAGTCATTTTGGCCGACATTTACCGATCCTTAAGTTTGTGTAAAAATGGGTTCCCGTTTTTTCAAGATTCCAACATTCTACTCCAATGGTGGTTGATTGAGCATTTAAGTAAAAGGGACGACCCCCAGCCACAGGAGTTGGCCAAACCAAGTCAGACAAGTCCTCTTGATAATTACGAATTCTACTTAAGTGTCCGTAGATTTCCAATTCATACCACCACGGACGCGTGGGCAAAGGTGTTTTATGATTTGAAAGAAGGAAACATTCAGTGGTTGCTGCCAAGTTTCAAGTCCGAGATGATAGCAACACAAGGGGCCAAACTTCCATTTTTAGTCCTTCCTGGCATTAGAGGATTGCTTCCCTACAACCCAACGAGAGTGATGCGACAATTTGGTAAAGTCCAAGTCATACCTGTCCAAGGAGATGCCAGCTCTTTCATTGTCGATTACAACGAGAAGGACAAAATACCTTTCGCTAAAGATCATCCTCCAGGAATGGGCCGGGCGTGTCAACATGAAGTGGGAGGTGACCGAGAACAGGTATGGAGCTGGGTATGTCGACGAATACAAGACATGGTTGCACAATGATCTGCGTGGCGTAGTGAATCCAATACCACGTATGGGTCGAAAAATCGAAGACATAAAGACAAGGCTTCAGATTCATGCATACCATTTTCAGCAAGAGTGGGACCGAAGGGAGCAAGAATTTCATGAGAAAGAGCAGGAATTTCAACAAAAGGAGAGAGAGTACCAGCTTCGAGAGTTAGAAAGCCAGAGGGTTTTGGCTGTGACGTCATAGGAATTAGCTGACACAAGGGCTTGTGTGATGCATTTGGACACTATTCTGGATGAGCAAATGAACACTTTATGAGCCGTACCAACATCTTCCAAAGCTGTGTTCGCTGAGCCGTACGTGTTCACCAGCAAGTGCATTATCCGCGAAGAAGTAGAGAAGGCCAGAAGAGGAGCTGAATCATTAACCTTTTAACTCCCCTGCGTGGGATTGTTTTTATATATGTATTTGCATTACATCCCTTTCCTAAATTGTATCCCGTTTGATTTTTATTATGCAATGAATGCTATGATATTTAGAGAAATTTATTTCGGGGATACAATCATTTGTTTAAATGGCGCAATACATCCCTCAGATCGCTAGGCCTACCCTTGGCACAAAAGGGTCACATGCATGTTTAGGACGCGATATATATGTGTTCAATTGCTTATGTGTTATGATTGCAACGAATGGTGATATCATTAACTCACTCCTATCCAGAAATGGCCAAAATATACAGAAGCTACTATTGCAAGATGTCCGACCAAAGTTTTCGAGTCTTAAGTTTCTCACCCAAAAAAAAAGAATCACAAGTAAATTCCTGCTTGTTAAAAAAAATGTATTCCCATTCTCATTCGTGGGTTAAAGATATCCTCAAACAAAGCAACTTGTGTGTTTATCTGCTCTCTGTGTGATATTATGCATTTTGTACCCCGAATACGCACTAACAAATCTGCCTTTGAGTTGTTTCACTTCTCAGGTACCTTTTAACTGGTCTGTGTCGATCAAAGCTGGCTGATCATCCTTACTTCACCAGATCGAAAGGTCCTACAGATTCCTTCCCTAGACCAAATTCAGACAAAGGAAAGATAGTTATGGGAGACAACAACGATGAAGTACGTCTTACTGACGTTGTGGTGGCTCAGCCCACTGTAATGGAACAGAACGAATTGATCATGCAACTGATGCAACAGATTGCTGAAATGAAACGGAGACAGGATGCGCCTCCACCTGGATTTGGTAATAATATTGCTGATGCAAGACCTCCGAGCTACTTTCCTTCATCAAACATGGATCCAACTCAGAACCATCCTTCTACACCTGTGCATAATCCATTTGTGATAGATCTGACAACCAAAAATCCCCAATACGCTTCTGTATCTTACCAAAATCCTTCACCTCTTCCAAATAACCACCCTCAAATGCCACCCCATCCTCAGAATACTCAAACTGCCCCACCGCCACAAATTCAAAACCAAACTCAAACTGCCTTCAATCCCCAAATACCTCATCACCATTTAAATCAGAACACCAATCCTCAGGCTTACCCACAGAACTACCAGACCGCCCAAAACGCCCCAAGTCCTTCTATAGCTCCACCCCTCCCAAAAAGAGCCAACTTCCAAGTTCCCGTTCCTGCCGAGCACGAGGTGCATGGTTCTGAGTTGGATCACTATGAAGAATTGGAAAGAGAATGGAAGGCAAAAGAAGAAGTGAAGATCGATATAAAGGAGGAAATCAAAAAGGCTATGAGAGAGCTATAGTGCATCCCAGACGTCGTCGGACTCAGTTACGCAGAATTGTGCATCCACCTAGATTTGAACCTTCCCGACGGTTTAAAATTCCGAAGTTTGACACCTTCGGAGGAGTAGGCAACCCCATGGCCCATCTGAGAGCGTATTGTGACCAGCTCGTGGGAGTTGGCAGGGATGAGGCCTTGTTGATGCGGCTTTTCAGCCGAAGTCTATGTGGGGAGGCTCTCGAGTGGTTTACTTCACACGAAACTAGGCAGTGGCCCAGTTGGAATGGCGTTGGCTAAAGATTTCATTGACCGATTTGCCTACAATGTCAAAATAGTTCCCGATCGGTATTCTCTAGAGAAGATGAAGCAAAAACCAACTGAAAGCTATAGGGAATTTGCCTACAGATGGAGGAAAGAAGCAGCGAGGGTAAGACCGCCCATGACTGAGAAAGAGATTGTGGAAGTGTTTGTGCGGGTACAGGAGCCAGAGTACTATGATCGAATCATGTTGTTAGTCGGAGCTAAATTCGCCAAGATAGTCAAAGTTGGTGAGACTATCAAAGATGGTTTGAAATCGGGGAAGATAGCCCGTGTATCCGCATCACCTGGGTCTTCAGGACTGATAAGGAAGAAAAGAGAGGAAGTTGCCGCTGTCTAGTATGGGGGAGGAAAAACCCCTAGTTTTCCGTCACATTCCCAAGATCGTTCCAGGCCCTCCCCAAAGTCTCACTGATCCTACTACCCACAATCCAATCATCCTAATAACCACAATACTGCCGCCACCTATCCAAATGCTCAAATTTCATCGTACCAAAGTCCACCCCCAAAATCTTCAAAATTTTTCTCCCATATACCCAAATTCCCTTATCAGAATATTGCTCCCAACTGTACCAATGTACAGTCGAGCTACCAAGCACCTCCGACCACTTATCAAGTACAAGCTCCATTATATCAGAACCCCCTCCCGAATTACCAAGCTTCAGTGCCAAATTACCGGACAAACCATTATCCTCGAAGCCAAGCTCCTCGTCCGAATACCCAAAATTATCAGCTGGTGCCTCCCCCTCAGCAAAGCAGTTAAGATCCTTCCCGTATGAGATTTGAAAAAAGGCCTCAAGGAACTTTACCACACTTGGTACATCCACCTGTGGGGCCCAAGCCCGTGGATGTCAACTCAAAGTTCTACAAGCCAGATCAAAGATGTGCTTATCATTCCAACAGTATTGGACATGACACGGAAGATTTCATCAACCTTAAGCACAAAATCCAAGACCTGATCGATCAGGAGGTAGTTTCTCTTCAGCCGGCGGTGCCAAACGTCAATACAAATCCGTTGCCGGATCATGGAGGTGGCAACGTTAATATGATTGAAACGGATGAAGACGGGTGTGGAACAAAGATGATTACTCCTATTGTGTATGAGGACTTAGAAAGGGTTGTCGCTTTTTTAAGCGTCAAGAAAGGAGAGAGTTTGTTATTCTGAAACCTGCAAAGGTTGTTGCCTTGGTGCCTTCGGAAACTCTCGTCAAGCCCAAATTCGTCATTGAAACTGCCATAGCCCAAGGCATGACCAGGTCCGAAAGGTGCTACACTCCTGATGAGCTTGCTCTCGCTGGACAAAAAAAGGACCATACTAAGAGGCCGATAAGCGAGGGGGAAGAAGAAGAGTTCTGGAGAAGGATGCAACCGAAGGACTATTCCACCGTCAAACATTTAGAGAAGACTCCGGCTCAAATCTCCGTGTGGACCCTGCTGATGAGCTCTCAGTCCCACAGGCAGGCCTTAATGAAAGCTCTTGATGATACATACGTACCCTCAGGTACAAGTAGTGATAACGTGGCTTCCATGATTCATCGAGTCATTCGGGGGCACCGGATCAGCTTTTGTGACGATGAGTTGCCAGTTGAAGGAAGATCCCACAACAAAGCGCTGCACATTACCGTGATATGTCGTGGAAAAGTTTTTAACCGTGTTTTGATAGATGATGGATCCGGTTTGAATATCTGCCCATCGTCGACATTAAGGCAACTAAATTTTTACCTTGGGAATCTGGAGCAAAACCAGGTTAATGTAAGAGCGTTTGATGGAGTGCAAAGAGACACATTAGGGGCAGTGACTTTGACCCTTCAAATGGGCCTGCAGAGTTCAGTGCGCAATTCCAAGTATTAGACATAGACACTAGCTACAACCTCCTTTTGGGAAGGCCGTTTATCCATATGGCTGGAGCCGTCCCCTCTACTCTCCATCAAATGATGAAGCTTGTATGGAAAAATGAAGAGTTAGTGATTCACGGCAAGGGAAGTCGCTCGGGCAAGCAGGTGTCGGTCATTGATGAGATGCCGTAAGGTGCAGACTTTTACACGGTGGAGCTGGTGAATGCCACCAATGAGGCTTTGGCCCCGCAGAACCCCATGCCAGCCGTATACAAAATGATATCCACGGTGATGCTGCAGAATTGGTTCGAGCCAGGTTTCGGATTGGGAAGAGATTCCCAAGGAATTATTGAGCCTGTTCCGGTCCTTGTTAAAGGATCCAAATATGGTGTGGGGTACATCCCCACAGATGACGACATGAAGATGAAGAAGAAAAAGGATCAAGAGTTGGCTAAGCCGGTCCCGCATCTGTATCAATCCTTTCCAATCCGGGAGTATGCCGAGCCTAAAGACTTTGGGGAAGGAATCTGTGACCTCTTCGAGGAGATCAATGCTATTGTCGAGGAAGAGGCCGAGTCAGCTGGTATTCGTAATGCTGAACCAGGGGAGGTGATGCAGAACTGGACTTCCACGCCGATCCTGATGTCCCGAACTCTTCGGTAGAAAGGAGTTATTTTATGCACATTAAAATTGGTGGTTGTCCGGAGGAGACACGAGACCCACCATTTCTGTATTTTTCATAATTGTTCAAGTTTTCAAATTTTCGTTGTGATGTTCAAAAGGCAACATGGCCCCATGCTATGGCCTAAGTTTGCATTTTGTTTTAAATGAAAGCCTTTTTATTTGAACTTAACTTATTTAGTTGTTTGTCATACTTTACTTTCCTAATTTTGTATGTTTATGATTTCAGTAATATAAGTTACAGACCTGCCAATGTCATGTCATGTCATGGGCTAAATGAACAAAATGAGACAAATGACGACAAGGTTGACGACTATGAAGAAGAAAGTGGGGAACCAGATTACGCCGCAGAGGAATTTTGGCAATTCGAGAATCAACATAAACCAAATCTAGAGGAGACGGAAGAGGTGAATTTGGGAGGTTCGGAATGTGTCAAAGAGGTTAAGATCAGCACCCACATGAATGAAACTCAGAAAGAGAGCCTGGTTCATTTTCTTGCCGAATACAGTGATGTGTTTGTTTGGGAAGTCAGTGATATGCAGGGGTTGAGTACCGATGTCGTATCTCATAAGCTACCTATCAACCCAGGGTTCAAGCCAGTAAAGCAAAAGACTCGAAAATTCAAGCCTGAACTAAGTTTGAAGATTAAGGGATAAATCACCAAGCAAATAGAGTCTCGATTGGTGGAAGTAACACAATATCCAACCTGGTTGGCCAACGTCGTTCCGGTCGCCAAGAAGGACGGGAAAATCAGGATTTGTGTTGATTATAGAGATCTCAACAAGGCTAGTTCGAAGGATAATTTTCTGTTGCCAAATATCCATATTTTAATTCACAACTGCGCCAAACATGAGATGCAGTCATTTGTGGACTGTTACGCAGGCTATCACCAGATTTTGATGGATGAGGAAGACGCGAAAAAACGGTTTTCATTACACCTTGGGGTGTATATCACTATAGGGTGATGTCGTTCGGCCTCAAGTTAGCCGGGGCCACTTACATGAGAGCCATGACAACTATTTTCCACGACATGATTCATAAGGAGATTGAAGTATACGTGAACGATGTCATAATCAAATCCCGTGAGAGTTCAGATCATTTGACACACCTGAGAAAATTCTTTGAACGTTTGCGTCGGTACAACTTAAAGTTAAATCCCGCCAAATGCGCTTTTGGAGTCCCAGCTGGGAAGTTGTTGGGATTTATAGTCAGCAGAAGGGGTATTGAGCTTGACCCCTCCAAGATTAAAGCAATTCAAGAGTTACCTCCGCCGAAAACGAGAAAAGAGGTGATGAGTTTCTTAGGGAGGTTAAACTATATTAGCCGGTTTATAGCACAATCAACAGTGGTGTGTGAGCCCATTTTCAAGTTGCTGAAGAAAGACGCCCCGACTAAGTGGACTGAGGAGTGCCAAACTGCTTTCGATGCTATCAAGAGCTACTTGTCTAACCCACCGGTATTGGTTCCTCCGCGGGAAGGGAGTCCTTTGTTGCTGTATTTGTCTGTTTCAGATAGTGCCTTCGGATGTGTACTTGGCCAACACGACGAGACAGGAAAGAAGGAAAAGGCTATTTACTATATAAGCAAGAAGTTTACTCCGTATGAATATCGTTACACTTTGTTGGAGAGAACATGCTGTGCTCTGACGTGGCTCGCCCAGAAACTGAGACACTATTTGTCTTCGTATACTACATACTCATTTCCAGAATGGATCCATTGAAGTACATTTTCCAGAAAGCGATGCCGACCGGGAAATTAGCTAAATGGCAAATGTTGTTGAGTGAGTTTGATATCGTGTATGTGACTCAGAAGGCAATAAAGGCCCAAGCTTTGGCAGATCATCTTGCAGAAAATCCTGTTGATGATGAATACGAACCACTCAAGACTTATTTTCACGATGAAGAAGTGTCATTTGTGGGTGAAGACATTTCTGAAGCATACCCGGGTTGGAGATTATTCTTTGACGGAGCGGCAAATCATCAAGGTAAAGGTATCGGAGCAGTCTTAGTGTCAGAATCTGGTCAACACTATCCCATAGCAGCTAAGCTCCGATTTAATTGCACCAACAACATGGCTGAATACGAAGCTTGTATTCTTGGTTTGAAAATGGCCATCGACATGAATGTTTACAAGTTATTGGTCATTGGGGATTCAGACCTTTTGATTCGTCAGGTTCAAGGTGAATGGGCTATGAAGAACCCGAAGATTATACCTTACTTACAATATGTGCAGAAGCTGTGCAAAAGGTTTCGCAAGATCGTGTTCAGACATACGCCCATAGTATAGAATGAATTGGCCAATGCTCTTGCCACCATCGCTTCGATGATTAAACATCCGAATACAGATTACGTCGACCCACTGGATATAGAGCTGAAAGAACATCCAGTCCATTGTTCACCTGTTGAATCAGAACCAGACGGTTTGCCTTGGTATTTTGACATAAAGAGGTACTTGGAGTCTGGGACTTATCCTGAAGAAGCTACGACCAATCAAAAGAAGTCGATACGCCGTATGGCTCTCAATTTCTTCCTAAGTGGAGAAGTCCTATATAGGAGAACTCTAGATTTGGGTCTTCTAAGATGTGTGGATGTTGTTGAAGTTATGAGGCTTATTGAACAGATACATGCCAGAATTTGTGGTACACATATGAATGGGCTCAATTTGGCAAGAAATATCCTACGAGCCGGGTATTTCTGGATGACTCTGGAGAATGACTGTTGCAAATTTCGTGCAAAAATGCCACAGATGTCAAGTGCACGGTGATTTGATACGAGTGTCACCTCACGAGCTTAATGCTATGAGCTCACCTTGGCCATTTGTAGCTTGGGAATGGATGTCATTGGTCATATAGAGCCAACCGCTTCTAATGGACACAGATTCATCTTGGTTGCCGTTGATTATTTCACCAAGTGGGTGGAAGCAGTTTCTTACAAGTCGGTAACCAAGAAAGTGGTGGCCGATTTTGTCCGAAACAATCTGATATGCAGATTTGGAGTGCCAGAGTCCATCATTACTGATAACGGTGCAAATCACAATAGTCACTTGATGAGAGAGATATGTGAGAAATTCAAGGTCACTCATCGAAATTCAACTGCCTATCGCCCCCAAATGAATGGAGCTGTAGAGGCCGCCAACAAGAATATCAAAAAGATCTTGAGGAAAATGATTGACAAACATCGAGGTTGGCATGAAATGTTGCCATACGCTTTACTGGGTTATCGAACGACGGTCAGAACATCGACTGGAGCGACTTCATACTTGCTAGTATATGAAACAGAGGCAGTCATACCTGCTGAAGTTGAGATACCGTCACTGAGAATCGTCCAAGAAGCTGAATTAAGTAACGCTGAATGGGTTAGCAAACGGATTGATCAACTAACTTTGATTGATGATAAGAGATTGGTTGCCGTCTGCCATGGCCAGTTGTATAGACAGAGAATGACTCGCGCCTTTCGCCAAAGAGTAAGAGCCAGAAATTTTGAAGTTGGCCAGTTGGTTCTTAAGCGTATTTTTCCTCATCAAGACGAGTATAAAGGAAAGTTCGCGCCAAATTGGCATGGTCCTTACATGGTTCGTAAAGTATTATCTGGAGGTGCTTTGGTCCTGTCAGAGATGGATGGAACTGTATGGCCCAAACCTATCAACTCAGATGCTGTCAAGAGATACTACGTGTGAAGCTTCATTTTGCATTTCTGTTATTTACTTGTAATCATTCTATTTGCTTGTATTTATTTCGCTTAAACTCTTATCCCTCCTGTATCTGAACTACGTCTGACCTGAATTCTCGAGAACGAGATACGTAGGTGGCCTATGTAGGCTTCGGTCACTTTCCTTATCCCCTTTAATTATTGCTTTGTAATCTACGTTCGACCTGAATTCTCAAGAATGATATACGTAGGCGGCCTTTGTCGGCCTCGGTCGGTTTCTTTGTAGATTTTATTTTGTAAACCGTTAAGGGGAACTAAGTTTGACCTGATTCCTGCCTCAACGGGATACGTAGGCGCCACAAGGGTTCAGTCATATCTCTCGTATGATTTCTATTCTCCTTTACAATAGAAACTGGAACAAAATTTTGAGAGGGACTCAAAATTCTCCAGAAGAAGTTTCCTCTTCAGCAAGTCAAACTAAAGATATTTGGAGATCTGCGACTGTGATAGAATTTTTGAGAAGATCTCAAAAATTCTGCAATCTGCTCAGTTACAGTGAAAATATAAGCGAGACAATAAATTGGGACAGAAATTTTGAGAATGGCCTCAAAATTTCATTACAGGCCTTACCTATAAGTCCGGAGTGACTCTGAAGACTCACCGGCAAATGATCAGATAGACCTCTGAGTGTCAGGCTCAAAGAAGTTTGTTAAGTCTCATATGACATGACTTGGCAGTGACCTTTTCAAGATACTATTTCTCTAAATTTTATTTCTCTTAAATTTTCCCTTTTACGTTTCATTTGTTTGGCATAAAATTTTATCTTATCTATTAAGAGTTAGGAGATCGGGAAATCAACCGGAGATAGCGATACAAAGAGCAAACAACTGAAGAAATTGACACAGATCAGTACATCTTTAAAACTGACAATTTTTCTGTGGACGCAGGTTTATAGCTTTGCTTTGAAATTGGCAAAATTCTTCCGACGAATGAACAAGGAGAACTCCAAAGAAGAAAAATTATCCCAAAATATGGCTTTCCTAGAAGCAAAAGACATTTTAGATCAATTATGTCGAAGACTTGGTAATATGAATTGTTTATTTCAATCAATTTCCAACAATATGAAATCTACAAAGGCGAATCAAATAGGAATCTTAAGGAAGAGTTTACGATTTCTGTAAAGGGCGCTATTCGCGTCACATTATCAAGCAAGATAGTCATTGTCAATCAGGACAATGCATTACCCCAGAGGAGATAGTTATTTTATTGTTATTATCGACCAAGGCGATATATTACCTGGAGGTCGTCCTGCCGTTATCATCAACAGAGACGAGACGAATATTCATGCATTACGAATTAAAATTCATGCATTGCGGAAAATCATGCATCGCGAAAATCATGCATCGCGAGTCAATAATTATGCATAACGAGAAGATTTCATGCCTCATAAAATTTATACATCGCGAGAAGATTTCATACCTCGCTGAAATTTGGACATAGCGAGAAGACTTTATATCTCGTAGAAAATCATGCATCGCGGAAATCACGCATCGCGAAAATCATGCATCGCGAGTCAATAATTATGCATGACGAGAAGATTTCATGCCTCTTCAAATTTATACATCGCGAGAAGATTTCATACCTCGCTGAAATTTGGACATAGCGAGAAGACTTTATACCTCGCAGATGCATCGCGGAAAATCATGCATTGCGGAAAATCATGCATCGCGGAAATCATGCTTTGCGAGTCAATAATTATGCATGACGAGAAGATTTCATGCCTCGTCAAATTTATACATCGCGAGAAGATTTCATACCTCGCTGAAATTTGGACATAGCGAGAAGACTTTATACCTCGCAGATAATCATGCATCGCGAAAAATCATGCATCGCGGAAATCATGCATCGCGAGTCAATAATTATGCATGACGAGAAGATTTCATGCCTCGTCAAATTTATACATCGCGAGAAGATTTCATACCTCGCTGAAATTTTGACATAGCGAGAAGACTTTATGATCGCAGAAAATCATGCATCGCAGAAAATCATGCATTGCGGAAAATCATGCATCGCGAGTCAATAATTATGCACGACGAGAAAATTTCATACCTCGTCAAAATTTATGCATCGCGAGAAGATTTCACACCTCGCTGAAATTTGGACATCGCGAGAAGACTTTATACCTCGCGAAAAATCATGCATCGCGGAAAATCATGCATCGCGGAAATCATGCATCGCGAGTCAATAATTATGCTTGACGAGAAGATTTCATACCTCATCAAAATTTATGCATCGCGAGAAGATTTCATGCCTCGCTGAAATTTGGACATACTTTATACCTCGTTAAAAATCATGCATCGCAGAAAATCATGCATCGCGGAAATCATGCATCGCGAGTCAATAATTATGCACGACGAGAAGATTTCATGCCTCGTCAAAATTTATACATCGCGAGAAGATTTCATGCCTCGCCGAAAGTTGTGCATTGCGAGAAGATTTCACACCTTGCAAGAATTTAGGTATCGCGGGAAGATATTCATGCCCCGCAAGAAGACATACATGGATAAAGAAAGGAAAATCATGTATCCCAAGAAGGATATTTATCCATTGGACTCAACTACATTCTTTTATTTTGGTAAGAGTAAACATCAAAAAGAACATCAAAGACGATGTCAAAAGAAATACCAGCATCATATCATCATTTATTTATTTTAACATCAAATGAAGAGTACATTGAAGATTATATTGCAAATGCCAGACATAAGCTTTATTTACGGTACGTCAGACCAATCGAGTCGACGTCGAATATGGAGGAGAACAATGAAGTGTCGACATGGTAAAAAGACACTGTCTCCCATACTAATTGCATTTTTAAGCTAACAAGTTTTATCTTAGTCTTTGTCGAGAGCATCCCAAAGGATGAATTCTCCATAAAAAAAAATCACAGGTGCAGACGACATAAAAAAGGATGCAGCACAACGTGGAACTTTTTCTTAGCAGCGAACTGGGACACAGTCCAAAGAGGAATGTCAAATTCTTAAGACGCGAGCAGAGGAGCGACTTCCACCACAATCAAACCACACCCCTATCAAAAGGCATGTGGGTTTTTTCTTTAGTTTTGTCAGTTTCAGTCTCGCATCCGAAAATTCGATATATGTTGGAAGCGAGTTTCCAATATGAGTGACAATGCGCCAAGACGTTTGGAAATTATGTCCGTGTAAGCTCTTAATTATGGGTGTAGAGCGCGCCACATTCATGCCTAAGAGGTTACAAGGCTCCTTTTCATTCTCGTTTAATTTGTCACTTGTCCAAAACCAAAGGTTATCTAGCATAATAGTTTTTCTTTTCAACCGATCGAGTCGAACTACACACAGCGTGATTCCTGAAGGTTTAAGGATATGTAGGCGGATTTAATGTTGAAAACTCGGCTGTATTCCAACATTCGCTCTCAAATTCTATTCTCGAGCATTTCGATACCTTCATAATTCGGTATCAAATGGCTTTTGAATTCTTTCAAAGTCGTGCGTTAAATCAAGCTTATCTAACTACACGTGGCCTGAATTCTCATATAGCCTGAGATATGTAGGAAACCCGTTTCAAGGGTTCGGCCATAATTCCTAAACCTTTTACCAAATCCTTCCCTTAAAGATGAATGGGGTTGGTCAAAATTGGTTTGGTCAATTTCATTTTCCTCGAATTGCTTGCATCAACCCTAGTAAAATGAGGGACAGTTGTTGACACCCAATTTTGACCCTCCCCAGTATAAATTAGTTCTCGAGCTTCTTAAATTTCTAAATAAATTAAAATAATTAGTTTTATAAATTTTACGATTTTAAATTTTAGTAAGTATTCTATTTAGCTAATATAGTTTAAATTATGGTTATATTTTGAATCACTATTTTACAATTTAAATAATTTTATTACTAAATAAGAAGCTCGTTAATTAATTAATACAGATTCGTTTATTTAGGGTTTAGCCAGATTTATTCTCCTAACTCAATTTGGCTATGTATTAAATTAACCCATCTTAAATTTCCAATTCAATTTTGGGCCATTTACAAAATTTCTTTTTTTTTTTCAAATCCATGCCAACTTTTAATTCCAGTAACCCATTCACATTTCTAGCCCACTTCCTTCTATTCCCTTTCCTTTTAAGACTAAATGCCCAATTCCCTTTTCCTTTTACAAATTTTAAAGCAATCCAAACCCCAAGCCCAATTGTTTCCCAAACCCTAATCCTTAAGATTTCAGCAGCCCATCCCACTTTTCCTAAAACATGGCCCATTCCGTTTTATTTAATCCCCAACCCAATTTCCTTTTTCCTTTCCCCCCAACCTTACCCCTTGAAGATTTCAAAATTTAAAATTCAAAAATTTAAACAAGTTTCCTCCTCTTTTGGCCTTAATTTGGCTTTTAAATATCCTCATCTTTTTCATTGAGAAGGGAGAAAAGAAGAAAAAGAGAAAAGAAGAAAAAGAGAAAGAAAAAAGAAGAAAAAGAGAAAGAGAAAAAGTGGAAGAAAGAAAAAAAAAAGAGAAGAGAAGAGGAGGAGGGGGCTTTTTTGCGGAAAATTTTATCCTTTTCTCAGAAAAGTTCGTGTGAGAAATATTGATAGCATAAAATACACACATATAGGATATACGTAGGTGTCCGAGTTTAACGTCAAACTTGGATGTTCGCTGCCTCCTCTGCTCGTTCCGTCTCCAGCTCGCTGCCCCGAGGGCGGTGAAATTCTTCTTCTTTCTTTCTTTCTTTCTTTCTTTCTTTCTTTCTTTCTTTCTTCTTTTTAGATGATGTCATTCAACCTTGCTTATTTTTTTTGTTTTCTTGTGTGACATTGATTAGAGTCCACTTGGATTCCATTCTCGCACTCTTCACTGAGCCATGAAGGCTCAAAACATCCTCCTCGAGTCGTAGATTCTTCAAAAATGGCATACATGTTGCGAAACCAGCAACTTCAGTGCTAAAAAATCAAATCCGCAGATTTTGAGCAGCTGTATACCTGCTGTATACATATTGTATACACTAATATACAGGGAAAAAGACGTACATGAGGCCATATTTGAAATCTGGGTTGATAGCAGTGAAAATACTTTGCTAATATGGGATTTTTAGCCTTTAAAAGTTGAAAAATAGGCTTATATACATTCTGTATACACTAATATACATACGCAATATATTATGAATATGTGTAAAAAATGTGAATTGTAGGTTAAAGTACAGGGACGTCAAATTCAGATAAAATGCAGAAAATTCCAAAAATGGTTTGGATATACACCATATACAGTCGTATACATCTTGTATATATTTCTGGTTTCTTATAGGAAATGGGCCAGAGCCCTTTCCAGCAAAGATTTTTGATAGGCCTAAAGGCCAATTTGTTTTGCAGGATTTGAATTATTGTAAAAGGCCCAAATTCAAATAGTTTAACATAGGACAGGTGGGCCAAAACCCAATTGAATGAATTTGGGCAATCAAGCCCAAGTTCAAATGTTATTCCCTCTTTATTTATCATTTGTTTGAATTAATTAATATTTTGGTAGAATTTTAATAATCTCTAAAGGGTAGCCATTTTTCATTATTTTAAATTTTACTATTTTATTTAGTTATTTTATTTTATTTACTTTTATCACCATTTAGTTTTCCTTAAATTAATTCTCTCTAAATACCTCCCTTTAGAAATAAAAAATATTAAAATAAATTTTCTCTTTACTTAAAAAAAAATTAAATTTTTAAAAATTTATTCAGTCAAATCACCGGTCAATCGCAAGGTAGCGGACATTTCGAGGGCCTAACACCTTCTCGGGATGTACATTGAACTTCGAACCTTTTTCAATCGATTTTATCTGTTTTTAAATCTTTTGAATTTTTTTCTTGATTTTATCAAAAATCAAGTGGCGACTCCGTGATTTGGAAAGTTGATTTTTCTTAAATAATAAGATTAATTAATTTTTCGAAACATAGTCAATTTCTTCCATTTTTAAACATAATAGCAGTATTTTTAAAAATAAAACAGGAGGATGTGTATGGATTACCAGAAATTTAAATGCATGGACCGAAAAAGACCATATTCCTAAGCCTTTTATGGATCAGATGTTGGATAGACTTGTCGGAAAGGGGTGGTACTATTTTCTTGATGGTTATTTGGGGTATAATCAGATTTCTATTACGCCGGAAGATCAAGAGAAAACCATCTTTACTTGTCCATATAGGACCTTTGCATTCAAGAGAATGTTGTTTGGGTTGTGCAATGCACCCGCCACATTTCAGAGATGTATGATGTCGATATTCTCGGATATGGTGGAGGACAGTATTGATGTGTTTATGGATGATTTTTTTGTGGTTGGTGATTCTATTGAGCGGTGTTTGAGTCATTTGTCTGAGGTTCTTAAGAGGTTTGAAGACTGCAATGTAGTAGTAAATTGGGAAAAATGTCACTTCATGGTAAAATAGGGTATTGTATTGGGTCATCGCATTTCAGAGAAGGGTATAGAGGTTGATTGAGCTAAAGTCGAGGTAATAGAGAGACTTCCCCCACCTATATTTGTCAAAGGTGTGAGAAGCTTTCTTGGGCATGCAGGTTTTTACCGGAGGTTCATCAAGGATTTTTCCAAAATTGTGCATCCTTTGTGCAAGTTGCTTGAGAAAGAGTGTAAATTTTATTTTGATGAATCTTTTCTTAAGGCATTTGGTGAGTTGAAAGAAAAGTTAGTTTCTGCACCTATCATTATTTCTCCGAAATGGAGCAAGCCATTTGAGGCAATGTGTGATGTGAGTGGGGTTGCTCTTGGTGTGGTATTGGGGCAAAGAAGGGACAAAATCCTTCACCCCATTTACTATGCTAGTAAAGCCCTAAATGAAGCCCAAAAGAACTACACCGTGACTGAACAAGAGCTCCTTGCAGTAGTCTTTGCTTTTGAGAAATTTCGCTCCTATTTGCTTGGCATTAGGGTTATAGTGCATACTGATCATTCTGTTTTGAGATATTTGATAGCAAAGAAGGATGTGAAACCGAGGTTGATTCATTGGGTATTACTATTGCAGGAATTTGACTTTGAGGTGATTGATAGAAAAGGGACCGAAAATCAAGTTGCTGATCACTTGTCCCGTTTAGAAGATGAAGCAATGAGAGAGTTGGGTGATAAGACTGAAATTGATGATACTTTCCCCGATGAGCTTGTATTGGCCGCCTCTCAATACTTGATTCCATGGTTCGCAAATTTTGCGAATTATCTGGCTAGCGATGTCGTCCCACCGGACTTGTCCTTTCATCAAAGGAAAAAGTTCATGTATGATGTGAAAAAGTTCTTTTGGGATGAGCCATACTTGTATAGGATTTGCGCCGATGTACTTATTCGACGTTGTGTACCAGAAGTTGAGATGTTGAGTGTTTTGGAGGTATTCCATTCTTCACCCGTAGGTGGACATCATAGTGGTATCTGGACCACTCACAAGATCTTGCAATGTGGCTACTATTGGCCAACTATCCACCAAGATGCTCATGAGTTCGCTAAGGCATGTGATAGATGCCAAAGAGATGGTGGCATATCGAGAAAAACAAGAGCTCCCTTTAAATTGTATTCTTATTATTGAGCTATTTGATGTGTGGGGTATTGTATTTATGGGCCCTTTTGTAAGTTCTCATGGGATGAAGTACATTCTAGTAGCGGTCGATTATGTGTCTAAATGGGTGGAAGCTATCGCACTTGCAAATAATGAAGGGAAGAGTGTCACCGTAATCTTGAAAAAGAATATATTTTCCTGATTTGGCACCCCAATGGCTATTATTAGTGATGGGGGATCCCAGTTTTACAACAAATTGTTTAAGGGATTATTGGAGAAATATGTGGTTCGCCATAATGTGGCCACTCCTTACCATCCTCAAACTAGTGGGCGAGTTAAGGTGTCAAATAGGGAGATTAAGCAGATTTTGTCAAAAATGGTGAATGTTAGTAGAAAGGATTGGTCAAGGAGGCTTGATGATGCTTTTTGGTCCTACCGGACAGCATACAAGACTCCCATAGGTATGTCCCCATACCAACTTGTATATGAGAAGGCTTGTCACTTACCGGTTGAATTAGAGCATAAAGCCTTATGGGCAAAGAAAAAGTTGAAAATGGATTAGAATGAAGCTGCTGAACAGAGGTTAAATGGGTTGAGTGAGCTTGATGAATTTCGCCTAAAAGCTTATGAAAGTTCAGCTCTCTACAAAGAAAAGATGAAGAAGTACCATGACCAAAAGATTGAGAAATGCGATTTTATGGTTGGAGATTTGGTGCTTTTATTCAATTCTAGGTTACGGTTGTTTCCGGGCAAAATCAAATCCAAATGGACTTGTCCTTAATTGATCACCCAACTATTCCTCATGGAGTGGTTGAGTTGGAGAACAAAGAGGGTGTGCGGTTTAAGGTGAACGGATAGCGAATCAAAATCTATATAGGGCACGCTGAAACGACGAATAAAGTGATCGAGGCATACCATCTTGATGAAGTCTGAGTAATCAAGTAACCTACATCGTGCCGCGATTAAATCAAGCGCTGGTTGGGAAGCAACCCAATATGTATCCTCTAGCCACTATAGTTTTTCTAATTTTGTAGTTTAGTTGATTTTTCTTAATTTATGTTCATGTTTCTCTTTTTTCTTTTCTCTTAATCCTGTATAGTTCTTGTTTTACTTTTATTTCCTAAACGAAATGTGTTGGCTAGAGCATAGTTAAAGGTCCGTGTCAAAAAAAAAAAATGCCCAGAAAATACAAAAAGAATAACTTAATGGGTGCTAAATTTGCAGGTATCACATCACCAGAAAATCTGCAGAAAATTGGTCTGCAGCACCCTTTGACGGACCCATCGATGGTCTGTCACACCTGCGACGGACCGTCGCAAGCATCCATCGTGCCCAGGTATGTTTTTCAAAATTTTCTAAGTTAGGAAACGCATGACGGACCCCTATGATGGATCGTCAACAGTGACTCATCGCGTCAAAACCCGTAGACCCGACCCGAACGGCGAATATTAAAAGTTTTTAAAACATTTTAACTCCCCAACACTTCATTCAAACCGTTTCTTTCCCTCATTTCCTCCATTTTCTCCCTCTTCATCTCCCCAAGCACTCTTATTTTCTATGATATTCTAATTTCCTTCCTTTATCCGCATTCCCCAAAACCCTTCTTCTCCCAACTTCCAAAGTATTTTCCCATTCTTTGCCGGTCGGAGTCTTGGTTTAGTGCGCTACTCATCGCTTTTTTATGGTGTTGCATTTCTCCTTCATTGACTTCATTATCAGGTATGTGCTTCTGCTCTATCACTCATCTACATTTTGTTCTAATTTTTCCATGCTAAAATACATGTTTTGGAATGTGTAGGTGTTTGATATTTGACCCCTAGTGCATGCTAAGACCTCACCCTGACAATCCTAAGTGCCTTTAGACCATTATTATTGTAAAAAGAATGGGTTGTTGTGTTAACTATATCGAATGGGGGGTGTCTGTTTCTATTATTTGTTTCTGACCTAGGTTGATAGTTCTCTAAAATTGCATGACAAAAATTGAGAAATTATCACCATAGGAATGCTTGAATAATGGGTAAATTAGTTAGGAATTGTGGTTTGATAAGTATAGTTCATATTCGCAAATTTAGGGGGACTAATTAGGCATTCTCAATTCTGTCAGTGTAAGACAGTATGAGACCCCAACGACGGACCGTCATGCCTACGACGGACCGTCGTGGGGTCCGTCACACCAAACCCCAATATTTATTTTTCCCCAATTCTATGGCACTTATGGCGGACCGTCATACCCACGACGTTCCGTCCTGCACAACTGTCACGATTGTCAGAGACCCTGTTTTTTAGGATCTCAAAATACTTTCTAAGTGTCCCCCTACGGACACTTATGACAGACCGTCATACCCACGGCGGTCCGTCCTGCACAATCATTATGGTTGTTAGAGACTTTCTTTCTGAGATTCTCAATATTTTTCTCATGTGTACCTCGATGGACTTCTGCGACGGACCGTCATGCCTACGATGAACCGTCCTGCACAACCGTCACGGTTGTCAGAGACTTTCTTCCTGAAAGTCTCAAAAAATTTTCCTAAGTGTTTCATCACAGACCCCCATGATGGTCTGTCACACTTCCAATGGACCGTCAATAGGTCGCTCGTGCAGTACTGCAACTGCAGCACTGCCAATTCAGTTTTGGTTTTCCGTTGTTGTTTTCTTCTATGCATGTCTTGTTTAGTTCTAATGGTACCAATTGTTGTTATATGCAGGTACTAACACTCATGGCACCAAAACAAGATTTAGTATACTCACGTGGGTGTTCCAAGTTTGTCGCCCCATCTGCCCGATTGGTCATTGGCTCTGACGATGAGCTTTACCCTGAATACGTGCCCCCAGGCAGTGTCACTCCTGCACGGGCTGCACGCACCACTAAAGCCACCCTCACGAAGGTGGTGCCCGGCGTAGTCACTGCCTCCCAGTTTGAAGAGGAGTGCATACTGACGGCACACCTTCTGGGTCTTCTACACACTCCAGGGATGCTTCCAGTTCTGAGAAAAAATTGGGTTCTGAAGAAGTCTCCGGGTCCTAGGAGGCTTCTGCTTCATCCACTGCATCCCAGTCTGCCTCGTCTTATGAGGCTGATATAACTGCTTCCACTCCAGCACTACTGACTGGAGTCCCTGCCCCGATTGCTGACCAGCCCAACCGGTGGTATGTTGAGGGGAAGTTTCAGGTGTACACAGACGCCAAGCTGCCAAATGATAAGGGGGTTATGACCCGGACCCTTACACAGGAGAGGCGGGTCCTTACGGGGAGTTATCCCACCATGCCGCCAATCCATGCCCTCTTCATCAAGCACCGACTAGAATGGACGGCTCGTGATGTGGGCCGATACAGTGTTGAGTTGGTCAGAGAGTTCTACGCCTAGTATGTAGTGAATCTCCGATCCCAGATAGACAGGCGGGTTGCCCCCGCCAAACATGTCCCGCTACATCACATCCGAGTCCGCGTAAGTTGGTAGACATCTCTTTGCCAGCCATCCATTGGTATCTATACGACTAGAATGTTGATGACACCGGACTCCTCTCACCGCCGAGTTTGACTACCGATGGAAACTGGTTAAAGATGGACATTTCCTGCGTGAGCCAGAGTTGAGAGCGACCACCAAGAGGTGGATTTCCCGGTACTTATCTGTTGATGGAGAGGCTGCTGACTTGGTACTTGAGCCGAAGGGAGCATCAAGAACGCTAACCTTACCTTCGTGACCAAGTTTTTGTGGTTGATAGTCCGCCACTGCCTTTCCCTCACTGCTGCAAACAATATTGTCACATGGGATCGCGCAGTTTTGATGGCGGCGATGATAGCAAGATTCGAGGTGGATTTCGCTTGGTTTCTTCAAGTGGTCATGCACGAGAGGGCCTTCAAGGTCACTAATAATTACCCATTTCCGTGCATGGTGTTTGCTTTGTGCATGTCCGCAGGTGTGACCATTTGGAACATAGATCAGATTAAGACCCCGCCAGTCACTGTTGATATAGGCCTCATCAGGGACGAGGCCAATGAGTTGGATCCACACAGAGGGCCCTGCCCGGAGGTACCTTCGCTTGGTGAGAACCTAGCGGATATAGTAGAGCAAGCCCAAACAGCTACCCAGGTTACTTCTGAGCTTACTGACACCAACCTAGTTGAGTCTACTCCGGGTGGTAGCACCGCTACAAGCTCCTCTCGCTCAACTCCATCTGCCACTCTGGTCACACTTGCTAGGGTCCATAAACTTGAGGCCCAAATGGCCACTCTTCTGCATCACATCCATCCTTGGATGTAGAGGTCTATTGTTAAGGTGGTGGAGCACATGGAGCGGAAGATGACCCAGCACACGGAGAGGAAGATAATGGAAGTTCATCAGCAACTAGATGCTTTTGAGTTGCGTGTTCTAGCCTGGCCATCCCCTCCGATTGACATGTCGACCCTTCAGGATGTTGTAGAGAGTTTGAGAGCAGATCTTGACACGATTCTAGAGGCTAGGGTGCCCGAGTCTGAGGCCCCTTCTGCAGAGCCCGCTGAGGATACTGCTTTGGTGGTCTTATTCTCCACTGTTGCAGTGCCACCACCTCCACCACGAGAGTATGCCAAGAGGCGTAGAGGTTGAAATGAGGATGAGGCTAGGGCACATAAGAGGGAGATCTGAGAGTTGGAGGCTGCGAGGAGATCCTCGATTGTTGATGAGCAGGCCTGTGAGTTGAGGGCTATTGAGTTGGTTGCTGAGGCGTCTAGCTCCAGAGTTGTTGAGGCGGAGAAGAGCACTACTGATGGTGCTGTGATTGTTGAGAGAGGCACTACTTATGGTGTCCTGACTATAGAGGGAGTGGTTTCCGGGACACGGGACCCACCAACTTGTTGATCGCCGGCGCTTTGCGCCTCAGGTTTGCTTCACCTACCACTCTATTATTTTGTATTCTTTTATGCATTGGGGAAAATTGCATATTTTTTTGTTGAGGGTGGAGTAAATGGAAAGTGAGTGCTAGGGTGAAGTCTGAGTAGCCCAACTCATAATCCTATTTTGGGGTTTTCTTGGCTGTGTTCTTTTTCCCCAAGAGACTGATTATTTTAATTGTTGAACTGGCATGTCTATATCTTGTGTACATAGTATAACTCTGAAGTATGATGTCTAAAACAAAAATGATATCCTGATGTAATGAAAATGATGCATGACTAGGCATAGTAACTGATAAATGTGTGGCTCTAAGCATGACATAGAGATACACTACGACATGACCCTAAATCTAAGATTCAAACTAGGTATCTAATAATCTGGTAGAGTTATGAGCTGTCAAATGAGAGTGAGGAAAATTAGAATATTCCACCATTGGTACTGAGCTAGAACTTGCCTGGTTAGTCCTAGTAAAAGTAAACAGTAATAGAAAATTAGGAAAGGATCATAGGCCCTTGTTCAATATAGACAATCTTTTTCCTAAATAACAGAAAATCGAATGATATTAATCCCTTCTTGATCCAAATGATTTGATCTTAAAATAGACCTTTCTTTTTCACTCCAACTGATCTTCTCTAGGAACAATGAGTTGGCCCTGGTTCCTCCTTAGACATGTGCACCTCAGCTTATGCCAAAAGCATAAGTTGAGGGTGGCTAATGCAGAAAACAACCTTGGCGTGGCCCGGACCCAAATTTGGGTATTATGTACTTCGAATCATGGCAAAACCATGAGTGAAGGGTGGCTATTATGAGGAATGCTCCGGAAAGTGGGGTTGAAAGAACAAACATAGAGAGAAAGAACAAAAGAAAAGCGACTCAAGAAAAGTTGAAAGAAAAGTGAAATAATAATAAAAAAATAAAAAGAAGTATTTAAAAATGTGAAAATACAAGCAAGAGAACAAAAAAAGTCACTTAAATAAAAGAAGAAAGAAGGAAAAATAGCAAGGTGAAAGAATATAAGAAAATTAAAAAATAGGGCGAAATAAAATGATGAAAAGGTAAGACGCTTAGCTGATATGTCAAGGAGGGAACAAGTCACTAAAGTATACCTAAATATACCCTACCTGACCCTGAGCCTATGCTACAAGCTAAGAAAGTCCTATCGTGATCATAAGAGTTGTTATGGCGAACTAAAATCAGTGAATATAAGGGAAAGCCTATGACAATATGTATAAATGAGTTGTGAAGTTGTTCTGACAGAGAGTGTTGAAAAGTAATCCTTATACTCAAAATGAAGTTATTGTGTGAAAAATGAGGATGCTATTTTGAAGTGAGGACACTAGTTGCAATACCGGAAAAATTAGCACCTTGGTGAGAAATCGAAGAGGATAGGTGTCACTGCGTAGTGAGTCTATGTCATGGTATGATCCACAAAATTCAAGCCTAATAGTGATAGAATGCATGAACATAATGAGAATAATCAGGATTGATAGCCAAATGATTGCGAAAGCTAAAATAGGGATACTCTTGTACAAAGATTTTGTAGTGAGTCATAGTGCGTCACTTGAGGACAAACAACGAGCTAAATTTGAGGGTGTTGATGTACCGCTGTCTCACAGTACTTCCAATGTCTTTTCCTTAAGTTTACTGTGTGTCTAAAGCCTTTTTGTATTGATTTTTGATGTAGTTTTATATTTATTTTCAGGAAATCTGTCCAAAGGAGAACGCAGAGATTTTGAGCTGAAATTGCAGAAGTATCCGTCGTAACTGTGACAGTCCGTAGGGGTCAACCATCGTGAGAAGAAAATGGCTGCTAAAGGAAGTTGGGGAATTCTGACCAAGTGTGGAACTACGGAAGCTCACGACGGACTGTCATACCCACGATGGTCCGTCCTGCATATTCGTCAATGCTAATAGAGAGTAGTCCCGTACCTAACTTCAGAAGCTTCTAAGTGTCGTGGAACGAACCCCCTCGATGGTCCGTTGTGCTCACAACGGTCCGTCATACCTGTCCGTCGAGGGTAACAGAGAGTTGATGAAGAAAGCAGCAGAGATTTGTGCTAAGTATGGAACGACGGAAGCCACGACGACAAGGGTCGTCGACTTGGACACGTTTTGGGCAGACTTTTCCTTAAATAGATTTCCCTCTTTTATTAGTTTTTGTTTCTTATAAATAGTCAGAAAAACCTCTTTTTTGGGGTTAGACCTTTGGATATTTTTAAATTTATTGTCTTAGCATTGAACTTTCAATTTTGGGATTTGATATTGCTTTTCCGAAATCGATTATTGGTGTTTTGTGATTTATTCAAGTAAATTTCTGAATTTTGTTTATTCTCATCAAAGTAAGTGCATGAATTCTTATATTATCAATATGAATTGTGTGATTATTAGCATGAGTAACTAAACTCTATAACTAGGGTTGTGGGAACCATGAGTAAATAATAAGGTAAAACCTAGCTAAAATAACAATTCTAGAATAGTGTCTTGCATGTATTGATAATTCTTTCGCTTAGAAGTCTTTTTAACGGATGACCAATGTTAGAACTCGCCTTATTGCTACTTGCCGGACCAAGGAGGTAGATAATAGGAAAAGAATTATCAACATAGATTTAGTGTATACTATCTAATAGGCTGGTTGGTACGAGGTAACAACTTAGTCAAATATCGAATATGATGCTTAATATGAGGTAAAGATAAGGTTTAGTAAAGCAACACACGTAGCCGGACCAAGGTGCGAGTGAAATTTTCTAGATGCCGGACCAAGGATTTAGAGATACCTAACTTATCACTTTGCATGCAAGATACTAGGAAGGATTGTTATAGCTAGAATTACCGAGTTAGGAGCCCGTGGGGAATACTTACGCCCTAGTTACTTTCATTACTTGATTAAACTCCAATACTTGAACCCGTTGTTTACTTTAATTTAGCTAATTGCTTTCATTAATCAAAACCCCCTTTAGTTATTTGTTTTCGGGAAATAATTGGCTAAATACAAGTAATAATAGAACAAAGTTAAGTCTGAACTAGTTTCCTCGTGGGAACGATCCGAACCTCATTAGTTGGGTTCTTTACTTGATGCGACTGCTTTTACTTCGTTTTGAGAAATAAATTTTAGCGTATCAATCAACCTCGTGAAATTTCCAAGAGAATGTGGAATCTCACCTGAAAATCTGTTGTGGTCAATGTATAGCCTTCTAAGTTGCCTTTGTTCTCCAATAGACTCAGGAATCATACCAGTAAAATTATTTTTTCAAGATCAAGTACTTGGAGGTTTTCGAGCTGTAAAATCTCTATGGGAATATTTCCGCCTACAGAAAGCCGCAAAAGATTGGACATGTTGCCTATATATCTTGGCATAACTCCTCCAAGATTGTTGTTTTTCCAATATTAGCTGCTCTAAACTAGTACAAGTTTGTAGGGAGTCATAAACTTCATATCATCCAACATCCCATTTCCAAAATGATTTTCAGCAAGTCCAAGCCAGTACAAATCCTTTTGGTTTCCGAAGGCAGGTACTTGTCCAGTAAAATCATTCCCGTCATGTGGAATTCAGTACTGAAGTAGGAATCTTTCCTGTAAGTTGATTTCCCACAATGAGAAAGAACTTTAAAATCTATTTTGTTCCTTTTTTTTTTTCTTTCTTTGAGCAAATATGTCATTTGGTTGTTGTTTCTCTTATGTTTCTTTTCAACTTTCTTGCAAGTTGGAGCATTTGTGAATGAATATTGAAAATCTTTGATCTCAGTCACATCTAAGCACAATCATGAAAAGTAGCTAAAATAAATATATAAAAATATAAGTTCCAAAAAGTTGAACTTTTAGATCAATTAATTCACACAAGATATCAATATTATATTCCCACTCTTAATACTAAACCAGTTTGGATATGAGATATCAAATCATAATTTTAAATTGATGATATGAAATCATATTAATTTGAAATTTGTTTAACATACAATTTGGAGTTTTAAGTTATATCTTATCTTTCATGAACATGTTCTGATCCCTTTTATAAATAAATGAACAGATCATGTTCATAAATAAGATATAGAAATATCCTAAAGCGCCGAATTGATAAATCCCATATATTCCTATCTCTTTTATAAATAAATGTTTGTGATTAGGTATAAACTATTTAATTAGTCTTTAATATAAATTTTCACGTGGTATGGATTATCTATTCATGTTGAGAATGATAATTTTTTTTGTTTTTTTTTTGCAAATTTTGATATAATTGATTATTTTTTTTCACAAAATATAAATTTATAGGTCTAAGTTTTATATTTTTATAAAAATAAAATTATGATGTAAAATCCCAAATCATATTATTTTTTTGAAAGTTTGAATTTTGAAATCATAATCTCAAATCAGAAGTCTAAATATTTATTCTAAAATCTCATTTTATGGAATGTTGGAACAGATGGTATAAGTGTAGTGAAAGACTTTCTACCCGTGATGGACATTATTTGTTTTTATTGCTAAAACATTTGTTTACATTATTCAAGTTGGTACAATTGATGTGTCATGGTCACTATACTTTTATCTTTTTTCTTCTTGCATGTTACATCTAGTTCAGTCCCCTCTCCACCTAACATTGGAGCAAGATTGAAATCTGAATTTTCTTCTCACTTTTAATCTTGGACAAAACTATGAATAACAATAATAGAAAAGAGAACTACTTGGAATTAATTATGTTCGATTATACAAATTAAATATTATCTTTTTACTATAATTCATTTCATGCTAAATAATTTTGTTTCAATTTTAACCCTAAAGAAAAGAAAAGGAGAAGGAAAGGCGGCTAGGACTTGTACCAATAAAAAGCAAGAGTTAGATATATAACAATATTTAAAGTCAATCATTATTTATCGATGATGCATAAGTATCTCTAAACTATGATCAATATCTCAACGATATATTCTTAATTTAAATAGGGCCCTACTACCTTCGATGAATTAATTTATTCTCAATTTTCGTGCACCATTGTGATGATATGACACTTAAATTTGGTAAGTTGATTGCATTTGTACAACACGTGCCAATCACATGTGTTCTTATTTTTATTTTTTAAAAATAAATTAAACTATAAATCTAAAAAGGACAAGTATCCAATATTTTAGGTCTTCACTTTGTCTTCAAGAGAGTACGTACAGTGTCGACTCTTGCCTTAGAAATATAGTTTATTTAAATTTTAGATCTTTAATTAAAATTTGACTTTAGGCCTCAAATTATGTTGAACCGTCCTGAGTGCGTACACTCTCTGTCATGTCAACTTTTGGGGTGTGTTTGTTCTATTTTAAATGGTTTAGGATGGACGTAATAGGACCGTAATTAAGTTTAGGTGTGTACTTATGCGTTATTCCTTAATTCAAAGGTAATTTCTTTCTCCATCTCTTTCTACTACGTATTCTAGCATCATTTTCACAATTCATTTTTTCAAAACTCGAATTCCATATTTTCTAAATCCATAAAGTGTTGGTTTGGATAATTTGAGGACCCAAATTTATTCCAATATATTTATTCAACTTGTGGTATGTGATCCTTACATCAAGGGGAACATAATGATGGACTTAGTTTTTCGTTTTGTTGTCGAACTTTGAGAGTCAATTTTTTTATCCAATTTCATGTCTGAATTTTGTAACATCAATATGGGTATACATAGTTTGTCCCATATTAATGTGTATATTTTGTTTTTCATAGTGTGGCTTCGTTCTAAGGCTCTTCATACAGAAAAAGCACCCGAGTAGGGATTCGAATGTAGTTTCTTGAAATAGGTTATAATCTTCTCCTTTTTAAACTTGGGTTAGTTGATTCTATATAAATTGAATAGGATTGATCATTAGAAAGCTTTAAGGATGAGGTTCTAGATTTTTACTATCCTTAGTTGTATTTTGGCCACTTACATGTTTTTAGCTTAGTTTTTATTTTAGTAGTTAAGCCTTTGATTAAGATTAGCCTTAGTCTTGTTTCACAATATATGATTCTTAGAATTCTTCTTTGTGGCTTGAAACTTAAGTTTATTTGCTTTGGTTGGTTTGGTATGATTGTGTGATTTTCTGTGTATGTCCAAGCTTTTACTTCTATTTTTATGCATGGTCCACATTTCCATTGCATCATCATGTTATTTATTTGATCATGATTGTCTTGTATTAGTTGTTATGTGCTTATTGTTATTATCTTCAATATCTAATTAGATTAGCTGTTAAGATGTAGTATTAGCACTATTGTGCCTCTTTATTTATATAATCTTTATTGAACTCGATCAATATATGATGCCTACTTAGTAATTCATATTTTGATACTCATATTATACTTTTTTTTTTTTGGTGATGCAGCTCTTAGTAGAAGTCACCCTCGCTAAGTTCAAATATCATTTTTTTGTTGTTGATTTGGATTGTAGTGAGATTTTGATTTTCTGTGATTGTTTTTTTTTCTCTTTTGTTATTGTCTCTGTATATTTTGTTTTTATTAGACAAATTTGATGTATATAGATTTTTTGTGTTTAGACGCCCTTGTGTTGGTGACACTAGGTTTGGAGTTGGTTCTTGTATATAATTTTTCCTTCTTGGTCACTTTCATACCCTTTTTGTATATTCTTTTTTATTATTTATACATATTCATGCAACAAATCTAACATATCGTTACTTGAATAAACTAAGAATAATCATTTTTGGAAATAAGTAGGGAAATCTGGAAAATTTCCAGCTTTCAAAAGTGAGTATTGGTCATTTTCAAACGGACATAACTTTCATCTCAGGAGGATTTTGGATGAGTTCTTTATATGGTTGGAAAGCTCTGGGGAGATCTTTCCAACGCAGTTAAGTTTACACAAATCCGATGTCGTATGAGGGAGATATGTCTTTCGAAAGTTGGGCTGTTGGAATGAAAAAAGTTCAATCCGGATTTTCATAAGGACAAAGTTGTTTTTTCGCCTTAGTATTGCCTAATTCGTTTTAAGGGTTATTTAGGGGTAAAGAACAAGTCCCAAATCAGTTTTTTACAAAAATTAAGAACGCTTAGGGCTTGGAAGAAAAGAGAAAAGAAGAGGAAGATCAAGAATTGTTCAAGAAACGTCAAGATCGTTGCGTGGATTTTGTAGGAGGTGATCCCTATCGAGGTATGTGAGATCATTCGCTGTTGGGTCCTTTCACCCGTACCCCAATTTGATTCAATACATCAAATTAAAGTTTATGTGAATGAAAATCTTGAAGTTCTTGATGAAAAGTTGTGAAGTCCTTGTTGGTTGAATTGTAGTTGATCTCTAGTAGGTTTGATTCATTATTCCGAACCAACTTTAATTACACAATCTTTGTGCTAAACAGGAGGTCTAGAACTTCTACTTGATTTCCTCACAGGTGATGAAGAAGTGTCTCATGGAATTGAATTATCAGATGAATCAATTTCACAATTCTCACAATTCTGAGAAGAAGATATACACTCATTGTATTGACAAGTAACTGAAGATGTAGAATCTGCAACTAAGATATCATAAGCAAACATGTCTGGTAAGTTTAATTGTTGTGTTTGTTGAGGAGTGTTGTCATGGAAAGGAAAAACTGTTTCCAAAAATATCACATCTCTGCTGATGAAGAATTTTTTGTTTTCCAAATCATACAACTTATACCCTTTTTGAGTTGTACTATATCCCATCAAAACAGATCTTATTGCCCTTGGACTAAATTTATCATGTGTGGTAAGATTAGTGGCAAAACATAAGCATCCACTAAATCTCATGTGATCTAAAGAAGGAGATCTTCCATATAGTTTCTCCAAAGATGATACATTTCCTAATGTTGTAGAAGGAATTCTGTTTAATAAATGAGTAGCAGCATGAATACATAAACCCCAAAATTTACCAGGAAAAACCAACTTGAAATTTGATAGCCCTTGCAGTTTCTAGAATGTGTCTATGTCTCCTTTCCACCACCCCATTCTGTTGAGGTGTATATGGACAAGAACTCTCATGAATGATGCCATGAAGTTTCAATAAATCATGACAGTTGGTATTGAAAAATTCAGTACCATTATCAAATCTTATCCTTTTGATCTTTTTATCAAATTGAGTTTCTATTTCAACAATAAATTGTTTCAACAAACTAACAACATCATATTTAAGTCTCATAAAAAAAGTCCAGTCCATCTAGAAAAGTCTCAATAATAGTAAAAAAATATCTCATACCATAATATGTTTCAACTCTATAGGGACCCCAAACATCCATATGTAGAAGCTGAAAAATACAAGTAGAACTACTAGTACTGTGTGGAAAAGGTAATCTTGTCTGCCTAGCAAGAGGACAAACATCACACTTATATAAAGTAAATTTGTTACCAAACTTGTGAAATGCTGATGACACCCATGAAAGCATGTCCCAGCCTTTGATGCCAAATATTTGCATTGACCTCAATACCCTGAATGGTTGTCATGCATTGGTCTGATTGTGATACCTTGTGTCTATACTGGCCATGCTGAGAGTAGAAAGTGTAAAGTCCATCTTCCTCTTCACTAATCACTCTCACCTTCCCAGATCCTAGGTGCTGAATAACACAACAATTTTGAAAAAATGTGACACAACAATTCAAATCTTTTGTCACTTGAGATACTGACATAAGATTGAATTTGAAAGCTGGTACACATAATACTCTTCTAAGAACATCACCTCCTCCTATGTGACAATCTCCAATATGTGAATTTGGCAACTGAACTTGACCTGCATTCTTCATCAAAACTGAATTATATAAATATTTAGGGTCTCTTACTATATGATGGGATGCACCAGTGTCTACAATCCACTTCAAAGAAACATCTGAAGGCAAATGATTACCTGTCATATTAGCAGTGCCACTTATGTCATCAAGTTTAGTTTGATCAAGCATTTTGAGTAGTTTCTGATGTTGCAATGGTGTGAATAAAGGCATAGGCACATGCTGCTGAGATTCATTACGTTGTGAAGGAGGAATATATGGAAATTGCATTTTCATTCGATCATGATATGATGACTGCATTTGAGGATATGTAAATTGCATTTGATTATGAGATGATTGAATTGGCTCTGATGTATCAGATTGATACTGTTGAGATACATGCCCTGCATGATAAGTACAATTTCCAGCAACAACTATATCTCTTTTACCTTTGTAATCAGCTGGATATCCAATCCGTTTATAACGGTTACCGTTAAGATGACCAGTTTTGTGACAGAAATCACATTTCAGTAGTTTGTTACAATCAGTCCTCATGTGACGCAGAAATCACAAAAGGCATTAGGATTATAAGGTCTTCTATGTTTATGACTGCTAGGACCAGACTTAGAAGTAAACATTGCAGTAAGTCCATATCAGACATCATTCTACTTGATCCGGCTACCATTCTTTGACTCTCATCTTGATTAACCATAGCATAAGCTTGATTGATGCTAGGAACTTGTGGCATTAACAAGATTTGGATTCTAGCCTGACTATAATTGTCGTTAAGCCCCATAAGAAATTGCAACATTCTCTGATGTTGTGATTGCTCAAAAAATTCCTTAGATCTAGAACACGACAAGCTGGAGGAGGCATTATAGAATCATACTCATCCCACAAATCCTTCAGTCTAGAGTAATACAATGATACATATGAAACACCTTGAACAAGAGTAAAAATTTCCTTATGCAACTGAAAAATACGAGAGCTACATACCTTATTAAACCTCTCCTTGAGATCTTCCCAAATCAAGTGTGAATCTGAACAATAAAGAACTCCACTATAAGATCTTTACTTACATTGCACAATATCCACGAAACAACTATTGCATTACATCGATCCCAAAGTCGAGTCAAATCCCCTTTAAATTGCGTCTTCTTCACTGTTCCATTGATAAATCCAACCTTATACTTCCCAAGCAAATCTAACTCCATAAGGTATAGTTATCACTTCCAGTAAGTAAGATCCCAACATTCAATAATCCAGGTGAATCTGATGGATACAGATACATAGGATGAAGATGATCAAAACTAGGAGCAGCCATGGAAGTTCCTGAAACATTGAACATCCATGAAATCGAACAAAAAAAAATTTACAATTGGCTAAGAAACAATGAAATTCTTCACCGATTGTGTAAGAATTGTTCAAATCCAAGCTCTTATTGCTCTGATACCATGTAAAGAAAATGAACTAAAAGAGTAAAAACTCCATTGAAGAGTATGTTTAGAGGAACAGAGAAGTAATGAGGAAGAAGAGAAAATTTTTGTTGAATAGTACTCCAATGCTACATAGATTGCTTTATATAATCACATGCTATGACTAATATCCTATAACTAATTTACTGACACATTCTAACTAACTAACTAACCACCTAAACATATTTACACCTTTAATAGTGTACAATTACAACTAGTTTTATTGAGGAACTTGTACACATTTAATTAGTTCTTTTACAGATCGATAGAGAATGAATGTTTATAAGGTTTCTATAAGTTTTTATCACTATGTATGGATTAGAATAAAATAAAGATATATACTCTTTTACACATTGATAGATTTTATTTTAATTAATGTAGATGAAGGATATATATCTCCCAAAGATGTTTGAAAATGTTCCAAGAATTTAAATTTTGGTATTATTTCATGTAAATTGGTTCCATTGTAAGTGATTTTTCTGTTTATTCTGAATTATTTTTTTATGTTTTCAAATTAGATATGGGATCTACATGTAAAGTGCGTAATGAGAGATTATTGAGTATATGTTATATTGACATATTCATACCATTACATGTTATATTAACTTAATTAGTTCTACAAATTTAACATTCAACTGTTATGGATTTTATTTGATGAATATGATGTAAGTGATAAAGTTAATATTGTTAAGTTCAACATTTTCTACATAATAATCCAATAATATGGGATAACGTGCAACGACGTTCCTAATGACTACATATATATATATATATATATATATATATATATATATATATATATATATATATATATATATATATATATATATATATATATATATATATAAAACCAAGTATAAATGCTTAAATGGTCATTTGTAAATTTTCGTCGTCATCTTCTTGCTTCGAAGTCGTGGATTAGTATTTTAAAATGAATTTTATTATTTTTCAATATTGTTGGTTGAATGAAGTCCTTATTTTAAAAAAAAATATAATTGACTCTGTTAAATTTTTAATTTTTATTAATTTGAAGGATGAAAATCAAACATTTATAGTAATTGAAGGTTGATTACGCTTAATCATTATGTAGGGACCAAACTGAAATAACTGTATAATACAAGGATTAAAATTACTATTTAAACATATTTACTGGCCACTATAAGTAGTATATAACGCCGTCAAAAAGGCGAAATGTTTCTCTGTTAAACTCAATCTTCTATAATGAAAATCAAGTTTTTGTATCTCATCTTCTCAAATTGTTGAAGGAAATAGCTCAATGACAACTATTTGTTATGATATAATGGATGGAGTTTGTGTGATGTTAGTTGATCATGTCAAAGAGAATGCAACTGAAATGATTTGTTGAAGTATTGTGACTATAAAGGTAAAGTTTCTACAAATTTATACATAGAATTTATAATTTTTTGTTTTCTTATATAAGTAAATTTTGTGTGATTTTCTTTTCAAAATAGATTTAATCTCTATGATTCTTGTTCTTGTTTTAAAATTGACCTCTTAATAGATTTGTTTTTTGTCTAGTGAAGATTGAATTTCTTTTTTCCCTCTGATCATAACTCCATTTTATACTTCTTTTTGTAATTTCACTAGTTATTGAATGAGTTTTGCGTGTCAATGAAAAACTCAAATTAGATTCTTTATTTTTGTTCTTGCTATAAAGTATATGTCATACATTCAATTAGCTTTCTCCATAAAGATATGTTTAGTTCAAAGGGGGGTTGATAATTTTATATTACTATGTATGTTGTTTTATTTTTAATCAAGTTTTCTTGAAGGGGCATCGTTTTATGTTAATTTCAACTATTTAATCATACTTGCATGTGTTTTTTACATTTGATTTTTTTTGTAGCATAATGAAAAAAAAATTCCTTTTTAATTGGTTGAGTGACAAAAAATAAAGACGAGAAAATTAATTGAATCTATCAAAAATAATCTTTGAAGATATAGATCCTTGAATTTTAATTATCTTTCTATCATTTTAAGAAAAATTATTTGGATGGTGGAGCCGGCTCAAATTAGGGTAGTGGGAGGGATGAGAAAGAGAATCTGACTGTCATTATTATTCACCTTGAAATAACTTTTTATTTGATGTAGACAAAAAATGTAAGTAGGCTCGATTTTCATTAAACAAAGCATTTCCTTATTTTTTTGATTAAATATTTCTCTCCTAATTCAAGGAGTTTCTTTTAACTCAATAATTTTTTTTAAAATTTTTAATATAACTTGTTATTTCATCCTTTTGATAGCGCCTACCTTATATATATATATATAATATATATATATATATATATATATATATATATATATATAATATATATATATATATATATATATATAATATAGGGCCAGACCTAGGTTGTGTCTAGGAGGTTCATTCGAATTCTTGCGGTAGAAAATTTACATTATATAAATAGGATCAAATTTTAATTTTTTATGTATATATATTAAAACAAAATCTTAAAAAATAAGTAAAAAGCTTTAACTCAATCGATAAGGGGTTCAACAATGACTTTTGCGTTGTGGGTCGAATCTTATGTGCAACAATTCCTCCTTTTTTTCCCTTTTTAATGCATGGAATTGGGCTCAACCTTTGAGCTTGGATCATCCTCTCTTTTTCATTATTTTTTCTCTTTTATGTCATTTTTTTTTTAAGTTTTTGTTTAAATTTATTAGACTTATTTTTTTGTTCTTATATCTATTAGTCATTTTATTTCAAGATAATTTTATGTACAACTTTTTTTAAAATGATGAATTATATATAAAGATAAATTAGATGTAATTGAGTGAAGAAACTAAAAATCGTCAATATCCTTTTAATAATATATATTAAATGGAATTCATGGAATTTCTCTTCTATTTTTTCAATTCTATTTTGGAGAGGTGGAAACTAAATTTATTTGATTGATTCTTCATTTTTTTTCAACAAATGATGATTAACCTAGTAAATTAAACTACATGTACTAAAAAATTTGAAGATGTCATTTATTTACCTTATGAATATACATTATAATATTGATAAATCTATACTTGCAGACTTTTAGAGAATCTTTTTAATTTTTCTAGTAAATATGTGTTTAAATAGATACTAATTTAAAAAATTTAAAAATGCAAAATAAAGTAAAACATTACAAAATAAAAGTATAAAAAGTTCAAGAAATTTTAAGAATGTTCAACGGAGTAGGATAAAAATAGGAAGAAATGCTTAATGCGGTACGATAAGGTAATATAAATTTAGCGGGTTAAGGTAAATATTTTTCTTCTCCGTCTCGCTTTCTTTTTCATCCTTTAATTTTCACGTATTTTAGAGATTAACTTACGTAATACAATTGATCCACTAATTTTTTTTCAACGTAGCGTTGTTCTCAATATCATTAATTAATTTGATCTTAACTTTTGTCAACCAATGAGATGCCTTATGCGTGTGCATGTACGTGCGAACACGTGCGCGCGTGTGTTAATTTGAAAGAACAATTTTGAATCTTGTTTAATGATTTTTTGACAATTTGAAAGAACAATAGACAATTTTTAAGATACAAAAAAGTACGGTCATGCTATAAAATAATTTTCAAACATAAAATATCATGATGATAACAGTTGTTATCAGAACATTATTTTACTTCTCCAACTGACACAAATATATTCAATTACTTATCCTTTATACAACTGTAAGTAGCTTTATAGGCAAACTTGTCTATGATTCCTCACATTGATAACAATATAACTTATTCAAACATACAATTGCGTAAACTAAAGAGTAACAATATAACTAGACAAATTACAATTGAATTTATTTTTGAGAAATTAAAAACGGAAAAGGGCTTAAAATATCCTTGAAGTATTGAAAATAGCATAAAATTACCCTTCATCCACCTATTGGCTCCAAAATGCCCTTTTCATCCACATATTGGCTCCAAAATACCCTTGTCATCCACCTTTGAATTCAAAATTGACCACTTTTTTAATTGTTTTAAAATTAAAATCTTTAAATATTTTTGAAAATACTTGACGTTCAACTATTGATTATAATTTAATTTATTAATCAACTATTTATTATAATTTAATTTATTAACATAATTTATAAACCAATCCACTACCCACTAATTACTAACTAAACCTCACCCAATTAATAATCCAATTATAATATCAAAATCATCATAAACACTACTAAAACACAATGAAATTATAGATTCCTGAAAATAACATTCAAAATTATTCGAGTCCGAATCGAAGCCCCAATTAAATTTAGGTTGAGCCGCTTATTTAGGAGGACACTTTCTTTCAAGGTTAAATGAGAAATTTATGATTAAAGGTAAAGAAGTAATACATCCCGAATTAATTCATGATTTTTTTTAAAATATAATTTTATAAAAAAATTATTATTTGTTTTAAAACCTTTAATATAGTATTTTTAAAAAAAGTTACCTATGAAGTAAAATCACATAATTGAGATGTAAGAATAATTAAGATAAACATAGTCAGACTTTTAAGTTTATCGGTAATTTTATTTAGACACTTGAATATATGATAATTTACTTCTATAGATATTTTTGCCTCAAATTTTTAAAAACACTCAATTGGTAGTATCTAATATGTTGTTGCATTAATAATGTGACGGATTTATTAATTTAGAGGAGTTTAATTAGTAATGGGTGGGTAGCGGATTGATCTATAAATTATATTAATAAGTTAAATTATAACAAATAGTTGAACGCCGCTTATATAAAAAAAATATTTAAATAGTTTAAATATAAAACCGTTAAATAATTGGTCAATTTTGAACCAAAAGGTGGATGACAAGGGTATTTTGGAGCCAATAGGTGGGTGGAAAGGGTATTTTGGAGCCAATAGGTGGATGGAGGGTAATTTTGTACCATTTCTAATACTTTGAGGATATTTTAGGCCCTTTTCCGAATTATAAATTCTCTAAGTAATTTTGTGCATATTTTATTCACTTACTTTTAAGGTGCATTGGTGCAGTTATCACGGTTGGTATATTTTCAGAAGCAATCTCGATGCTCTTCAAAGAAAATAAAAATATCGATGCGATAATCATCTGTGTCCATTCCTCGGATTTAAATTCTTTTAAACTCTTGGCTCAAGCTCTGGCCTTGAATATAGTTTCACTATGTAAGTATTTGTTTAGATTCTTTCACTTATGACATCTATCACGAGCAAAGTCGGTTACTTTTATTAATACATCATTATGAAAATCAACTGTAAAATTTGCTATTAATATTTTAATTGTTTGGATACAATACGTCGTTAAATGTAAGCAACACTATTTTTTTTTTGTTTCACTAATTTCTATTTTATTGAGTATACAATATATGATTATTTTGTAACATTACTTTTATAATGAATAAAATTTAGTGATTATGTGTGACATTAACTATCACATAGTGAATAATATAATTTAATTCTAATTTCTATCTTCTTGAAATTATTATGTAGTTGTATGTGATGAAGAGAATGGACTTTCAATAAACAAAGCTTTGGAAGACGGAACTTGCTTTTTATTTAAATCCCACTTATAAAGGAAATTGTGATATGTGTTCGGCAACTTGTATTGAGGAGAAAATTACAAAGAAAGCAAGCAAGAAATGGAGCAAAAGAAGAAGATCAGATGAATGTTGATGATGTTGGCAAAACTAAAATTGTTAGAGGTAATAAAAATTTATTTGGAGGGAAAAATAGTATGTGTAATATTGATGAACAAAACAAAAATATTTACACTACAACAAAAGCTACTTTTAGCGGCAATAAATAAACATATTAATAAAAAGTGTTAAAGTCTTTATCGGCATTAGTTAAGTGCCATTAGATCCAACGTCACTAAAGGCTTTATCGACATATACAAAGAATATTAATTACCGTTAAAAGTATATATTTAGCGACAATTAATGATTAATTGCCACTAAAGATCATTTTTTGTGATAGTGCTATGAGGCTATAAAATGATATTATATCAAATGGAAATTGCAAGTTGAGGAGAAAGAGCACAACGAAAAATAAAAAGAAGATTAGTGGATGAGAAAGTAAAAATGACTCTTTTAGTAAGGTTGTTAGGCAAAAAAATTACTTAAAAGTGAAGTGCGGATCTTTATGTGAAACTGTAATGACATTCGAGGTCATTTTGGTATTTTTTGCATGCTTTAATTATTTTGTCCATTTCTATAGCTTTTTCTCTGTGGTGATGGGTTGATTAGAAAGTTTATTGAGGTAGCGGGGAGAGTTCCGAGTTAGTTTTTCCCCTATTGGAGGCTAACAAAGTGAAAGAGTAGACTTTAGCCAACATCTAAAGATTCATATGTTAGATGAAGGCTCCTTCAATTTATCAGCATTGGAATGGTCATTTTGGTCTAGTGGGATGATTGGTTTGAGTTCCGGGGTTGTCATTTTGAGTTTGTGACATTAAATGTTTTAGCTTTGAAGTTTTGATCAAAGTTTGACTTTAGTTAATATTCTTCCTAAAAGAACTCACAATGAAAATTTTGTTAGTTCGCTCTGAGATACCAAGTTTGGTCTAAAAGGACCTCTGATTTAGATTCCAAGGTGCTCGGGATGAGTTTGTGACTTTTGTCGTATGATTTGGTATTTCTTTGTAAGTGTTGACTTATTTTGACTAGACACCATTCATTGTTTGTTTTGGTGACTCCATTGAGTCTTGATTGACATTTATAATTTGGTAACATAGTAATTTTGCATCGACACGACTTCGGATAATTCCGAGGTCCCGTCAAGGGAATTCAAACTCTTGGGAAAAAATTGATGCAGTGCTGCTGATGCAACACCATTCCTTTCTTCACGTTCACAGTCCCTTGGTCACGTTCTCGGAGAGAAACTTGCATGGCCTCCGCATTCGTGCAAGAAACCTGCATTCATAGAGGGTGACTGTAATACCCGGGTTTTACAAAGGTTAAAGTGAGCTAATGAGAAAGTCCACAAACCTAAAATAATTCGGAAACCCTTCACGAGACCCTAAATGGCCTGTTTAAGGCACCACTATCCGCTTAAGGCAAGTGGGATAGCCGTTTAGGGTTGTTAGGACCTAAGGACACCTGGACGATTCCCTAAACATCCAATATATAGGTGGACGACCCATTTACAGTACCAAGACCAACCATTTATAGGCTTCCAGGAAGTGGTATCTCTTGGACCATTCCCTATACGACCAGTGAGGTCTTGTACAGACTATCCAACCTTTCTTTTTATGTGACTTCGTCGGTTTTTAAGCTAGGGTAATTTTAGTTGTTTGTCTAAGTGTTTTGTACCTACACTACGTCGCTTCAAATACTATTTCAAAACCTATAAAGTGAATTAAGTCTTAAATCTACCATTCTAAATCATTCACTTAATTTCAAAATTTCCCTCCAAATTCTTCCCTAAAATTCTCCCCAAGACTATGGAAGATGAGTTAGGTTTCCAATTAACAAGGTCTCAATTTTACCATATCTTTGGGCATTTATCTCTAAGGTATGTCAGTATTCACCTATGGAGTCATATAATCTCATATTTTACAAGTTAGATTCTCAATCAAAGTTAGGGTTTTATTCAATCTTCATTGTTCTTTTTAATTATGATTCAATTGATTGTTTTTTATATTTTTATGCATGAATTAAAGTAATTAAATGATTTTAAGTTGATTTTATATTAACCTATGCATGATCCATGATTTTTGCCGATGAACACATGATGAAACGGATGAACTATGAAAGATGAAATTATGAAGATGATACATATATGTTTATAAAGTTGATGTAAATGATTTGAGGATGCTTTGAGAGTAAAGTGTCAATGTTGTTTGTGAAAGGTTTACTCACATACTAATACGAACATGATCGTTAAAGGATTTCTCACATAAAGGATTTACAAGGTTGAAAGGTTTTCTCACCTAAGTTAAATCAAGTTAAGGAGCTATTCTAAATGAACTCTAGGTTGGAATGACTTCGTAAATGGTAACTTTCTATTGATAATAATATAAATTTGATTAATGACTATTATGAGGAATTTTACTTAGCACTGAGTGGACTTACGACGATTACCCATTCCAATAAACCATGTGCCACCAAAGGATTGGTCTCAAATATACACTAGCTAGTGGATTCACTTTAGCTAAGACTAATAATTCTTACCTTGGCAAGTAATGACATCTCTTTTTGATATGACATAGACACTGGATTCCATGATATATCTCACATGGTCTATGTCGATTACGTGGTAAACTTCCCATAATAATGAACTAATATTATATCTAGTATCTCATAAGTGTTTTCGAAGGAGTTAATCTTGCATTGACCATGATTATGACTTACATTTTCTAACTCTTGATTTTATGACTTATCTTGGTCATTACATGTCATGTAACGTGCTTTTTAGAATGATTTCAGAACTTTTATGCATTGTTATCATACTTAGTATATCACATGTACCAATGCATACTTTTGTCTACATTGTTTCACTTAGGGCCTCACGCTCCTACCTCTCACACTCGTGGCTAGTTGATCTTTTTGCACTCAAGGATTGGTGAGTCCTTATGTTAGACTTTAATTTTCTTGAAAATATTTTATGATATAAGATTGTTTATTAAAATATTTATTTCTATTATATCATATGATGTATGTAAGTGGTTTTTCTTGGATGTCTAAGGGTTGTATATATAATGTTACACGTAGGGTATACTTTGGGTCATGACATTAGCCTGCTGAGACATCCGTGTTTGTGTGAGTCTCTCGACGATCACAGAGGGTTGTTGTTCCTAGCCTTAGAGTTTGCCGTCATCTCGTTGCATTTGCAAAGGGTCAACATGGATGATCACGACATTCACTAAGTAAATCAACTGGCTTTTATAATTTTTAGAAGTTCATTTTCAACATACATTCTTCAAATTTAGCTCATGTGGTTGGGTCCTCTTGATGAGTCATATACATCGGACTCCACATTTAGATCATGTGGTTTTATTATTAGTTATTAGTAGCTCCCACAGTTCAGTCAAACTCTGCATTGACCATTTACCAGTATATTCAGTATTCAGTTTCAGCATGTTATAAATTGGTCATTGCATTCAGTTAGCTTAGAAATTCAGTATATCATGTTCAGATTATTATGCTTGCTTTATGCTTGTTCAGTTATGTTTTATTTTAGTTTTATTCTACCCTACATGCTCAGTACCTTTCAAGTACTGACGCATACATTCACTACATGTTCCCGTGATGTAGGTTCAGGTTCTCAGCATCCAGATTACGCATAGACGATTTCCAATCTTCAATTCAGCAGATTCAGTGGTGAGTCCTCATTCTTCGAGGACAACATTTGTGAGTTTCATTTCAGTCTTTAGTCATTTAGTTTCAGTTTTTGCTAGATTTCGTTGGGGCTTTTCCCAGTATTTCTAGTCCAGTTTAGAGGCTTATTTCAGACATAGTTAGTTTCAGCTTAGTGTTGAGTAGTCACTTCATTGTATTAAACTCATCAATTTTCATATATATCAGTTTCATTATAAGATATGATTTAGCTTCCACATAAGTTTATTATCTTTAGTATGCTCATGATCATGCCAATAGGTTTAGCTTGGGATCACTTGTGGTCCTAGGTTCTGTGTCCGCGTCTCAGGGGTAGCTTAGGGCTTGAAAAACTTGGTATCAGAGCACTAGGTTAAATAGTCCTAGGATGTCTGAAAAAGCCGCAATAAGTAGAGCCCTTTTCATGGGTGTGAAGTGCACCACATCTAATGAGAGGGAGGCATGAAGTGTTTTAGGAAAAACTTCACTTTCTTGTTACTTTTATCGTGCGTAAGGTATGATCAAATTCCGTTCTAATTTGACGTTGTGTGCTTAAGATCATGCCTTCTTGTAGAGCTTAGGAATGGAATGCTAATGCACGCAATGTTAACGCAGTTCCTCAAGTACCAGATAGGGAAGTTCAAAAACAGAGTTTCAGAACGCCAATCCAGCTTTTGGATCAGAGTATGACAAACCAGAACAATCAGCTGGTTCTAGTTCCTATTAATAGAAATGACTGATTAGTGGCAACCAAAGTTTGTGATTTTGTTAGGATGAAGCCACCTAAGTTTTTAGGGTCTCAAGTTGGTAAGGACCCACAAAACTTCATTGATGATGTCAAGAAAATATTTGGTGTGATGTCAGTAACTGGTAGTGATAGGTGAGATTGACATCCTACAAACTCAAGGATGTGACTCACATATGGTTCACTCAGTGGAAATACAACATACATGACTGTCTTTTTTAACTCAGTATAACAGTCCAAATCAGTGTTAGTCCAGAAACTCTCTCAGAACCTTTCTCAGTCTCTATTCCAGTCAGTGATCCATTTATAGCTAGGCGGGTATACAGAAATTGCCTTGTCACAGTCTCTCAGAAAGTCACCTCAACAGATCTAGTAGAATTAGAAAAGGTAGACTTTGATGTCATTCTAGGCACAGATTGGTTACATTCATGTTATGTCTCAGTCGATTGTAGAAATAGGATTGTTCGTTTTCAGTTTTCAGACGAACCAATCTTAGAATGGAAGGGTAGTAGCTTAAAGCCTATGGGTCGATTTATTTCTTACCTTAAGGCCTGAAAGATGATCTCTAAGGGTTAACTCTATCATCTAGTTTGGGTTAAGGATTCTAGCCTTGAAACCCCAACTCTTGAGTCAGTTTCATTAGTTTGTGAGTTTCCAGAAGTGTTTCAGAAGATCTTCCTAGAGTCCATCCCGAAAGGGAGATCGACTTTGGAATTGATCTTCTTCCAGATATCCAGCCTATTTCTATCCCTCCATATAGAATGGCTCTAGCAGAGCTTAAGTAATTGAAAGAGCAGTTGAAAGAACTTCTAGATAAGGGCTTGATCTGACCTAGTATTTCACCATGGGGTGCACCAGTGTTGTTTGTAAAGAAGAAAGATGGTTCTCTCAGAATGTGCATTGACTATAGACAGTTGAACAAGGTCACAATAAGGAATAAGTATCCCATCCCTAGGATTGATGACTTGTTTGACCAACTTCAGGGTGCTAGCCATTTCTCAAAGATAGATCTCAGATCGGGTTATCATCATCTTAGAGTCATAGATAGTGACATTCCGAAAATAGCCTTCAGAACTCAGTATGATCATTATGAATTTATAGTTATATCATTTGGACTAACGAGTTCTCCTGCAACTTTCATGGATTTGATGAACAGAGTGTCCAAACAGTACTTGGACTTGTTCTTTATCGTCTTTATTGATGTTATCCTCATTTACTCTAGGAGTGAGGAAAAACATGCAAGTCATTTGAGAATCGTTTTAAATACTCTCAAAGATCGTTAGTTATTCGCTAAGTTCAGCAAATGTGAGTTCTGGTTGCAATTCATTGCTTTTCTTGGTCACATTGTATCTAGTGAAGGGATCCGAGTAGATTCATAGAAGATACAAGCAATGAAATAATGGACCAAACCTACCTCTGCTACAGACATAAGGAGTTTCTTAGGTCTAGCGGGTTATTATAGAAGGTTCGTGGAATGATTCTCCTCCATAGCCTCACCATTGACTAGGTTGACTCAGAAGATGGTCAAGTTTCAATGGTCAGATGATTGTGCGAAAAACTTCACAGAATTCAAAACTTGATTGACTACAACTCCTTTCTTGATTCTAACAGAGGGTTCAAATGGTTATGTGATCTATTGAGATGCATCCAGAGTTGGACTTGGTTGTGTGTTGATGGAACGAGATAAGGTTATAACATATGCCTCTAGAAAACTTAAGGTGCATGAGAAGAACTATCCAACTCATGACCTAGAGCTTGCAGCAATGGTGTTTGAACTCAAAATATGGAGACACTACTTGTATGGTGTTCATATAGATGTGTTCACCGATCATAAGAGTCTTCAGTATGTGTTCACCCAGAAAGAGTTAAATCTTTGCCAGAGGAGATGGCTTGAGTTCTTTAAGGATTATGATATGAGTGTGCATTATTATCTTGGTAAGGTGAATGTAGTAGCCGATTCTCTTAGTATATTATCTATGGGTAGTGTAACCCATGTTGAGGAAGAAAGAAAGGAGCTAGTGAAGGATGTTCACAGGCTTGCTTGCTTGGGAGTTTGCCTTATTAGCATATCAGACAGTGGTGTAATAGTTTATAATGGGGAAGAATCTTCTTTGGTGGTGGAGGTTAAGGATAAGCAAGACAGTGATCCAATCTTGCTTGAACTCAAGGGTGCAGTCCACAATCAGAGAGTGGAGTTTTTCTCCCTGGGGGGGGATGGTTTACTTCGCTACCAGGGCAGATTGTGTGTTCCTAATGTGGGCGAGTTGAGACAACATATTCTTGTAGAAGTTCATAACTCTCGGTATTTTATTCATCCAGGTGCCACTAAGATGTACCACGATCTGCGGGAAGTCTATTGGTGAAAGGACATGAAGAGAGATATAGCAGACTTTGTGAGTAAGTGCCCCAATTGCCAGTAAGTCAAGGTAGAACATCAGAAACAAGGAGAAATGACTCTAGAGATCGGCATTCCTACTTGGAAATGGAAAGTGATCAATATGGATTTCATCATAGGGTTACCGCGTACTCGCAGACAACTTGACTCCATTTGGGTGATAGTTGATAGGATGTCTAAGTCTTCTCGCTTTTTGGCGATCAAGGCTACATATTTGGCAGAGTACTATGTCAAGCTTTACATTAATGATATTGTAAGGTTACATGGGGTTCCTTTATCTATCATCTCAGATAGAGGTCCTTAGTTTACCTCTCATTTCTGGAAGTAATTTCAGAAGGGTCTTGGTACTAAAGTTAACCTTAGAACAACATTTCATCCGCAAACGGATGGACAGGCAGAGCGTACTATTCGGACCTTAGAAGATATATTGAGGGCTTGTGCGATCGATTTCAAAGGTAGTTGGAATGATGACCTTCCTCTTATTGAGTTTGCCTACAACAATATCTACCATTCCAACATTCAGATGGCCCATTATAAGGCTTTATATGGGCGAAGATGTAGATCTCCTGTTGGTTGGTTTGAAGTAGGTGAAGCATCTTTGATAGGACCAGATTCAGTCCTTTATGCTATGGATAAAGTGCAACTCATTAGAGATAGACTTAAGATAGTCCAGAGTCGTCAGAAATCTTATGCAGATGTAAGGAGAAGGGAACTAGAGTTCCAAGTTGATGATTGGATTTTTTTTAATGTCTCACCTACAAAAGGGATGATGAGATTTGGAAAGAAAGGGAAGCTCAGTCCGAGATATGTAGGCCCTTACAAGATCTTGAAAAGGGTTGGCAAGGTAGCATATCAGTTAGAGTTGCCAGTAGAATTAGAAGCAGTACATCCAATCTTCCACATTCACTCTTGAAGAAGTGTGTGGAATGACCCAGCCTCTATAGTTCCATTAGAGAGTGTGGCGGTTAAAGATAGTCTTTCTTATGATGATGTACCAATTGAGAATCTTGACCGTCAGGTTAGAAGGTTGAGAAACAAAGAAGTCGCTTCAGTCAAGGTTTTGTGGAGGAGTCAGTCCATAGAGGGAGCTACTTGGGTAGCAGAAGCAGCCATGAAAGCCAAGTATCCTCACCTCTTTTCTTCCGATTCCACTCCAGCTTGAGGTATAAGTTCCTCTTTAGTTTTCCAGTCATTCATACATGAATTCAGTCTTAGAATCATGTTCACTTGGTTTGTACTTGCATTTTCAGCATTTTTCCATGTTATCGGAACTCAATTCAGTCAGAAACTCAGTTCTCAGTGGTTAGTAGTAGGGTTTGCAGCTCTCTACCTCTATTCCATCTAGTTTAGTCTTCATTCGGGGACGAATGTTCCCAAGGGGGAGATAATGTAACACCCCATATCCAAAATAAGCCAAAAACCAGCTTTACAGAAAAATTTGTAGGTGCAACCAACGGTGGCATCGACGGACCGTATTCTGACCCACGGTCCGTCCTGCACAATAGTCGATGGGATCAGAAACTCCCAAAAATCTCAGCACAGGAAAGTTGGTTAAGTGTTGGTCGACGGACGGACTTACGGTTCGTAGGTCAGACTACGGTCCGTAGTCCATGACTGTCGATCAAGACTCCCTTCACCCACTCTTTGACAAGAGCTATGGATTACTAGCACGGTCCGTAGGTCTGACCGTAGGTGAGAAATTAGCAGGCAGTTAAGGGGAAATGCAGTTGGGTCAACTTCAAATGGTCATAACTCTTAGCATAAAATGAATTAGGAGTCCCATGACCTACCCACAGATAAATAATTGAAATAACTTTCCATAGCCACTGATCATGCTAAAAACAGACCTCTGAGTAGAAAATTATGTCCGTTTTAGTAAAGGCCTGTCGAACAGGCTCAACCGACGGGGCGTCGGTCAATCGACGGAGCGTCGATCAATCGACGGAGCGTCAGTCCTATCTGTCGATTGGTATGTTAACAACTTTCCCAGGGGTGTTTTGGAACTTTCCCACTTTTCTTAAACTCTAAAATACGTCGTTTTGACCCTAAATCATCATATTTTAGTCAGTTTAAGCCTAGAAACATAACTAAAACATATCTATGTCAAATCATTAAATCAAAACTTAGAAAATTAGAAGCAAGAGAGGAGAAAAAACTCAAGAGACCTAGTTCAAGAACGCCACAAGTTCCAGCAGTTCCAGTCCCGAAACCTAAGTAATTTTCCATGGATTTCATCATCAGGCATGTGAGATTTCACTAGTGGGTTCTTTTAACCCATTGAGTCCCCAGTTTTCAGTCAGATTCTTGATTCTCTTGTCATGATTAAACCTAGGGTTTCTAGAACTTTAATAAAACTTCATGAATTTATTAAATATATGTTTCAAATCAGATTATCATGTTATTACTCAGATTATCACATGAATTTAAGAATCCTAGCTTTGTATTTCTTTAGTTCTTTAATTGCACACGCTAGGTCAGATATTTCAGATACTTCAGATATATATGCCTCGGTTATAAATACATAATTACCAGATTAATTGTTGCATTCTCAGTTTGCATGTCCAGTTTTGAGCAATCTAGTATTTACAAAAACTTTAGACATAATCAGTTAATTTACAAAATTCATGAAAGTAGCATAATACCGAGTTGGACTAGGGTTCAGCGTACCCAATTAGTTCCAAAACTACTAGCAAGTAAGTTGTAAGTCCCGTCTGTGGGTAATCACTTTAGTGATCACGCCAGAATGACTTTATACCTTTGGGAGGGTATATTGGGTCCTCTCGATGGGGCGTATACATCGGATTTTACATTTAGCTCATGTGGTTTTATCATCGGTTATTATAGCTCCCACAGTTCAGTCAGACTCTCTGTATTGACCATTTATCAGTATGTTTAGTATTCAGTTTCAGCATGTTATAAATTAGTCATTGCATTCAGTTAGCTCAAAATTTCAGTATATCATGTTCAGATCATTATACTTGTTTTGTGCTTGTTCAGTTATGTTTTATTTCAGTTTTCTTCTATCCTACATGCTCAGTACCTTTCAAGTACTAACACATATGTGCGCTACATCTTCTCGTGATGTAGGTTCAGGTTCTTAGCATCCTGATCACTCATATATCAATTTCCGATCTTTAGTTCGGATTCAATGGCGAGTCTCATTCTCCAAAGGCAACTGTTATGAGTTATATTTCAGTCTTTAGTCATTTAGTTTCAGTTTTTGCTAGATTCAGTTGGGGCTTGTCCCAATATTTCTAGTCCAGTTTAGTGGCTTATTTTAGACATAGTTAGTTTCAGCTTAGTGTTGAGTTAGTAACTTCATTGTATTAAACTCATCAGTTTTTATATATATCAGTTTTAGCATATGTGTATTCCCCATCTTTTCATTATAAGATATAATTTAGTTTCTACATAAGTTTATTATCTTTAGTATGCTCATGATTATGCCAACAGAGTTAGCTTGGGATCACTTGTGGTCCTAGGTTTCGTGTCGCGTCTCGCCTCGAGCGTGACAGTTATCATTCATCGCATTCACATAGTAAATTTAGCAGAAAATTTAGAATTTTTCATAGCACATCATATGCTAGAAAATTAACTTCATATACATATAAAATATAAGTCATAATACATATTTAGACCCTAAGTCTCTTTGCCATCTTAGACTCAACATCATTAGAATACATTAGGGCCACGTCCCTTAAATCTTAAGACATAACTATACATCATTTAAGAACTTCATAGTAAGACATGAGTAGGGAATCCTTGAAACTTAAGGACCCCTTTTCTTCACCTTAGGAATCACATATCAAGCTCCTCAATTATAGACATCCTTTAAGCATCTATAACCTACACTTTATGTAAAACTTGAGAAGAATGAGATTAATACAAGAATGCACTAAGTATGACAACCATGTAAAAACATGTATTTAAAACGGACATCTTTTTGAAATCATACTTCATGCCTTTTTGAGTAAATCTTTATAAAAGTTTTAATTAATATAATTTATATAATTCAAATACTTCATATAAACATATTCAAAGGACAAACATCACATAAGATTGCATATATGATTTATTACATTTTTGAAGTCACTTTACAGTGAACTAATTTCTCTTGACAGTGAACTATCTTCTCTTTTGTTCATTAACTTCTCAAGTAACCCTTTAGTGATACTTGGTGCAATGCACTACCTGAAGGCCACAGAAAACATACGTATAACCTATCTAGGACAACACATATCATCATATAAGTACAATCTATCAAAGACACATTTAGGTCAAGGCCTTAGGAACATTACAGTAAACTATATCAAGTCACACATATATTTACTTCTTTGCATTTACATCATTAGTAGATCTTGTTCATGCCCCCAATCTTAGTCTACTAGTGCAATGCACATGTGAAGCCTTATAACCCCACACATTCTTAATAAACCCTTCATGAGACCACAAGACTTAACATTCAATTCATGCATAAACAAGTAAGTTAAGATAACTTTATTCATGTCATTACAAGACCTTCATCATATAGTCATTTAGACCAACATACATAGTGCATATAAGGATAGAACAACATCATATAGATTCATACCATGCGCATCTTAATAACAAGTAGATCAATACTACAAAGTCATGCATATGGACATAAACATAATCATAAATATTAGGTCGCCTCACTAGGATTTCCTAAGGAGCTACTTGTCCAGTGTCTAGATGGGTTCATTACTTCCACTTATCCTAAGTAACTTACCTTAAGTCCTCCTAGTTAGGATCCTATTCATTTACTTGCATTGTCAATTTTAATTTGGCGAAACTAGAGCCTTAACCAACACTAAGACCATGGGTGCTAGACATATAATTTGGTGTTGTAGAGCCTTACACCAATGGAAGGTGTTCCTTCCTAGCCAAGGTAGAACATTAACATACATCTTAGCATCCTAAGTGAATTCACTTTGCTAGATCTTATGTGGAAACATAGTTTATAGAACTAAGAGATAGGTCTTACCTCTTCATACCACTTGGTAATTGGGGCCTCCTCTCATGAGAAAACATGGGTGAATCTTCCTCAAAGGGAAGTCATCACTTCATCTGGATCCTTAGGTGGGTGTTCCTCTAAGGGAAATCAACACTCTTTAACGGAAAAATGGTGAATCTTCCTCTAAGGAAAGTCAACACCTCTTAATGTCAAGTTCACTTGGTGCTAAGCGAAGTTCACTTTATTGAAAAACATTTATTACATTTTTCATAAAAACAGGCTTAGGATATTCATTCCTCATATGCTTATAGCATATTCAAGCACCTACCTAGTTTTAGATTATTCTTGGCCACACCTTCAAATGTCCCTCTATGAACTAGATCATCATTCATGTGTGTGTATTTATATGCGAGCAAACCTTTCACATAACACATAATGTCATACATGTTCATATATCAATGCATAAGTCTATATATGTACCTGAACAATCCTTTCATATCAACACTCCAAGACACTATGCACATTCACTCTTCATCATATCATATACATAACATCATAGACATCATCTTAGCATGCATAGTAGTAGACACTGGTGAATATGAGAACTACCTTTCATTTATATAGCATGACTTATACTATTTGTAATATGCATGTAAAGTGACTGTGTGTGTACATTGATCAACATGATAACATAATGGCTATCAACAACACATTGCGGCAGCCACCCTCTAAGACCATAATACTCTATCAAGCATAGACCACACAACACAATAGCATAGGAGAAAAGTCAACTTCATATTACACTTAAGACTCCTAACTTGTGCTATTCATGCATTCACATAGGTGTACATATGTAAGGAATTATTAACCATTTTAACTCATCAATGGCAGCACCTATAATTTACCCTAACATGGATATACACGTGCTTATAGAATAGCCCTACAACCTAGATAACAACTGGAATAGGAAAGTAGGCATAAACTTCTTATAGTATCATCATAAGCACATGTTCATAGGTTTATCGATTTGCCTTCAAGTCCATGATCAACACATATATAATGACAATAAAGTAAACACCTCCACCATAAGTGGACCATACCACACAATGACAGACAAGGCTTCATCAACTACATTAATATAGAAAAGTAGAGGGATGAGCCATTCTTACCAATTCATCAATCTTTGATCATCTTTGATCAATAATCCTTTCTCATAATTAATACCTGTATAGGGAAGTAACTAATTGTACTTTAAATATGAGAGAAACCATGTACAAACCGTTGCAAGATCATGATACAACTAGTGCAAAACATTACCATTGTTCTAGGTAATAGATAGACATAGTTCATCAATCAATTTCCTTAGTCTTGTTTATCAATCAAGATTCATCAATAATTTACATGTAGATAAGCAGTCAAAGAATTCATAGCCTAAATGAGACACTACTACAATTGCCAATAAGGTCGAATTCACTGTAAGCATGCTTCATATTAGAATACATGGAAGGTAATTTTACATAGGTTAATCCTATCCAAACTATCTTGAGTTTATCCACAATGGATCCATTACATATAATTCATACTCACATTACATTATAGGCAGTATCTATAGACAATTAACCACGATCAATTCATATATCAACTAACCCAACGTCAAGATCACAAGTTACAATTCCATAGGCTAGAAGAACTTAACTCAACTCATATTCATCCTTATTCACCTTGATCATAAACAATTTATACTTACAGTTCAATTATAATATTACCCTTAAACAGTAGCTACAAGAACCACAACATAATAAAAATTCACTTTTTAATCAATTAAGGACCCACATTATAGTGATCATTATGAATACTAGGCTAGGCATGTTAAAACCTTCATATATTGACCCACATAGATTCTTCATAATAAATTCAACATCAATTCACGTGTATAACAGTAGGTATAACCACTTCAACGTAATAGAAACACAATTCAATCGATAATGAGTCAAGATCACAAAGCCCATGCAAGGACTAAATCGATTTAGGGAGGGAACATGGGTTGATCATGAAATTGGATTAAAATAAATTTCAAAAAAAATACATTAACATCACTAAATCATGATTTAACCATTAAAAACGTTTTGAGAAGGAACCCATGGATAGATTGTAGAAGAAGAACTTGATCATGTTTTTCTCTTTGAAAACTTTGAGATTAACTCTCTAGATCGAAGGATAACTAGAGATGAAGGATAAACATACTTTTATCTACATTAATACCTCTAAAACATTATTAAGAAATCATGGAAATCCCAGCTCCAAGCTGTTCTTGAGCTTCACCAACAATGGTGGTGTCTAGGGAGAATAATTTTGGAGGGAAAGGTTCAATTTCGTGGAAAAGGGTTTGGAATGGGTTCTTCACGTGTTAGATGAATTATATACACCAAAAAGTATGTAAATAAACCTATTAGGGTCACGTTAGTACGGGGGTGAATTTCTCATTCACCACTTAAATAAAACAGACGCAATACAGTAGCTACAAGCCATCATCGACGGACCCAATCGACTGGCCATCCTTTGGCTTTCGTTGGTTGGTAATTAGACAAATTTTGGGTTGATACCTACCCAAGATAAGTTTCCATTGATGAGACCTCACCAACAGGCCGTTCGTTGACCAAATGGGAGTCATTTGGTCTGTCGATTGACACTGCCAAGGCAGTGTCTCAACCAACCTTGGGTCCTTTTGTGGGGCCTTTCCCGGGGCCCTTTGGAAGTTTTATTCAGACTTTTACAACGTAAATACAACCCTTAACAATTTTTAGACCTCCCACATGAGTTTCACCGAAAATAAATACTCGTAACTCATGCAAACAGGCTAGGCCCCATCAAGACATACATTGAGCGTCTTAAGGGCTATCTTTCGAACGCCTTGGACGTTCTTGGTCGTTTGACCTCCAAACTTCTCAAAGATCCATATACCATATTTAAACACAATTATAACTAATTTTAATAATTCATAATCTCATTACATATAATAAATAAACACGTATAGACACATGAGACACATATGTGACTAGTCGTCGAACGTTTTAGTCATCCCTTGACGTTTGACTTCCAAATCACCTCAAACTTTACACACTGCCTATAAACCATATTATAAGTCATTTTAGGACCTTAGAATTTTAAGACAAACATTTTAGGATCTAGAAACCCTAATTCATTTTAGGGTCTTACAATTATTTATTTCTTACTTATAGCCCAGGTTTACTTGTAACCCAAGTAATACCATAAATAGTATTTAATAAGGAAGATATTGTCTGTACATTGGTTACTTGATAGACGTACTAGATTAAATCATACCCTATATAAATTGGTCCTCTCTCTACCCATTAAGGTTAACCATATATTTTCTATAATAATTCCATTGCTGACGTTTGTGGTAACATAAAGTTAGGGCAAGGAGGTAGAAACAATTTACGACTAACGCTTCCTCTTTTCTATGTGGTAATGTATTCCTCATCAGGTATGTGTCCCTAAAAATTTCTATATAAGATTATCATGTTCAAGATCTTGAAATTAAGCATTCAAGTGTTTAATCTTGAATGTGATATCAGAGCCTGTATTGTTTGAACTGATAATCTTCGTATATGAAACATTCTTTATAATTTATTGTTAATCGCATGCTCCACTCAATACTTACTATCAATGTTCCAATAATATCTATCTAAGATGATGTAAGAGACTAACACTATCTCACCTGCAAACTTGCACGAAATTTATTGTTACACCAATTAGAACACAGTAAAAAGAATACATAAGAGACTCACTTCTTTGAAAGACGTGTATATTGAGGCTAATTTTTTTTAAATTTTTTTAATATCCTCTTCAATATGCATGTCTTATTACATTATTGTTTTGTATTGGTGGACATTAATTTTGTGATCGAGTCTTCTTCCTAGTTTCTTATGATTTAAGTTTCCATAACGTAGATTATGTTTTACATTAGATTGTATAATAAATTAAAGTGGTTGTTATATTAAATAATAAATAATATGTGTGTACTTAGTGCAATATACTTTGTTAGTCACCAAAGTGGCCAAACTAGAAAATTAATGCTTACACATATAATATTTATGATCACTTGGTGCATGTATTATGTTTATATAGTTTGTTAGTCACTAAAGTGGCAAACTAAAATGCTTAAAATTATGCACATGCACAAAATTTTATGATGTTATGTGTGCTTCGTATTTATATAGTTTATCAGTCACCAAATTGACAAACTAGAGAAATTAACGTCTACACATATCATGTTTATGATCACTTGATGCATGTGTTATATTTCTATAATTTTTTAGTCACCAAAGTAGCCAAACTAAAATGTTTGAAATTATTCATGTGCACAAAATTTTATGATGTTATGTGTAATCTGCATTTATATAGTTTGTTAGTCACCAAAGTGGCCAAACTAGAGAACATTAACGTCTACACATATCATGTTTATGATCACTTGATGTATATATTATGTTTCTATAGTTTGTTAGTCACCAATGTGGCCAAACTAAAAATGTTTAAAATTATTCACATGCACAAAACTTTTATGAGATTATGTATGCATTTGTACTCATATAGCTTGTTAGTCACCAAAGTAGCCAAACTAGTATGGTTAAGAAAAATACGCACTCATAAAATGTAATTTATCTATGAAAGTTGATTAAATTCCTATTTTCAAAAATAAATAGATAAGTTGACTTTCACTATTGCTAGAACTTAAGAGTTTTATCCAAAGGTGAATCTATCATTCTACAAATAGTGAAAATTATGAGGTAAATTAATATTTTCAATCAAACATATATTGTATATCCAAAGATGTTGTATATGTTTTGTTAAAATTATTGGGATAATGCCCAAGTACCCCCTCAACCTATGCCTGAAATCTCAGAGACACACTTATACTATACTAAGGTCCTATTACCCCCCTGAACTTATTTTATTAATATTTTTACCCCTTTTCGACCTACGTGGCACTATGTTGTGGGCCCAACGATGGTTGACTTTTTTTTTAAAACTAGTGCCACGTAGGCTAAAAAGGGGTAGAAATATACTTATAAAATAAGTCCAGGGGGGTAATAGGACCTTAGTATAGTATAAGTGTGTCGCTGAGATTTCGGACATAGGTTGAAGGGGTACTTGTGCATTTTCCCAAAATTATTTAATAACCTATTAATGATTTAAACATGGTATTTAAATTATGATAGTGTGTCGTAGTATCTACCCAAAGGAGAATTACGATGTACTTTTATCATTTTACTAAATTCACATTATTTTTGTATATGTGAACATGCATTTATTTGCAGTTATTCCTTTTCATTCGCATTCTTCGTCTGTCACTGTGTTCAATGGAGAATGGATTGAACTTCTCTGAATAGCATGAACAAGTCCTGTCCCACTTAGGTGTGATGGATCTTGACTTGACTTTGCTAAATGACAAACCTACTGCTATTACTGATAAGAGCAGTGAGGATGAGAAGTATTTTCATAAATCATGGGAACGCTCTAACAGATTGAGCCTTATGTTCATATGAATGGTTATTGCTAATAACGTTAAGAGTACTATTCTACAAACAGAAAGTGTCAGGGAAAACCTAAAATTTATAGAAGAACATTTTTGTTCTGCCTCTTGCTAGTACACTAATGGTTGAACTCACGACCATGAAGTTTGATGGGTCGCGTAATATGCAAAATAATATTATTCGAGATGACTAAATTGCATCAAGACTTCATACCTTGGGGATGAAAGTGAATGACACCTTCTTAGTTAAGTTCATTCAGAATTCATTGCCTCTTGAGTCAAGAAGCTGGTAAAGAACTTAAAGAAAAGACCAACAAATTTAAGAAAAAGATATCACCTGCTAAAGTTCCAAATGATGCTCATAAGAAACTCAAGGTTGATGTGTATCGTTCCTGTAAAAAGGAAGGACACTATCAGAAAGATTGCTTGAAATGTAAAGCTTGATTTGAAAAGAAAGGTACATTTAATGCCTTTATATGTTTCGAATCACATTTAGTAGAAGTTCCTAATAATACTTAGTGGCTTGATTCTGGTGCAACTTGATATACCACGGTTTCACGGTATTTTTAATGCTTTTTCCTTAAATTTAGTATGTGTAAAAAAGCCTTTTTGTATTGATTTTTATGTAAGTTTCTCCTTATTTGCATAAAATCTGTCCAAAGATGAACGCGGACAGTTTTGAGCGAGAAATGCAGAAGAGACCACCTACGGAGCTTGTGACGGTCCGTAGGTGGCATCGTAGTGAAGCTGCTGAAGGAAGATGGGGAATTCTGACCTAAGTGTGGGATTACGAAATTCCATGACGAACCTTCATAGCCACGATGGTTTGTCCTGCTGGTTCGTCGCAATGATCATAGAGTAGTCCCAGTACCCAAATTCCAAGAAGTTTAAGTACTATGGAACAGAGTCCCTCGACGGACCGTCGTGCTTGGAACGGTTCGTCATACCTGTTTGTCAAGGGTAATGAAGAGAGCAGCAGAAGAATTTGTGAAGTATGGGATGAAGGAGGCCATGACGGCTTGTCGTGACCACGATGGTCCGTCGAGAGGTCCATCGACCCATCTGCGTTTTGACAGATTTTCGGTAATTAGAATCCTTCTTTTATTAGGTTTTGTTTTTATTATAAATAGTACTAAAAACCTCGTTTTTGGGGTTAGACTCTTTGTTAGTAGACTCTTTGATATTAGACTTTTTGATTGTTAGACTTTTAGAGAATCTTTATTTCTCTTGTTCAAGTATTGAAGGATTAATTTCAACAATTGTTACACTTTTTCTGGAATTGATTTTGGTGATTTTGTTGATTAATCAAGTAAATTTCTGGATTTTATTCTTTCTCATCAAAGTAAGTGCATGAATTCTTAAATTAAATATATGAATATTGTGACTATGGCTATGGGTAACTAAAGTCCATAACTAGGGTTGCGGGAACCATGGATGAATAATGAGGTAAAATCTAAATAAAATAACAATTCTAGAATAGTGTCTTGCTTGTATTGATAATTCTTTCGTTTAGAAGTCTTTTAACGGATGGACAACGTTAGATTTCGTCTTAATGCTACTTGCCGGACTAAGGAGGTAGATAATAGGCAAAGAATTATCAACATAGATTTAGTGTATACTATCTAATGTGCTAGTGTCGACTGGTACAAGGTAATAACTTAGTCAAATATTGAATACAATGCTTAAATATGAGGTAAAGGCAAGGGTAAGTATAGCAAAACACGTAGCCGGACCAAGGTACGGAGTGAAATTTTCTAGATGCCGGACCAAGAATTTAGAAATACATATCTTATCACTTTGCATGCAAGATACTAGGAAAGAATTGTTATAGTTAGAATTATCAAGTTAGGAACCTGTGGGGAACACTTAAATGATAAAGGTGTCATGACACGGACCCTTACACTGGAGAGGGGTGTCCTTACGGGAAGTCTCCCCACCATGCCAGAGATCCACAATCTCTTTACCAGACACCGGCTAGAGTGAACAGCTCGTTCTTTAGGCCACTATAGTGAGGAGTTGGTACGACAATTTTACACCTCTTACGTGGCTATTCTTTTTATCACTGATAGATAGGCGGGCTGCCCCCGCCAAACAGGCCCCACTTGAGCATGTCCGAGTACGCGGCATAAAGGCCGATATCTCTCTACCCGCCATCCGCGGGTATTTACCCCGGGTAGTAGCATTGCCCCTAGATCCTCTCTCTCATCCCCTTTCCCCGCTCTAGTCCTGCTTGCTAGGGTCCAGAAACTAGAGGCTCAAATGGCCACATTTCTGCATCACATCCATCCTTGGATGCAGAGGTCTATTGTTGAGGCGGAGGAGCGCTTAGAGCGTAAAATGGTCCAGCACATTTCTTCATCAGCGCTTGGACGCTTTTGAGTTGCGGGTGCTAGCCTGTCCAGCCCCATCTGGTGGACGTGTCGACCCTTCAGGCTGCGGTTGAGAGTCTGAGAGCGGATATTTATATGATCCTAGAGGCTAGGGTGTCTGAGTCTGAGTCCCCTTTTGCAGAGCCTGCTGAGGACACAGTGAGGGTTGCCTTATTCGCCACTTCTGAAATTCCCTCACCTCTCTCTCGAGAGCATGACAAAAGGTGTAAGGGTCGCGAGGATGATGAGGCTAGAGCACGGAAGAAGGAGCGACGTGAGATGGAGGCTGCAAGGAGAGCCTCGCTTGCTGATGAGGAGGCGCGTCGGATCAGGGCTGTAGATTCAGCTGCTAGGGCATCTAGCTCCAGAGATGTGGAGATAGCGTAAGGCACGAATGATAGTGTTGTTTCTGATGAGGACACTAGTAAGGGTGTCCATACTACATAGGTAGTGGGTTCTGGGGAACCGGACCCACCAGCTTGCTGATCGTCGGCGCTTTGCGCTCCAGGTTTGCTTCACCTAGCACTCTCGTATTTCAATTTTTATGCATTGGGGACAATTGCATATCTTCTTGTTGGGGGTGGGGTAAATGGAAAGTGAGTGCTAGGGTAAAGTCTGACTAGCCCAATTCACGATCCTCTTTTGGGGTTTCTTGCCTCTGTTCTTTTTTCCCATAGAGATGATTATTTTTATTGTTGAACGTGCATGTCTATATATTGTGTACATAGTATAACTCTGAAGCATGATGACTAAAACAAAAATGATATCCTGATATAATGAAAATGATGCATGACTAGGCATAGTAATTGATAAATGTGTGGTTCTAAGCATGACATAGAGATACACCAGTGCATGACCCTAAGTCTAAAATTTGAACTAGGTGTCTGATAATCTGTTTCAGTAATGAGATGTCAAGTGAGTGTGAAGAAAAATTTGAATAGTCCACTATTTGTACTGATCTAGAACTTTCCTGGTTAGTCCTGCTAAAAGTAAGTTGTAATAGACAATTAGGATAGGATCATAGGCCCTTGTCCAATATAGCCAATTTTTAGCCTAAATAAAAAAAAATGGATCACATGCCCTTGTTCAATATAGCCAATTTTTAGCCTAAATAAAAAAAACCCGAATGAAATTAATCCCTCTTTGATCCAAATGATTTTAGCTCAAAATAGACCTTTCTTTTTCACTCCAACTGATCTTTCCTGGGAATAATGTGTTGGCCCTGGCCCCTCCTTGGACATGTGCACCTCAGCTAATGCCAAAAGCATAATTTAAGGGTGGGCTAATCAGTAAACAACCTTTTCGTGGATCTGAACCAACCTTGGGTATTGTGTACTTTGACTCATAGCAAAGCTATGAGTTAAGGGTGGCTATTATGAGGAATGCTCTGGAAAGTGGGGTTGAAATAAAAAAGAGAGATAAAAAACAAAAGTAAAGTGACTCAAGAACCAGTTGAAAGAAAAGTGAACTAAAAATAAAAAAAATAAAAATATATACATATATATATATATATATATTATATATATATATATATATATATAATTAATACAAGCAAGAAAAGAAAAGAGTCACTTACACAAATGAAGAAAGAAGGGAAGATAGAAAGGTGAAAGAAAATGACAAATTGGGCTAAACAAAAAGATGAAAAGTGGTACCCTTAGCCGATGTTGAGTGACCCATTTTGATTTCTTGATCTATTCAAATATTTCTCATAGAATTTATATTTTTTTTATCAACTTTCTTATGTAATCTTCATTACTTATTTGAGTTGACAATAAAACCTTGTCTTTCAAAAAAAGTTCTTCCTCAAAAAGGGTAAATGTGTGGGGTGGATTCGAAGAAGATAATGTGAATATTATAGTGAATAATTTCATTCTAGTTAATTAAAAAAAATTGTTGAATAGTGTAGGAGAAAAGTAAGTATTGAAGGTTGAAATGGTGAAGAACAAGGAAGATGAAAGATATGGGGTGGGGGTATGCATTTATAAATTAATCAATTGATATAATTAATATTAAAAGTGTTTAATAGAAAATAATGAATAAGTAAAAAAGAACTAAAGATTAATGACATGGTACCTACATGTTTATGATGTGGCGCATATGTGAATATGATGTGTCGGGTGAGAGTGGTGTTACAGTCTCAGGGTGGAAAAAAATCGTTCAAAGATGATAAGGGTGGTATTTAAACGGCCGTGTAGTTTCAGTACTAAAGCGAGTTTTTGTCACCAAGTTCAGGGGGGATTTGATGTATTTTCCCAATAGGAAAAAAAATTGTGCGAAAACTTTTTTTTTAGACAGACACTTGTGCCCCCGAAGTTTTTTTATTATTAAGATTACCTTGATTATAATTTTATACCTTGAAGTAGAACAATAACTAAATTTTATATAATTTCTACTAGTATAAATATTTAGACATAATTATCAATATTAAATACTCAAAAGTCTTAAAAAACATTCCCCAATTAAAGACAACACTACTAAAAGATATAGAAAAAAGAGATTGAACCAAATATTATCGTCAATCTGTGTTTAAAGAATCTTACTGATTCAAATAAACTTTGCAAAAATTCGAAGTTACCAAAGTTTAAGTAACCAGTAAAGAATAGAAGAACAGAAATTAATTCAAGAAAAACTAAAATTTGTAAAACATACCAGAATCTGAAAAACAGGAACATCCCCTTAAAGAAATTATTCCCCTCTAGTATCCGAGGTTTTATTTGGAATATATTCTCCAAGGATAGAATGGTCTCAATAACCAGTGTATTGATACCCAAAAAGTTGGTGCTAACTAGCCATTCAATGACAGTAAAGTACACAAAGAAACTTTGTGCAAAAAAGAAAAACGGATCAGAAAGTTTCGTAAGGAAACATTTTGAATAATGAATGGTATTTATAGCCAAAAAGAAATGGTTCTGAAAGGTTGTAATCCTTTCAGAATTTGCACGACCATTTATGAAAGTTTGCAACCTTTTAAATGGTCATGGTTGTTCCTGCAAGTTGAAATCTTTCGGAACAGTCATTTCCAAAGGTAGGAAATTCATATTAAAACAGGAAATAATTTAAATAAAACGGGTCATCCGGATCCGACTCAGGTCAGAACGTTTCGGTTAATCAATTAAAATATGAAATTTTTTTGGTTAATCTCAATTAAATAATTGAAAATGTTTTTGTCATGATGCAAGTCTACACCTTGGACGTGACCGATACTCAAAGACCATCGTTAGTCCCAACTGAACCCTCATCCTGATTGACTACAAGACGAAGACTAACTTAAGCATACAAAAGTTTAAAGTCAAACAAAATTCATGAAACAGGAATACAAAACTTTAACTTAAATGAAAAACTTTGAATAAAATAATGTATTCAATTCTCCATATAATAGACAAATTAAATCTTAAATACATTTAATATCAACTTGCCATATAATAGGCAACTTAAATCTTTAATACATTTAATAAAATAAATGAATGATACATACTTCGTAACTAAACTGACTATCTATGAAGCCTCTAACTGACAATGATGGAAGTCGAGACAAGACTCACGACATCCTGACTAAATTGAAAAGTAAATGAAATCCTCCGAAAGAAAAGAGGCTCACCAAAGCTAACTCGAGTATCGGATATATCATTGAAGCTTTTGTTAATGATCTTGTATACGTGTGTCTGCATCATAAGAATATGCACGCTGGCATAGTGCCTGGAATTTACGAGCATGTAAGGTAAATTCTAAAACATAACATAAGCTTGAAGTTGATAATAAAAAAGGAAAACATACTTACCTCTTTACAAACTTACTAAACTCAAGGAATACTCAAGGTACTCTACAATACTCAACTTACTCAACTTAGGAGTATTCAAGGATAAGATACTCAACTAGAGATTAGATACTCAACTCGAAGGTATGATATTCGACTCTAGATACTCAACCTAATGTAAAGCAATTAAGAATATGCATGCAATATATTGAAAACTTTATAATACATTAAAAACAACTTAGTTCGTTAAAGAATATGGAATAACAAACTCAACTTTACTTATATAATAAAGTAATATAATTTATGTGGAAGATTCTCTAGCCGACAAGCGTCACTATGAGCCTAAGTAGTGATACGTCTTACTCACACTGCGAGAATTGTCCTATAATTTACCTTCGCATAGAACTCTTTAAATTAGTGGATCCACTAGCTTAACTTATGTGATCATAAAAAAAGTATGACCCGTTAATTCCCATGATGGCTACATGGTTTAAATGGGGACTTGAGTTAATATTAACTCTCATCCCACATCGGTGCTCAATACTACTCCAAAATATACTTTAGTTCATGCTTTTAAAATAACTTCCTTTCTTTGGGTTGAGATAATTTGTTCAACACTTTAGATTTAAAAAGCTCTCTTGGAATCAATATTCCCTTTTATTGTTCAACACTCTTTTGGGAAATCTTACTTTCCTCCTAACTTAATTGTGACAACATTTACAAACTTTTAGGCAATACTTAGTTTCCTCATAACTTTTGAGAAATGAACTCAACTCTTAGGGAATACTTAGTTCTCTTATATTACTTTGAAGGAAGACCTTCAACTCTTTACTTTAACTTGAAATTTGAACCTTAAAATGAAGTTAAAACATTTAATAAAGACTCTTGAATTTTAAGAAATTTTGCTTTGATTTACTTCTTAACTTCTAGATTTAACTCTTTAACTTCTTTGACTTTGGTCTTAACTTACCTTGAATCCATAATTCAATTCAAGTAAAGTTAAGATCAAAGTCAAAGAAGTTAAGAGTTAAGCCTAGAAGTTAAGAAGTAAGCCAAAGTGAAGTTTCTTAAAGTTTCAAGAGTCTTTATTAAACTAAAGAGTAACAATATAAGTAGAGAAATTACAATTGAATTTATATAAGAGAAATTAAAAATTCTCGAGGAATTTTGGGCATATTTTTTTTCCACTTACTTTTAAGATGCAGTTATCACGGTTGGAACATGTTCAGAAGCGACGTAAATTTCCTCCAAATAAAATGAAAATATTGATGCAATAATCATTGTCCATTCACCGGATTTGAATTCTTTTAAACTCTTGGCTCAAGCAGTGGCCTTGAATATAGTTTCACTATGTAAGTATTTGTTCTGATTCTTTCACTTATGACATCTTCACGAGCAAGTCGATTACTTTTATTAATACACCATCAAAAAAATTAATTGTAAAATTTGCTATTAATATGTTAAATTGTTTGCATACAATCCTTCGTTAAATGTAAGTAGAGCTATTTTTTTTGTTTGGTGATATAAATTATTTATCACAAATTTCTATTTTATTAAGTATACAATATATGATTATTTTGCAACATCACCTTTATAATCAATAAAATTTAGTAAATATGTGTGACATTAACAATCACATAGTGTATAATATAATTCAATTTTAGTTTCTATCTTCTTTAAATTATTAAGCAATTGTATGTGATGAAGTCTCTCAATAAAGAAAGCTTTGGAAGAGGGAGCTTGCTTTTTAATTAAAAACTCACTTACCAAAGAAATGGTGATATGTGTTCGGCAACTTGTATTGAGGGGAAAAATACAAAGAAAAAAAAAGCAAGAAATGGAGCAAAAGAAGAAGATCAGATGAATGTTGATGATGTTGGCAAAATTAAAATTGTTGGAGGTAATGAAAATTTATTTGGACAGAAAAATAGTTTTTGTAATATTTGATGAACAAAACAAAAGCTACTTTTACGGTAATAAATAAAAATATTAATAAACAGTCTAAAGTCTTTACCAGCATGCTTTAAATGTTATTATATCCAATATCGCTAAATACTTTAGGGAAATATATAAAGAGTGTTATTACCATTAAAAGTATATATGTAGCGACAATTAAGAAATAATTGCCACTAAAAATCATTTTTATGGTAGTGCTACGAGGCTATAAGATGATATTATTTCGAATGGAAAATATGAGTTAAGGAGAATGAGCAGAACAAATAATTAAAAAAAATTAGTTGATGAGAACGTAAAAATGACTCTATTAATAAGGTTGTTAGGCAAAGAATTTACATAAAGTGAAGTGCGGATCTTTATGTGAAACTATAATGTTTTTTAGGTCATTTTTGTATTTTTTGCATGCTTTTATTATTTGTCCCCATAACTTTTTCTATGTGGTGATCGATTGATTAGAACGTCTACTGAGGTAGCCGGTAGAGCTTCAAGTTGGTTTTTCCCTATTGGAGGCTAAGAAAGTGAAAGAGTTGACTTTAGCCAACATCTGAAGATTCATATATCAAATGAGGATTCCATCAATTCTATCAGCATTGGAAGGGTCATTTTGGTCTAGTGTGATGATTGATTTGGGTTTCGAGGCTGTCAATTTGAGTTTGTACCATTAAGTGTTTTAGCTTTGAAGTTTTGACCAAAATTTGATTTTGGTTAATATTCTTGGTAAAAGAACTTCGATGAAAAAAAAAATTCAGCACAGTTCGCTCTGAAATACCAAGTTTGGTCTAGAGGAACCTTTGATTTAGATTCCAAGGTGGCCGGAATGAATTTGTGAGTTTTGTTGTTTGATTTGTTTTTTGTAATTATTGACTTATTTTGACTATATGACATTATTGTTTGTTTTGATGACTCCATTGAGTCTTCATTGACATTTCTAATTTGGTAACATAGTTTGTTTGCGTCGACACGACACCGGATGAATTTCGATCTCCCATATGGGGAATTCTTACTCTTGGGCAACAATTGATGTAGTGCTGCTGATGTAACACTAATCCTTTCTTCATGTTCACGGTCTCTTGGCCATGTTCTCGGAGAGCAACTTGCATGGCCTCCGCATTCATAAAGGAAATCTTGCATTCATAGAGGGTGACAATAAAACCTCGGGCTTTACAAAGGTTGAATTGAGCTAACAAACAATTCCACAAACCTAAAATCAGTTAGAAACCCTTCACGGGACCCTAAACGACCTTGTTAGGGCATTACCGTCCGGTTAAGGCGAGTGGGCTAGCCGTTTAGGGATGTTAGGACCCAAGACCACCTGGATGATTCCCTAAACGTCCAATATATAGGTGGAAAACCCATTTACGACACCAAGCCCAACCATTTATAGGATTCTAGGAGGGGGGGGGGTCTCTTGGACCATTCCCTAAGCCACAGTGAGGCCTTTACAAACCATCCAATAATTCTTTTTAGGTGACTCGGTCGATTTTTAAGGTAGGGTTATTTTTAGTTGTTTCTCTAAGTGTTTTATAGCTAAATTGTGTCGTTTCAAACCCTATTTCAAGACCTATATAAGCGAATTAAGTCTTAAAACTACCCATTTTAAATCCTTCACTTAATTTCAAATTTTCTCTTCAAATTCTTCCCCGAAATTCTCCGCAATACTAAGGAATATGATGTTAGGGTTCGATTACCAAGGTCTCAATTTTATCATATCTTTTTGAGAATTGGTATCTAAGGTATGTTAGTACTCACCTATGGAGTCCTTTCCTTCATAGGGTTCCAATAATCTCCAATTTTTTACAAGTTAAATTTTCAATTAAAAATTAGGGTTTTATTCAATCTTCATTGTTTTTTCCAGTTATGATATAATTGATTGTTCTCTATCTTTTTATGGATTAATTGAAGTAACTAAACAATTTTAACTTGAATTATATTAACCTATGCATGATCCATGATTTTTGTCGATGAACACATGATGAAACTAATGAACTGTGAAAGATGAAATTATGAAAATGATACATATATTTTTATAAAGTTGATGTAAATGATTTGAGGAAAATGATACATATATTTTTATAAAGTTGATGTAAATGATATGAGAGTAAAATGTCAATGTTGTTTGTGAAAGGTTTTCTCACATACTACAATAAACATGATTGTGAAAGGATTTCTCACAAAAAATATTTATAAGGTTGGACGGTTTTCTCACCTAAGTTAAATCAAGCTAAGGAGCTATTTTAAATAAACTCTAGGTTGGAATGGTTTTGTAAATGGTAACTATCTATTGATATTAATATGACTGTGATTGATGACTATTCTGTGGAATTTTGCTTAGCACTGAGTGGTATTGCGGTAATTACCCATTTCCGATAAAATATGTGCCAACATAGGATTGGTCTAAGATATACACTAGCTAGTGGATCAACATTACCTTAGACTGATGGTTCTTACCTTGGCAAGTAATGACATCTCTTTTTGATATGGGATAGACACTGGACTCCATGATATGGCTCACACTGTCTATATCGATTACATGGTAAATTCCCACAATAGTGAATTAATATTACTTCTAGCATCTCACAAGTGTTTTCAAAGAAGTTAAGCTTGCATTGACCGTGATTATGACATATATTTTCTAACCCTTGATCTTATGATTTAGCTTGGTCATTACATGTCATTGCAATGTGCTTTTTGGAATGATATCATAACTCTTATGCATTGTTATCGTACTTAGTATATTACATGTACTAATTCATACTTGTGTCTACATTGTTTCACTAATGTAGGGTCTAACACTCCTATCTCTCACACTCGTGGCTAGTTGATCTTTGGCAATCAATAATCGGTGAATCCTCGTGTTTTGAGAACCAAGACAGTTTTATCGCTTTCTTTATTTCAGTTTTCAAACATTATATGAGATGAGACTTATGTTAGACTTTCACTTTTGTCAAACTCTTTTATGATATAAGACTATTTATGAAAATATATTATCTTGTATGATGTATCTAAGTGTCTTGTCTAGGGTCTCTCGGGTATCTATATATCATTTTACGTGTCACACCCTAAGTCTACATCCCGAACGTAACTGGCACCCAATGACCATTTCTGGCCTTGAGCCTACCCTTGGCCTGACTTACTTAACTCAGCGGAAGACTTAACACAAGATATAATATCAAGAAATAATTTTAAGGAAAGTAATTAGCAAATGTGGCAACCCAAGTCTTGGTCAATTGCAAGTGAAAGGAAAGACTAAGAAAAACTAACATAATCTATCTACGAAGTCTCTAACATAAAGATGAATGTTAGACAGAACCCCAATCATCCAAACAATTGAATACTAAGCAAACAGCTAAAACTAAAGATGTCCTCTGGAATGAAGGAGGTCTCACCAACTGACTCTAAGCTGCTCACTAGATCAATGGTGCGCTGAATACCAATCTTAATTACCTGCGTTTGCATCATTATACGATGCATGTCAACTGGCATCAGTACATTGAATGTACGAGTATGCAAGTTGGAATGATAAAACAACACTTAAGTTGGGAAAGGAGTAAGAAGGAACACTTATATTGGCTCTGTTCAACTCATGAATAACTACTCATTTCAATATAATGCAATTTGAGAGTAAAATTAATATAAAGAAAAGCTAACTAAAAACATATTGTGAACACTGAATGTATATATGGATACAATAAATCTTTGAGATGAATGTAAAAATACAAATAACTGATGCATATGAAAATACAATAACTTCTGTGAGACCTTCTCTAACCGAAAACCATCACTTAAGAGGTATATTGATAATACAACTTTACTCGGTCCACGCTACTCGGTCATCCTAACCTTGCTAGAGTATAGGACCTGAATTGCCTAATGGATCAACTAGTATTTTGTGGAAAAAGGTTCATCTAAAATAGTATGATCCTTTTCTACCCATGATGACTACATGGTTTCCATGGAGACTTGAGTTAATATAAAACTCGAATCCTCACATCGGTGCTCAATACTACTTCAAAATATACTGACTCATATGTTTTTAGAACATACTGATTCTGTGGTTTGAGATTATTGCTCAAAACTTAGCTTTAAAATCTCTCTTGGAAATCATAGTTTCCCTGCTTGCTTCATTTTATAAAGTTATTACTTCTGTCTTAAAACTAGCCCGGAGGCTCTTTACTTGTTTAAGTGTAAAAATATTTGTAACTCTGAGGGATTACTTAGTCCCCTTATACCTTTTGAAAATGAACTCAACTTTTTACTCTTACTTAACTTGTAACTTGAGTCTTAAAACAAAGTTTAAAATGTTTGTTAAAGACTTTTAACAACTTTCGGAAATAACTTGACTTGCTTCCTAACCATTAACTTGACTCTTAACTTCTCTAACTTTGATCTTAACTTTACGTGAATTGGATTATGGATTTAAGGATCATAATCTCATGTTTATGGATGATTTCATGATGTTTAGATGTACTTTAAAGTGTTGCAATCAACCAAGAAATGTGGGTACATCACTTAGGAACTAGTATGAAAAGATACGTAAAGAATGGGTTGTCCAGGTGACCTTGGCGCTCTGAGAGGCGCAGAGCGCCAGACTATGGTCTGAGGCGCTCTGGCAGGCGCGATGCCCAGGGTGTGTCAGACGGAATTTTTGACTTTGTTTCCTCAATTTTTAACTCTGAACCTTCTAAAATTCCATGGATCTTTCCCCAACACTTAGGATCACTAAAATTCTCAATACCCAATAGTTTAAACTTGTAAAACAACCTGGAAACACGAATCAAAACAACTAAAGGCATACTACAACTCAACCAACAAGAATTCAATAATTGTTCATCAAGAACTTCAATATTCACCATTCAATCTATTCAGAACTCGTTGAATTAAACATGTTGGTGTTTGGGTGAACGAACCCAACACAATAAGATCTCACATACCTCGATAGGGATCACCCCCGATGAACTCCACTTGCGAAACCTTAGCTTCTTGAAGGATTCTTGGTCTTCATTTTTTTTTCTCTTTTCTCCCAAGACCTAAGCGTATTCAACTTTTCTAAAACTGAATTAAGGCTTAGTTTTACCCTAATAAGTCCTTAAAACGAATTGGAAAATAGTAGAGTGAAAATACAACTTTACTCTTACTAAAATCTGTATTGGACTTTCCTCAGTCCAACAATCCAACTTTCACAAGGCATTTTCCCCTCATATGACATCGAAATCGAGCAAACTCGGCTCCATTGTAAAGATCTTCTCAAGAGATCTCCAACCATATGAAGAACTGACCATTGTTATGCCGTAATTTTACTATATTTAGAAAAATCACTTTTTTAAATGTTCTAAGTATAAAATAATTTGAAAAATACTTAGAAAAGAGTCGCTGGTTAATTTTGTAAAGAAATTAAGAAAACTTAATATAAAAATATTTTAACAGATTAAATATTAATAAATTTAGAGAAAATGGGTAAGAGATTCTAATTTACGCTTAAAGAAGGATTTTAAGGTATTTGAAGCGCCCGCTAACACACGATTATCCTAGGACTTGGGTTATATATATATATTATATATATATATATATATATACATATATACTTTTCAAATTATTCTGCTGCTCTCTTCATCACCCTCGACGGAATGTATCGTTCCATAAAACTTAAACTTCTTGGAATTTGGGTACTGGACTACTTCTCTGATCATCACGACGAACCAGTAGGACGGACTGTCATGGCTACGACGGTCCGTCATGCACTTTGTAACCCCACACTTGGTCAGAGTTCCCCATCTTCCTTCAGGAGCTTCACTATGATGCCATCTACGGACCGTCACAGGCACGACAGACCGTCACAAGCTTCGTAGGTGGTTACTTTTCTGTATTTCTTGCTCAAAAACTTCTGCGTTCATCTTTAGACAGATTTCCTGCAAATAAAGGGAAACTTACATAAAAATCAATACAAAAAGGCTTTTGGATACACACTAAACTTAAGGAAAAAACATTAAAAATACCATGAAACCACGCTATATTAGTAACACTGAGTATGAGTAAAAATGCATAAACTATTGAGACAAGTTAGCAGAAACAAGATATTTTTTTCATCCATAAATAAAAGATCCATTATCAAAGCATTGCAAAAGTGATTAATTTTCGATGGAGAAAGAGGAATGAGGATTTAAAAAGAAATTTAGGGAGAGAGGGGATGACTTAAAGGCAAGGATTTAAAGAATAGAATAAGTAGAGCAATTCCCTTGGCATGGTATTTTCTAAAGTCTCTCTTGACGTTCAGCATGTTGTGCTGCCCAACCTTTATGTTGAACCTTCATAGCTGCCATTTTTTTTTAATTCAACCCGATCCCTCAGATAGTTCTATATCAGAAGCTGAGCCTGCACGCAAATCATTTTAGTAACTCTACTAGCAATAACACTATCATAACTTCAAATTTTGGCTTGAGTGTCCCATAACAGAAAGATTGTTAAAAAAAACTACTCAAGGCCTCCGAGATGAATAAATCAACAATATAAGAACCAAAAAGAAAATTTCATTTTTTTCATTTATTTTAAGATTTTAAAAAAAAATCAGACACCCTCCTCTTCAGAATTGAGTTCTTAGAATATCAACTTTTTTCCCTTTTTGAACATCGTCTTTTCCACTTCTTCATTTTATTGGGAGACCTAGTCCCTTTTCACACTTAAAAACATCTTCATCAGAAAATTCTCCAGTAAGAACAAATGATTAACAATTTGAAGTGTTTTTTGAGAGAGGAAAAAAGTGGGTTCAAAAAAACTCTGATATTTGGAAAGTAAATTGATTTTTCTGGGGAGATGGAAAGAAATGTGGAATATAAAGAAAGTGAAATGGTATATTATGTGAAAGAAAGTCCCATTTTGGTATTCAAGAGATGAGACAACGATCAGATACCTGAATTATAGACATGTGGCAATTTCAAGGTTCTCATGCACAATTCAAACTGCAATGTTAACAGTGCTAACCTTCGAGAAGGACCAGGTCTCTCTCTGTTATTTGAATGTGATTACCTAGATCTGTCTTGACCTCCCTTTTTCTTCAGCCCTTTTCCACATGTGTACACCTACAAAAGGTATAAGACTGAACTTGCTAAAACATACATAAGGAAAAACAAGGATACCTGCTCCCTTTGCATAGTCATGAGAGAGTTGATTACGTCAGGCAGGATTCATTCAAGAAAGTTTTAGCATTCATCATCAGCTTGATTATTTCATCCAGGTTTTAAGAGCTTCAGGCTGCTTCTTCGTCCACAAGATTTGAGTCTATCAAGCTGGACTTGCTACATTTACTACCTCAATTGATAAAAGGGCAACTGAATCTTGCTTTTTGATTCCCCATGAGTGAAAGATCAGCCTATAGCATAATCCACTCTTGAGGTACTCTTTTCATCAGCTTGATACACAGCATAATCAACATCACCATGTCCAAATCAAAAAGTCTCCTAATGGACAACATTGTACCAGGTCCCCTGTCTTCTTCAAATGTCTTCGAATTCTATTAGCAGCCTTCAAAAGTGGTTTCTTCGAATATGAGTAGTGTCTTTGAACCAGATTCCTCAGCATCCAGCTTCAAGTTAGTACCCAAGAGAGTATGATATCTCTAGGCAGTCATAATATGAAACCTTTTCAGGACCTTCATTGAACTGGTACTAGGTCTCTTTCTTTGTTCATACATTAATTTCCCTGATCAAGTTGTGCTATCTTCTTCCCTTCATCTAAGTCTCTGTGAGTACGTACATGTTCCTGACAAGATGGTCCTTGCTTAGGCCTTTGTGAAGATGTCAGCCACTTGATCTTCCATTTTGCGAAACTCCATAATGACATTTCCCCTTTTCAAAGATTGTCATGACTTCAAGTATTTTAATCATTTTAAGCAGCTCATTGATGTAATTTTTTGGAAAATCGAGTATACCTTTAAATTTTAGCTTAATATGTAGATCTAAGAGGAAATCTCCCATTGTGCTCATTTAGAACCCACTACCCATAAATGCAACAGATCTTCACACAATAATTCAAAAGGTAGCTCCAAAGATTACATCACTAAGCTCCAAAGATGACATCATTAATATGTACCTGAACAGTCAGCAATTCCTTTCCTAGTGTATTCAAAAATGGGGCTTTGATAATTTTACCTCTTTTGAAGCCCTTATTAAAGAAGAATTTGGAAAACTTATCAGATTTTTAGGGAACCGAGTATCATACATTGCTTCTTGCAAACTTAGCTTAATCGGCTTTTTCATTCTCACCTTCTGCATTCACATTTTCAGTTTGAACTACATAATTTTTGTTTAAAGTTGTCTATAGGACTGGGTCCCTCATCATGTTCATCATTTGCATCATCTTCTTTGAGATTGCTAGATTTATGAAGATGATGTTCTTCAGCAAACTCATAGGTTAGATCATCTCTCTGAATATGAAACATCTCTTCCATCTTAGAATCTTCTTTGTTTTGCAACTTGCTTCTCAATTCTTCAAGAATCATCAAGAAAATCTTTTTCAATGCACACATTTTATACACTAGATAAGCCTTGCTGGAGGAAAATAATCCCACACATACTCTTTCAAATCATTGAGATTACACTACTTAATATCATCATTTTTGTCATAAAACATGTTACATTCATCACTTTAGCCCGAGGGTTATTGTAAGTTTAAAAGTCTGCATATTTTACCTGAAGGATGGTCAGCTATGCTTCTCTTTAACACCATTATCACAACCTTTGTCATCTACGAATTTCATTTTGTGTATTCTGGGGATCAGATCCTCTCTGACAAGTTTGTGCAGCAGAGCAACACCCGCATAAGCATATCTCTTGTGTCATACCTTAGTATTCTAATCTTGAGCAAGGCAAGTGTGATTGTCACTACGAGCAGTATTCAGATCTGCAATATGCATGTTCTTTAATCTCTTTTCTATCAATATCATCACCCAAGAGAGCAATATCAAGTTTGTGAGCACACGTTCTTTCTTATAAGAACTTAACTTTATTTCATCATCACGGGGGTGGCAAATGGTTGGATCGAATTGGATTTGAATAAATTGAGCAAAAATGGTTTGGATTACAATTCATCCAAATAGAATACGGGCAAATATGGATTTGGTCAAATATGGTTTGGGTAAAATGATTTCAACCCATTTTAAAAAATCTGTTTTTCAAAAAAGGAAATTACCCCCTCCCTCGGGCACCGGCACCCCTTGGAGCGCCCCCACCCCACCCCACCCCACCCCACCCCACCCCCACCTTCCAACAACCCACCCCTAAATTTTTTTTGTTTTTCAGCACAATTAAGAATATTGAGTGAACGTGAAAGTGAAAATAAGTGATCTATTATGGGTCAAATATGAATACCCATATTTAATCCAATTTGATCATATTTGTAGAGACTCTTAAAATAGTTTGAAGCTCATATTTAACCAATTCAAATATGAGTGATCCGAGTCATTAAATATGGTGAAAATGGACACGTTTTATTAATATGAGCTGTGAAATTGCCACCCTAAACACTTAAAGATTTACTTCAACCATTGACATAGTACATATCCTAAATAGTTTGTTCCATAGATTTTCCAAACATGTCTTCCCCCAAAAAATACCCTTTCTTGTCATCGCCAAATAATACACCTCCACCTTGAAGTGCCTTGAAAGAGAGGAAGTTTTTCCATTTTCCCAGTGACGTGCTTGGAGCATCTGCTTATTCATGAACCACCACAGACTGCTGCTACTTCCTCTCACCTCCATACCGTATCACTTTTTAGCTTTGGAAACCCACTTTAGTCGAAGTTTCCAGTAAGTTGATAACGGAGTGACAAGAAAAAATTTTGTCCAGTGAGGCAAACTGTTTTTCTTCATCCTAGGACCATAAGTAGGACTAGGTCCCTTCCTCAGTCTATTCTACTGTTTGGAATAGTTTGACAAACTTCCTTCATATTTTTTCAAAATTGGACAATCTTTCTTAAGATGTTCATCTTGACCACAATTCACACACAACAGATTATCAGCATCAGGAACATTTTTTCTTTGAGGATTGTAAGAGAATTTTATCTTGCCACAGCCCATCCCTCTTCTACTGTTCTCTTGACCAATTAGATTTGTAAGAATCTTATAGGAATGGTCCATTTGAGATATCTAATTCCTCTTTTACACGGACTAGGTCCCTTTCTAGCACACGATTTCTCTCCAGAGCCAATTTCATCTTCATTTCAGCAATGTGCAACTTAACTTTAAGCTTCAGCGGCAAGTTGTTGGCCTTATTCTTTCCTTTAAAAATTGTAGTAGTCGCCCCTTTTATCTTTTCCTTCAATTATAGATTTTCAGTTTCTAGAACAACTATTTGATTTTCAATATCAGATAGTTAGGCAGACTAAAGAAATTTTTCCATCTTGAAAGATGTCTAGACTATTGTTTACGAGATCCTTTTAATTTGTCAGCTCACTTATCAAATCAAGTAATATAACAGCTAGCTTTCTGAACTTATTAGTACAAAAGGTATTCAAGTTTTGCTTGAAATAGGATAGAGTTATCTTTTTATCAAATCTACTTCATCTGATTTTTCCATGAAAGCATCATTTGAGGAATTTTCCCACGAAGCCAGATCCTTCTTTACCACCATAAAGAAAGCTTCTCTTCTGTTTATCATGAGAAGGACCTGGCTCCCCTCTTCTTCTTTTTTTACCTTTTGTAGTTTTGACATATTCTCTTTGGTCAGCCTGGTACATAAGACAATTTCCAATAGAGTAACCTGGTTGATTACACTTGTAACACTCTTTCATTTAGTTGGTAGACTTTTCATGATTTTCTTTCTTCTGATTAGACTCATCAATCAATCAGATATGTCCTCTTGTCTTTGCCCTTCAAAATAAGACACTCCTTTTTTCTATGCAACTCATTAGCTTAAAAAAGCTCAAATAGAGAATTTAGAGTCGCCTGTCCAGGGCCCTTTGTCTCATCAGATCTGGAAAGAATTTTCAATATCTTAGAGACTTGCTTGCACACCGAGACAGGCTCATCAAGAAACATGAGCTCATTTGTGATGGTGGAGAATCTTGTCTGCATTTAATGAACTGGTTCACCTTATTCCATGGTGAAACTTTCAAGTTGAGCAGTAAAGAATCTAGCTTAGATTTCCTTGTTTCCTCAGTGCCATCAAAAGTAGTTCTCATCAGATCCCAAATTTCTTTGGTTGATTCGCATGAAGAGATAAGACCGTAATCTTTCATTCCAATGCCACACATAAGCATCTTCTTGACTTTGTAATTTTTCCGACTTACTTGCTTGTCAGAGTCATTATATTGTTTTCTAGTTTTGGGGATGACTCGTGTTATCTCTACAACCTTAACCTCCATAGTTGTCACATAAGGACATTCAAATATTACGTGCCACACTTCAATTTCCTCGGTCATGAGATAGTCCCTTGTTCTAATATTCCACCATCTATAGAACTGACCATCAAGAAGAGGTGGCCTTGTGGAGGACTGATTTCTTCGCACACTCACTGTTATTGACATTCCTTGCAAGAATCTCTCTCTTGGTGGTAAACAGTTTGAGAGTCCAAGCTCTGATACCACTTGATAGAATGTATATGTCCACTTATCAAAATGGGAAAGAAAAAATATCGAAAGTAAATATTGACAAGTAACTTTATGTGGAAACCTCCTTGCTCAAGGGAGGAAAACCAAGATCTGTTCTCAATAAGACTTTTCAAACCGCTTTCACTAATCTTCAACAAGAAAAAGTAAAAGCCGATTACAACAAGAGATTAGACTGCTAAACTCTCCACTAAGTAATACTACGTATCACTTAGCTAATCCTGAGCAGATACAACACAGTTCTCTATATTAATCCTATCTGATTAATATATACTTAGAGTAAGAACCTAAGTTACCCTTAACATAGCCCTTACAATTATTAAACTAGGTTTGAAATGTTTCTTTCACAAATGAAACGAATCCTACAATATAAGAACAATTACAAGCAAGCGAATGTAACAAGTACAAAAAGCAATAAAATCACTTCTATCAGTTCCCTTTTTGTTCTTGAAGCTAGATAATATCTCTATTTCAGTGAATGAATGAATCTTGTTGTTGTTTGTTTGATATATATACTATGAAGATTTATTACCTATCAAACAAACAACTTTGTCGCTTCTGATTGGTGAAGTACTTTGCTGCTTCACTAACTTTCTGACGCGGATAGCTTTTACAAATGTACAACACTTTGACAACTGGACGAGTTTCATACTCTGTAGATGACCAGGTCCCCACACTTGTGAGGATATCATCAAAACATCTAAGAGCAAAAACATTTGTCGATTTCCCTCTTTTTGATGATGAAAAACAATCTGCATAACTCCCACGTGAGTGTACAGTCATTCATTCATATGTTCATAAACAATAAGCAAAAGAATATTGTTTGCCAAATCTTGAGTTTGTGTTATGTATTGAGAGATTATATCAAAATGAACACAAACTACTTGGGACCGCCCATTGGCTGAGAGTCTACCTCTCTGGAAGGACATGCACCTACCACATCAGAGGTAGTAATTTTTCTAACAGTTGTCTTGTCGTGCTTTCACATACGCAATCTTGCAAGGACCAGGTCCCTTGCAAAATTCTTTATGAATTCTTGAGAGGCTTGCTGGATGACTTCCTTCTTTGAATGGATAAATTTAATATGGTGTTTGTCATGTTGAAAATATCAACCATAAAGATTTATTATCCGTTGGACAAACACCCTCGTTCATTCTAATTGGTGTAGTATGTTGACGCCTCACCAACCTCTGACACGCCAACTTTACAATTGTACCTTATTATAGATCAAGCGAGAGAACTCATCTTTGGACCAAGTCCCTTAATTTGTGAGGATTATCAAAACACATAATATAACAGCAAAAAGTTTTTATAATAATACATACACATTTTTGGATATAACATAGACATTGATACTCGATAAGTTACATTAATATTATACATATAAATAGATATATGAAATTTATACAAGACATACATAGTAGATACATGAAATTAATATATAATCCATATAAGTGTACTGGTGCGCCATGTATCATAGTCTACTTGTTCATACTGAATAAGCGGTTAGCATGTATTTATGATATGTTTGTATGTATTTATTATGCATCTCAATCTATTTTTGTTCATCTTATCAAAGTTTATTAATATTTTATGTATCTAAGAGGTTAGTATGTGATAATAAATGTATATGTGCAATTTTACATATATTATCTAAGTGTTTTGTTTGTTTCGCTATTATATTTGTTTTGTGGATGATTTTACAAAATACACTTGGTTGTACCCACTAAAACACAAATCACAGGCATACACCACCTTTGTCACTTTTGAAAAAATGGTCAAAACACAATTCATTTCTCATGTTAAACTTTTTCGAAGTGACAATGAAAGGAATATGTAAATAACATCTTTGGCCAGTTTCTGCAATCCCTGGGAATTATACATCAAACCTCCTGTCCATACACTCCCGAACAGAATGGGGTGGCTGAGCGTAAGCATCGCCATCTCATTGAAACAGTGGTTACTCTTCTACATCAATCTCATCTCCCTGTCTCCTTTTGGGTAGAAGCTCTAGCCACCTCAAACTACCTCATTAACAGAATGCCCAGTCACACCCTCTCCAACAAATCACCCTATCAACTCCTTAACCAAGAACTTCCCAATTATACCAACCTCCGCATCTTTGGGTGTCTTGCCTACCCTTGGCTACGCCCTCATATTACTCACAAATTACAACCCCGATCCCGTCCTTGTATTTTTTTGGGCTATCATCCTACCTCCAAGGGTTATCGCTGTCTTGACCCACAAACTCATAAAGTCTACATATCTCGTCATGTCAAATTTGTCCAAAATGAGTTCCCCTACGAGTCTATTTCCTCCTCCACAAATACATCATTCATTGGCGTCCTCCCCCTTTTTCCAACATACTCACAGGGTCCCTCACCACCTTCCCCCACACCTCCACCCACTACCCAACCACCCCTTATCACCCCTTCGACAGTCACCCACAATACACCCACAACCACCACCGACACTCACAACCAACCCGAACCACCCCATACCCACAACATCTCCAGCCCGATCCGTTTTGGGTCCTTTCCGGCCACCCCCGAATCACCACCGCCCGTGCCACCCCCCAATACTCATCCCATGTTAGCCCGTGGAAAAGCCGGTATCTTTAAACCCAAAACCTTTCAGGCTACCATACTACCAAATACACCCCTTCCCGATAGTGAACCAACAACCTACTCTGTTGCCTCAAAAAATTCTTATTGGCGTCATGCTATGGATGACGAGTTTAAGGCTTTGACTGATCAGAAAACTTGGGTTCTTGTATCTAGGCCCCATGGGCGGCACCCAGTGGGCAGTAAATGGGTGTACAAAATTAAACACAATGCAGATGGCAGTATTTCCAGGTACAAGGCTCGTTTGGTTGCTAAAGGCTACAATCAGGAGTATGGGCTTGATTACTCCGAGACATTCAGTCCTGTAATTCGGCAGGAAACCATTCGTCTGGTACTGTCACTCGCCATGCGCAACAATTGGCTCATCAATCAGTTGGATGTTTCCAATGCTTTTCTTCATGGCATGCTTGATGAAACTATCTACATGACTCAACCACCGGGCTATGTTGATCCCCGCTTCCCTCAACATGTTTGCAAACTCCAGAAGTCTCTGTATGGGCTCAAGAAAGCCCCCTGTGCTTGGTACACACGTCTGAAAACGTTCCTTCAGGGACTCGGCTTCACGTGTTGCGTACACGACACGAGTCTGTTTACTCGACATTCAGCACACGGTACAGTCATTCTTCTTGTCTATGTAGATGATATCATTATTACAGGCTCTACTGCAGCTCTCATTCAGGATGTCACTCGAGCTATGCATACTACCTTCAAAATGAAGGACCTTGGCCCGTTACATTATTTTCAGGGAATGGAGGTTTCTCGGACAGGCAGCGGCTTGTTTCTTCATCAGTCAAAATATGCTCGAGATCTGTTGCAGAAAGCTAGACTGGAAAAATGCACCAGTCAACCAACACTGATGGCAGTCTCTTCGTCTACGAATGGAGCCGACACCCCCTTTGCCTATATCACCCACTTCCGCAGCCTCATTGGGGCTCTATAGTATCTGGCCATTACCCGTCCTGACATCCAGTTTGCTGTCAACCGAGTTGCTTAGCGCATGCATCAACCAAGTGAACATGATTACCATTGTCTAAAACGCATTCTCAGGTACATTTTTGGCACTCTTGGTCGTGGTTTACTCATTCGACCCGGGGACTTGGAGCTTCGGGGTTTCTCCGATTCAGATTGGGCGAATGATAAAAATGACAGAAAATCTACATCGGGGTTTCTCATTTTTTTGGGGCCGAACCTGATCTCCTGGTGTACAAAAAAACAACCCAAGGTCTCTCGGTCCTCGACTGAAGCTGAATATCGCGCCTTTGCTCTTCTTGCTGCTGAGACCATGTGGGTCACATATATTCTTCGCGAACTCCGCGCCACTCACACAGTTCCTGCTCTCTATTGTGACAAAAAATCAACCATCTGTGTGGCCAAGAATTCCGTCCTACACACCAGAATGAAGCATGTTGATACCGATTGTCTCTTTGTTCGCGATGAAGTTCAGGTCGGTACCATGACTGTGCAGTATGTACCCACTGAAGAACAACCGACTGATATTCTCACCAAAACTCTCCCGAGCCGACAGCATGATTACCTCAGTTCCAAGCTTCCGTTCGCTTCCGCTCAGCTCAGCTTGAGGGGGGATAATAAAAGATAGTATTAAATAAATAGTATAAAATAATATTAGTATTTACTATGTACTAATCCTAGTCCTATTAGGATTAGTACTCCTTAATCCTAGTCCTATAAGGATTAGTACTCCTTCCTATATCTCCTATATATATATATATCTCCCATGTAGTCTGACCGCCGCGCCCGCGGCCTCCGTTGTTTCTGCCGTAGCCGCCGCGGCTCCCCTATCGGGAAGGAGTGTATTCGGTAGTATGGTAGCCTGAAAGGTTTTGGGTTTATAGATACCGGCTTTGCCACGGGTTAACATGGGATGAGTATTGGGGAGTGGCACGGGCGGTGGTGATTCGGGGGTGTCCGGGAAGGACCCAAAACGGATCGGGCTGGAGATGTTGTGGGTATGGGGTGGTTCGGGTTGGTTGTGGGTGTGGGTGGTGGTTGCGGGTGTATTGTGGGTGATGGTCGAAGGGGTGATGAGGGGTGGTTGGGTAGTGGGTGGAGGTGTGGGGGAAGGTGGTGAGGGACCCTATGAGTATGTTGGAAAAAGGGGAAGGACGCCCATGAATGATGTATTTGTGGAGGAGGAAATAGACTCGTAGGGAAACTCATTTTCGACAAATTTGACATGACGAGATATGTAGACTTTATGAGTTTGTGGGTCAAGACAGCGATAACCCTTGGAGGTAGGATTCGGGGTTGTAATTTGTGAGTAATATGAGGGCGTAGCCAAGGGTAGGCAAGACACCCAAAGACGTGGAGGTTGGTATAATTGGGAAGTTCTTGGTAAAAGAGTTGATAGGGTGATTTGTTGGAGAGGGTGTGACTGGGCATCCTGTTAATGAGGTAGTTTGCGGTGGCTAGAGCTTCTACCCAAAAAGAGACAGGGAGATGAGATTGATGTAGAAGAGTAACCACCGTTTCAATGAGATGGCGATGCTTATGCTCAGCCACCCCATTCTGTTCGGGAGTGTATGGACAGGAGGTTTGATGTATAATTCCCAGGGATTGCAGAAACTGGCCAAATATGTTATTGACATATTCCTTTCCATTGTCACTTCGAAAAAGTTTAACATGAGAATTGAATTGTGTTTTGACAATTTTTTCAAAAGTGACAAAGGTGGTGTATGCCTGTGATTTGTGTTTTAGTGGGTGCAACCAAGTGTATTTTGTAAAATCATCCAGAAAACAAATATAATAGCGAAAACCAGCAAATGAAGGAACAGCAGTAGGACCCCATAGGTCAGAATGAATAAGTTGAAAAGGTGCAGTTGTACGCTTCTCAGATAAAGTAAAAGGTAATTTATGAGATTTAGCAATTGAACAGGAGTCACAATTGTTTATATGAATGGAATAAAAACCTAATTAAGACATTAAAGAATTTATTATTTGAGTAGACGGGTGACCCAGACGACTGTGCCACAACAGACTGTGGCCATCAGCCGAAAGAGCCACCGGAGCCACAGGAACGCTTTCTGAAACTGGGTGGGCAGACGAACTTGTGCCAGGAAGAACGTACAGACCATGCTCACAGGGGCCCTGAAAAATCACCCTCTTGGTAGTATTGTCTAGGATCTGAAAATCATTAGAGGTGAACAAGAGTGAGCAATTATTGTCTTTTGTGAATTGGTGAACCTAAAGGAGATTGGATTTAATAGAAGGGACGTGGGTAAGGTTACCTAGGTGAAAGATACGGTGGGGGTTTTAATGGTACCCGTGCCAGTGTGAGAAATATTAAGGGACTCACCGTTGCCAACAGTAATACCATTGGAGCCATGATATGGATTTGGAGCGTTAAGCTTGGATAGATCAGAAGTAACGTGCGTGTTGGCCCCAGTATCCAACAGCCATTCAGAGGAAGGGCCGGCTTGAGATGCATAATTGGCACGGTTATCACTATTTCGGCTCTCCTCATACCGAAACAAGCAACGAGCAGCGGTGTGTCCTGTTTTCTGACAGATTTGACAAGTTGGACGATCCCGCTCGTAAGTGCCCTGCCCGCCACTGGAAGATGACTGCCGGCGGCGGTTCTGTGCTTCCATCGACGTATTTGAGAAGGTAATTGGCCTCAAGGGTTGTAAGAACGGTGATTTTCCATGTAGGGTAATTTATGTCTGATAATTTTTCGGGAATCAGGGCATGAAGATGTCTGGGAAGGAGTTTAACGCCAGAAGGAAGTGAATCGAGAGGATCCACCTCGGTTGTCATGGCTACCGCCGCCTAAGAGAAGAGAGGGAACGATCGGTGCCCTAAAGAGAGAAAAAAAAATCTAGAGAAAAGAAGATCTAGGTTTTCTGGCTCTTGATACCATGAAGGAATATTGATTGTATTGAAGTGTTAACCTAATAAGGGAATACATGGGAGATATATATAGGATATATAGGAAGGAGTACTAATCCTAATAGGACTAGGATTAAGGAGTACTAATCCTAATAGGACTAGGATTAGTCCACAGTAAATACTAATATTATTTAATACCATTATTTAATACTCTCTGTTATTAACCTAACTAAATAGATATGTTTTCGTCTTTTATTAATGAGATTAATGGATTTATTATTTTAAAGATTAATAAAATGAAAGTCATTAAATATTTTTTTGATTTCCATCTTATATTATGAGATTTGATTAATTAAACTTTTTAGAATTTATTGTCCATTTATCTAATAAAGGTTTTCTATGTATCACTATTCCATTACTTATGAGATCTTACCCAATAAGGTAAAATTGTGGATAAGAAGTATTTAACTTTTACATTAATTCGATTGGTATAAATTATCTTATTTAATTCAACTCAAATTAAATTAGGGTGTAAAGAAACATTCTTGAAGTTATACTGCTATACTAAATGTCTTTTCTCATTTCAATATAATAACGGTAATTTTAAGCCAAAAAATGTGGGACATTTAATATATCAGATCTATTACTTATTGTAATAAAAAAAGGACAACTTTTATATATAGCAAACAAAAAATTCATATTTATATGCTATAACAAAGTTTTCACAAATGCGCTCCGTGGCAAACATATAATTGTATAATTCGCTATACATATACATTGTATAATTCGCTGGCCTCGCTATACATATACAATTGTACGATTCGCTGGCTAAATTGTATAATTCGCTGGCCTATTTCGCTGCAATTGTATAATTCACTGGCCTATTTCACTGTAATTGTATAATGCGCAATTGTATAATTCGCTTCGTATTTTGCTGCAATATTTGTATAAAATTTGCTTTGTATACAATTGAATCGAAGTAAAATGTTTGTATATTGTATAATTATAAGTGTATAGGAAGAAGATATATGTTTTTTCTCTCGCTTTATACAAAAACAGAAATACAATTTATTCACTTCTGTTGTATAAAGCGAGAGAAAATTGTATTTCACTGCAATTGTATAATTCATTGGCCTTTTTCGCTACAATATTTGTGTAAAATTTGCATTTGTCTACAACTGAATCGAAGTAAAATGTTTGTAAATTATATAATTAAGTGTATAATACAAAAATCTTGAATATTATGTAATGTGATTATATTTAAATACTACGAAATAAGAACTCAATGAAGAAGGAAAATGCGCCGACTAATTCTAATGTTAATTTAGTGGCACAATAAATTCGTTTTGTGCAAATAACCTTTTTTAATTCTAATCAATTGATTTGACTGTCAGAAAAATACAATGTGATAATTACTGCAATAAATAAATAAATAGATAAATTAAGCTGCATGACAGTCAAACCAGGACGCATATGGAGGGAATATCTTTTTCTTTACATTTAATGTGAAGTAGGTGATAAATATAATTAGACGGAAAAAAAAAACTTGCTAAAATAATTATAATGGTAACTAGATGGGGACAGGAAAAAGGCACATGGAAGAGAAAAATAAGGTGAGTCAAATGAAATTAAAATTATGGAATTGACCTAAATTTTATCAGCTAGATTATCCAAGGATACATTATTATCATCATGTGTTGAAACACTAATTTAGTAATCAATTTTTATATATAATTTTGTAAAAATTGGAAAAGAAAAATACTTTATTAAAATTTTAGAAGAAATAGAAAAAATATTTCGAGTTTAGAATTATTTGTGTGTTCTTAAGAAATCATAAATTCATCAACCAGTCATATTTGATTAAAATTAAAAATTGATATTTAAAGTCGAGCGACGACTATACAAAATCAAAAGTTCTTTTCTTGCTCACCAAAAAAAAAAATGATGTTCAAATTTCATTTTTTTTCCGTTTTATTTTCCATATTTTTTTATGCACGCTACAACTTATTTAAAAGCTATCTTAAATCTTCAAAAACCAACACACATATGGTCTATGAATAATAAGTTTATAGTAAAATGCATTTCTAACACCTAAAAATACTTGTCAACATTTGATTATATTTATTAGGTAGTAGCTACATTTGATTAACTAAACCAAAAAACATTAAATAATAATCACATGTTTGTCTTTCTTATAACCCCAACTCTCATTTTAATTTTGGTGGAGTAAGTACACATCTATAGGCCTCTAATAAATTTTGACATTTGTTTGTTCAAAAGGTCAAAATGATTTATTGATGTTTCCCACATGAATACCATACATGTATGTACTTGTTAAACATGTTCAACAACCCTTATATATATAAAAATAGAATTTGCCAACTTTTTACATATAAATGTATCATGCTTAGGGCCTGTTTGGCTCAGCTTTTAAGCTGGTCAAACTGACTTAAAAGCTGGTTTTTGACTTATTTGACTGTTTGGCAATACTCAAAACAGCTTATTTTAAGCTAAAAAAAACTTATTTTAAGCCAAAAGTTAAAAGTTGGGGTAGGGGTGCTTTTTTTTTTAGCTTATAAGCTGTTTTAAGTTGACTTTACTTTTACCTTTTGCCCTTAATATTTTTATATAATTCCCAAATTACCCATCCTTATCCTCACATTTTTTTCCATTTTTCCATTTTTCCTTCTCACGCTTGGCACATATAACTTAAATAAAAATTTATATTCCTCTTATAAATAATTTGTGATAATAAAAAAATATGTGAATGATAGATAATTATTATTACATATGGATGAAACTAAAATAAATCTTAAATCGTTCTTTGATCTATGCAAATTAAATATCTTTAAAATCTATAATCAGTTTATATTCCTCTTATAAATAATTTGTGATTAGAAAAAAATTGTGAATGATAGCAAAATATAATTATTTATGACTGTAAAATATAAATTAATTAACTTTAAAAAGCTACTTATCAGCACTTATTTGCCAAACACATCAACAACTTTTTTTTTTAACTTCAGCACTTTTATCCAAACACATAACTGCTTATTTTAAAAATAAGTTTCAGCACTTTCAAAAGTACTTTTTTAAAGCTGTTTTTATTAAGCCCATCCAAACGGCCCTTACTGTCTAGCTTTTGAGTTTTGAATAGTCAATTAGTTTCCATTTTAAATATAAAGTTAGTAAAATTAAGAAAGGAATACTTATGAACATGGTTGTCAGATGTGTAGCCTGTAGGTAAATCACATGACCATCTAACCCCCTACCCCATCACTCCACAAAATTTATGTCACATTTTATGTTGTGAAAAAGATTTATCATCCGATAAATGAGTCTTTTTTTAAAAAAAAAATTGAAGTTAGAGTTAATTTTCCTTCATGCTTAACATAATGTATGAAAAGATTTTTTAATAACCACAAAGTAATTTGAAACTTCTTAGCTAGCAAAGATTATCCATATAAAAAACTCGACAAGCAAAAATACCCCCTTTTGACTTCTATTTTAACAGATTTAATCACTTTTATAAGGAATCGAAAGAAATTCAAAATCTCATTTAATCAAATATAATATATATGTATACATTTAAAAAAATGTATTGAATCAACTTTTTAATGAATAGATATTATTATTTTACGCAAGGTTTAGTTATTTGTATATCAGTTATTTCATCTTCTGTCTTGCGTAAAATTATATGTAGATTCTTATTTATAATTTATACATATTTTAATTATGTGAGCTTTTAAATGTCATATTAATTTATACATAAAATAAGTTAGCTCATAATCAAATGTCAAACATGGTACCCATTTAAATATACATAATTTAATATACACATAACTCATTTCCAAATTAACTAATGTTTGATATCCGCTGCGAGATCTAGCGAGTGGGTTAACTGCTTTGCAGGATAATAATGTGACTATCATTCGTTTAATTATACTTCCCAACCTTCTTGCTATGATAATAGGATGATTTTGTGTTGCTTAATATTGTTTGAGCCTATGATATGCTTAATTTAAATGAGTTGTGGTTAACACTCACTTTGAAAAGTTGAACTAAGATAGGAACTAATGAGAAAAAATTTAGGTTTAGCAAACATGAAAATTATATTAGCGTGTTTTCTATATATAGAGCATTAAATAAATATAAAATCACAGGCAGTATCTGATCGTATTAAATTGCAGGCATCTGATTTGTATAAATTGCAGCGATTTGTATAAATAGGATGTCTATTTTTATGAAAATTGTATTTGTATATATGTTTATATGTTCTTTGTGTTCGTATATCTGCATAAAATTTGAATTCGTATACAATTGAAACAAGTTAAAATAGTTGTATTGGTATATCATATCTCTCTCTAGCTTTATACGAACACAAATTATACACCTGTATTTTGTATAATTTGTATTAGTATAAAGCGAGAAAGGGAGAAAGGCAAAAGAGAACTGGGTAGAGAAAGATTTATATTTATGTAATTATAAGTGTGTAGGACAAAGAAATATGTATTTGTATTGTATTTGTATTTGTATATACAGTTCTCTCTCGTTTTGTATAAACACAATTATATACAGTTCTCTCGTTTTATACAAACACAAACACAATTTATACAGTTGTGTTTGTATAAAATAAGAGAGATGAGAAAAGAGTGGTGAACGAGATCTGGAGAGAAAGAAATGCGAATGATAAAATATTTACTACAAATTAAAATTAGATAAACTGTAATTATAATACTTATTTAAAATTAATAATTATCTAATTACATACAATTTTATGTAAACTAATTAACAAGGATTTAGGATATTCAAGGAGTTTGATTAACTCAACTTATTGAATTCAGCTTAGGGATATAAATATATATTTCTTCATTCATGTGGATGTGGTTATTCAATTGGGGTCTGATAAAAGAAAAATCTCAACAGATATGGAAAAACTTAACTAAGATAAGCTCATTACTTATTAGAGAAACAATACTTATTCTAATTTAATTTATATGACTTATTTTTCTTTGTAGATTATTTGAAAAAGAATGTATATTTTCATTGTGACAATTCTTTAATTCTAATATTGCATATGACATGCTTAAGACAATAAAATTAAATGACATTTTAATATATTCTACGTATCTTTAGTTTAAAGGCACAAAACTCAATTTTTAACATTAATATTCGTGTTAGTTCACTAATTCAGTATATAACAAGATTCTAGTCTCAGTAGATAATTATTCTTACAGCTAGTACTCTATAATTTAACTTAGAAAAAAAAAGTATGACAATTAAGAGTTTGATTGAGTCATTATCTATGTTTGTGACTGACCACTTACTCATTTTAGGCAATAATTGGGCGTGATCAAAGAAAAAGACATCAGAACTAAAATTGATGTTTGGTCAATATTTCAATTAGTTGAAAATTGACTATTTGACTAGTTGGATCCTTCTATTTGAATTTCCAGCATCCTACTTAATTAGTGTTGTTTTATGTTTTAGCTAAGTAGATATGTGTTATAATTTGAATCTTTTCTTTGGGAGATGGGGTGTGGGGGATCAGGGACATTCAGTTTCCAATATTTGTATTAATAGATCCGATTTATTTGTATTTGTATTAGAAAGTTTTATTTCGAGAGTAAAACACTTCTTATCAACATAAAGAATAATAAGATGGTCAGTTGTTTTTCACGCTTCAAAAATATTTTTTAAAAAAGGAAAACTTTTAAAAATAATTATAGCTTGGGTTTAATTAGACATCTATAGTTATAGTTTGTTTAATTACAAACTTAGGTATATGTTAGGGAAGGAGAGATGTTAACGAGACTAGGTGTACAAATGCATATGATATACATAATACAAAATGCAATTATCATATTTATGTGGAATGTTTTTTCGGTGGGAGAGAAAGAGACGGCGAGAGATGGGCAAGGGAGAGAGATAGAGACAATTTTTTAAAACCTTACATGTAGTTATAGATTGTAATTTTATAACTAGAATTATTTATCGTAAATACATATCATATATTTATCTTGTTAAGTAATTTTCCAAAGAAATGTTTCCTCCGTTTAATAAGAATGACCTCCTTTCCTATTTAGTCTTTTTAAAAAAGAATGACCTCTTTCTTTTTTCAGTAACAACTTTCTACGTGACATGTTTAAGGCACAAGATTGAAGGACAATTTTGTACATTTAAAATAACTTTAATTTATGACCACAGGATCAAAAGTCTTCTTTATTTTCTTAAACTCCGAGTCAGGTCAAACTAGACCATTCTTTGTAAAACCGGGGGAGTAATAATCCAACTTTCAATCTTTAGTAGTTCAAGGGATCGTTGGTTTGTAGCTTGTGATTGAATTTACACGAGAATTTAATACTCTCTACTTCCACATTTAGTTGTCATGTTGTTTTTTTCAAAAGTCAATTTGACTAATTTTCAATGTTATAAATTACATTAACTTCATATTTTAAACTAAAAATTTACATATTCAAAAGCTATACGAAAAGTACTATAAATTGTAATTTTATACATATTAATATTATGAAAAATATATCATAAAATATTAAATAATTTTTTATCATTTGACTCTAAGGGTATGTTTGATATGAAGGAAATTTGTTTTCCGATAAAATGCTTTCATGAAAAACAAGTACTTATTTCTCATGTTTTGTTGGTAAATGAAAAATATTTTTCGAAAAAGATTTTTAGTGTTGATTTATGAATGAAAAATGTTTTTGAGAAATATCTTTTATTTTTACTATTAGAAAATATTTATATAAAAAAAAAAAAAACTAATTTTGTTTTGGAGGGAGGGAGTGGTTATGGGATGGGGGTTTGAGGGTAGGGGTGAAAAAATAAAAATTAAAAATATACTTTAAAAACAAACTTAAATTTTTTGGGGGAGGTGGGTGGGTGGATGGGAGAATCAAGGATAAGGGTGAAAAAAATGAAAATTTGAAGTTGAAAATATTTTTTGAAACAAACTATCACGCCCCGAGCCTATACCCTGGGCGGGACTGGCACTTAGTGACCATTGTTGGCCTCGAGCGAACCCTTGTCTTGGCTTATTTGACTCAGCGGAAGACAACAATCACAATTATAAGGATAAGAACTTAACTGGACTGATTAGTAATACTATCTGGAATGTTTTGAAAGATTAAACATTCTACTCGACACAAGTCTTTAACATAAGAATGAAAATCTAGAGACTACTAAAATACTAATTATCAATAAAGCCCCAAAACTGACTAAGATGACAAACCCCACAACATTCTATTGAACTAACTAGAAAGCAATAAAAGATGTTCTTCGGAACGCAAGGAGGCTCACCGATTGACTCTGGGTTGCTCAACAGGATCAATGGTGCGCTGGAAGTCGCTCCTCGTTACCTGCGTCTGCATCATTATTCATTAAACTATGCAGGCCAACTGACATCAGTACATTAAATGTATGAGTATGCTAGTGGGAATTGCTAAAGAACGACTTAAGCTTGATGAGAATAAGATGAACTTACCTTGCCTCTGCTCAACTCAAGAAATACTCTACTCAAAGTATATGTATATATAAAGCAATTTGAAACAGATGTGATATACATAAAGTTTGTAAAACATTAGAGAAACTCATTTAGTCAAAGAGAATTCAATAGCAAACTCAATTTTACTTATATGTGAAAGTAATATAATTTTGTGAGAATTTTTCTAACCGACAACCATCAGTATGAGTCTAAGTGGTGATATAGCGTCGCGCCCACGCTGCCAGAACTGTCCTATACTTTGCCGTCGCATAGGACATCCCCAACTTAGTGGATCCACTGGCTAAATTTGTGTAATCATTTAAAAAATATGACTCGTTAATACCCATGATGGCTACATGGTGTACATAGAGACATGAATTAATACGACTCTTATCCCCACATCGATGCTCAATACTACTCCCGAAATATGCTTTATCTCATGCTTTTAATATAACCTTTTTCCTATGGGTTGAGATAATTTTCTCAACCCTTTTTAGCTTTAAAAAGCACTCTTAGAACAATGTTTCCCTTTTTCTCGTTTAAATCTCTTTTGGGAAAAATCATAGCTTCTTTTTAACTTAATGTAAAAACATTTATAAAATCTCTAGGGAATACTTAGTGCCCTTATAAATTTTGAAAAATGAACTCAGCTCTTTACTTTTTATTTAATTCAAAACTCGAGTCTTGAAACGAACTTAAAACGTTTAGACAAGACTCTTGGAAACTTCAAGAAATTTTACTTTAACTTACTTCATAGCTTTAGACTTAACTTCTTAACTCCCTTGACTTTGATCTTAACTTTTCTTGAGCGGATTATTAATTCAAGGTTTTAATTTGAGTTCTTTGAGGATTTCTAGGTATTTACAAATCATTTGAAGTAATTGAAATCATTGGAAGATGTTAATGTACCTAGGAAGGACTTAAAAGGACTTAAGTACGAAGAACGGAAGAAAAACGCCGGGTAAGCGTACTAGTGGCGCGCCGCGTCAGTCTCAGTTGACTGAGGCCTGATTCTGGTGCACTAGTGGCGCGCCACGCCAGGCCTTGGTTGACTGAGGCCACTTTGGGGCTCCGTGCTTGCCCCTACCCAGGTAAGTTTTTATACTCATTTTTCATCGATCTCCAAACTCTCCCAAACCTTCCTAGTTCTTTCACCAAATGATTGAGACTATCAATAACTATTGAATTCAACCCGAAATAACTCGAAGAAACAAGAATCTAACCAACTAAAGCAACCAACAATCAAATAAACAAGAAATCAAAACTTTCCTCTAAGAACTTAACTCCTAACATGAAATCAATTCATAAATTCGCCGAATTGTAAAAAATTGGTGTGTGGGTGAATTTCCCAACACGAAAGATCTCACATACTTGAAGGGGATCACCCCCAATGAAACTCATTCAACGATCTTGGCGAAACCTTGGTCTTTTCTCCTTTCTCCTTCTTCTCTTCTCTTTTCTCCGAAGCCCTAAGCGTATTCAATCTTCTAAAACTGACTTTAGGCTTAATTTTACCCTTAATAAATCCTTAAAACAAATTAGGAAATACTATGGTGAAAAGACTACGTTACCTTTACTAAAATTCATATTGGACTTTTCTCAGTCCAACAATTCAACTTCCGAAAGGCATATCTCCCTCATACAACATCGAAAATGAGAAAACTCAATGTCATTGGAAAGATCTTACCAATTCCTTTCGATCCATATAAAGAACTGCTCCTAAGTCCTTCTGAGATAGAAGTTATGGCCTTTGAAAATGGTCAAAATTCACTTTCTAAACATAGAAAATTTCCAGATATTTCCTGTTCTTTTCAAAAATAACTATTCTTAGTTTTGTTTGTTTAATCCTAGCTAAGGATAAAGAGATGTTACAAAATCTCCCCCTTGGAAATTTCGTCCTCGAATGAGAACTCTTTCACTAAGCTAAGGATAATGACATCACTTCAGCACTCAACCAATAAAAACGAGTAATATCATGCTTAGTCATAGTCATTATAAAACACTAAAAGAGAATTTAATACCTTGATCTGTATTCTCCCCGGATTCAAAGAGATGTGGATATCTATTCTTCCTATCCTCCTCAGCTTTTCTAGTGTCTTTTTCAATGAATAAGTTCCTCCAAAGGACCTTGAGTGATGTAACTTCCTTTGTTCTCAACTTGTGAACTTGACGATCCAAAATTTGAACCGGAACTTCTTCGTAGGATAAGTTATTATTAATACCGAACATCCTCAGTTAGTACAAACACTGAAGTGTAATGGCCCAAAAAAAATCATATTTGGAAGTTTTGAAGATATTTGTTAATTATGACTGTTCAGTTGACAGGTGATTTTAAATTTTTATTTTAGTTGGTGGTTAATGGACTAAGTTCATAATTTAATTAAAATGTGATACTAGTTGACCCATATATATTAAAATAAAATAAACAGTAGAACTTTTTCAGTTTTTATAATTATGTAATCTAAAAAAAAGGATAAGACGAAACAAGGAAAACGAGAGAAAGAAAAACTTACATGTGCAAAGAAGCGGTCGGCACAAGAATTTTTTACAACAAGGTGAATTTCTAATGCATTAATTCTTGGTTACATATCACATTAGAGTGAATTAGGATGGTGAATGTTAATTGGAGGATTTAGATTATTATTTTATAAAATAAGAAGTAATTAATTTTTTATGGGTGATGTTGCACTGTATCACTTTGAAGGTTGTGAAAAATGGTGGGACAAAGTCATTAATTATCAATTTTTATAATAATCATTTCATATTACAAACTAGTTAACCTACAGGAGTTGATATCTTTGTCTCAAGTTATTGTCACCTTTGATTTCATAACTAGTTTATTCCATATTTAGTAATTCTTATTTTATTATCACGTTATATATTAAGTTTGATATACTGAGATATGTAATTAAATAAGAGGTGTATTATAGTAAATGAAAGCTAATTAGACTTGTAAAGGGGCGGTCTCTGCCTTCTTAACACGCGGCACACCAACTTGAAGTCTGATTTGAAAATCTCTCTCTACCTTCACAAAACTTCTCGCGCCCTTCTCGTAGTTTTGACTTGCTCTTAGGTAGGCTACCGTTGACCGGCTTCGCGAGACCATTTCGGTCTACAATGTTTGATAAATTATGACTTAACCCTAGGCTTGAAATTTGGAGAAAATTGCAAGAGTAGATATGGTAATTGGTGTCGAGATTTAGGAACTTGATTACATGTTTGGATCAGTTTTTGGATCTAAGCTAGACATATAGTGGTATTGGTGTTGCTAATTTTGAAATCTTATTGTGAATATGTACTTGAATAGATAACATTGATTTGGAAGCTTTATGAAATGGGGAGGCTCAAGTCCCAGAGTGACTGTTCGACTATCTGAGACAGGTGGATTTCTAAACCCTTGCTAAGTGTATGGAATGTGTGTATTTCCTTGTGGTATATGTTTGGGAGTAATGGGACTTGGTGATGCGTTGACTTGTCCACGTTGATTAATTCTAATAATGAAAACAAAAGGGTAACAAAAGACAATGTGAATAATTGTTTGTGTGTGATTTGTTGATAATGGAGAATGGTTTGAAAGACTTGTTGAATCATTGTTGATGTTGTTGTGAATTGTTCAATGTTATGAAAATGGTCATATCCTCTATATTTATGTGAACATGTCATTTGCATTATTTAAGACATGATTGTGACAAGTGTTACGTGCATTGAGAAAGAATGAGAACTTAAAGAGGATATACCATTTCGAGGGACGTATCGCGCGCTGTGATAGATACTATATTTCGAGGGACGTATCGTGCGCCGCGATGGTTACTATTATCGAGGAACGTATCGCGCGCCGCGACAGATACATGGACAGATATGTCCCCCATGGATCCCGGACTGAGAGACAACGGGTGTGTATCACTAGGTCAGACATGCATCATTATACTTGACATTGCATTCCATTGCATTGCACATACTTATCATTATTGAACTTGATATTGTGATTTGCTGATCTTGTAATTGCCTTTTTGCAGAACTTCTAATTTTTGAATATTGAGCTTTTAATTGAGGATATGTAATTTGTTGAAGTGTTGTTGAGGATATGTTATTTGTTGAAGTGTTGTTATTGAGGATATGTAATTTGTTGAAGTGTTGTTGAAGATATGTAATATGCTGAAGTATTGTTATTGAGGATATGTAATTTGGTAAAGTGTTGTTGTGAAGGATATATATGTAATTTGTCTAAGTGTTATTATAGAGTTACGTGCTATGTAAATGTGAACTGTTAGGTTAGACTGAATTTTATGTAGGTTGTAATTGTGGAGGTTCGGTTGGGGTGGTAGGAGTACCCGTATTTCATCCCCTTAGCTTGTGTTTAGATGTTTACTTGCTGAGTACCGTGTGTTTGATACTCACCCCTTGCTTCTACAATTTTTTTTAGGGTACTAGCCTAGATTTTTATGATATATTCTCTTCTTTTCTGAGACTTCTTGGAGATTTGTGAGTAGTTATTTGTCATCTCAACACACCTTTTTACTCCTATTTATGATCTTGTTCTACTCTAGCAACAATGTCATATGAGACTTGTATTTTTCTTTTGACTCGATTGTAATACTTTAGAGGCTTGTACACGTGACAACCAGATTTTGGGGGTATTTTTAAGTAGAACATAAATTTCCGTAATTTTATTGTAATGGTCGAGATTTAGGCTGACTTGTCTTGGTGGAATAAGACGAGTGTCATCACACCCATTTTTGGATCGTGACGATCGCCCCATCACTTCTTCAACATATAAATATGGAATACTGAATGAACCGCCGCTAACTCTTGGGGTAGCTCTGACTCATAAGCAACATTTTCCCACTCTCTTGGAGATTCTGTAAGGAACAATATACCGGGGACTAGGTTTCCCTTTCTTACCAAACCTCATAACATCCTTCAATCCAATCATCCACCGCTAACTCTAATGACCTTCTCCTAACATATGTGTAGGACCTTTGACGACTATGTGTCGTCTTTAATCTTTCTTGAATCGTTTTCACCTTCTTCATAACTTGATGGGTGGGGAGATCGACGATAGGGGTGAAAAAAATAAAAAATTGAAATTATAAATATTTTTAAAAATAACTTTTAATATTTTTTTTGTGGGGGAGGCTGGTAGAGGTCTGGGTGTGGGTGGTCGGGCGGCTGGTCTGGGTGTGGGTGGTCGGGCGGCTGGTCTGAGGGTAAGGACAAAATAAATTAATTTTTTCAAAAAAATAATAATTGTAATTTGAAGTTGGAATACATTTTGAAAAATATTTTCTTAAATTTTAAAGAAAAGTCATTTTCTTAAATTTGAGGAAAACGAATTGATTTAAAAAATATTTTCCAAAACATTTAAACCAACCAAATATAAAAATATTAGAAAACATTTTTCAAATTTTTTTCTTTATATCAAATACACCTTAAAAAGAAACTATGACAATTAAATATGACCACTAAAATATTCGTTAAATCCAATTATGATATGACGGTGGAAGCTAATTTCTGCCACGAATAGTTGATAAATTTAGAACTCATTTTGATTTGTTACAAAACTTATTTCAGTATAAGGATTAAGTCTACTGAAACTAATAATTAAAATAGAGAAACTCATCGTCGATTAATTTATTGATTACATTCATCATCTTCTTTAATTATTATTAATGTTTTTAGTAGCTTTTTTCTTGGACAGCAAATCGCAACGTAATTGTCTACGTCATACGAAACACCGACAAATTTGAAAATGGAACTTATAAAAGAAAATGTTTGTTAGGAAAAGTAGAAAATAAGTAAAAGAAATATAATCAAATAATGAAAAAAGCATAAAGGAACTCCAATTGTGCATGATACAAATAAACTAGATACAAATGCTGGTGCTGGTATATTTTAATTTTTATCTCAATTTATGTCATAGAAATTAGAGAGTTAAACAAAAATTTTATGTGATTTTAAGATTATGAAATATTTTAATTTTTGATTAAACAAAGACGTGCAAGACTTTTGCCACGAAGAGCTAATATATGATAGCGTATCTCAATTTATGTGATATTAATAAAAATTTTAGAGTTGAACAAATTTTTTACATGTGCTAAAATTTTTAAGTTGTGATTTATGTTACATTTTGGTTATACTCTCTCTGTACTAATTTATTTTCTTTTTCCTAATTTACATGTCACGTTTGGGTTTGAAGAGTCAATTAAATCTTTTATATGTTTTGGATATGGAGAGGCATCTTTTTTTTTTATATATAATTTTTTAATACTTTTAGTTGTTAATTATTGTGATTCATATTATTATTTCTATGTATTTTCAAATAATATATATTACTTTTGATCCAAATTTATGCGGTACAGATAAAATTTTTGAGAGTCAATAATTTTTTCAATATTTCAAATTGTTATTTTTTAAAGATGTATAGTACTCTCCCTTTGTTCAACAACAATAGTTGACACCATATTATTTTGGGATGTCTAACGTTACTTGTCCACTTTATGAAATCAATTGATTATTTTATACTTAGTTCATAATTTAGCTTTATCATTAATTATAGTCATTCCTCCATATATTTTTCAAGACATTGTATTTATTATATTCAAAAGATAATAAATTAAAATTACCCTTCTATTTATAAGTTCTTAAAGGTAGTGAAATCAATAATGGACAAGTATTGTTGGACAGAGGGAGTGCTTCTTACTTTGTTTCCAAATAATAATTGTTACGTTAAATTAAATATGTTTGCTTTAAGGTTTACTCGTTCAAAGGAAAAGGAGCTCTTTTTAATGTACCAAACAAAAGGCATAAGGCACAACGTTCTAAAGCAACTCAATTATTTTACTAATATATATATATATATATATATATATATATATATATTTGGTGTGTGCGTGTGTTGATTTATTGTTTCAATTTGATAAAATATAGAGTTAATAAAATTTTAATATAATTTGTACATATTTAAATTATTTTTTATTGTAATTTGCGGTGCTTTTTCATAGTTTTTAAATAATTTATTTTAATTTTTTTGTTTCAATTTATGTGACAGTAATATTTAAATTATTTATTATTATAATTTGTAGTGCTTTTTCATAAATCTTAAATAATCTATTTTACTTATTTTGTTTCAATTTATGTGACAGTAATAGAATTTCGAGAGTCGAGTAAAATTTGTTTATGTGCTTTAAATATTAGAAGTTGTTAATATTGTGATTAATAGTACCTTTTCACGTCATGTTTTTGAAAGAAACAAATGTTTGTCTTTGGAAATAAATTCCCATTTTTTTAAAAAAGCAAAAGGAACATCAAGGAAGTCTTATTTGAAGACGAAAATAAATTTTGACAATTTTTTACGATAAATATTTCGAATATAATTTATGTTAGAATATATTTTTATCATAACATGAAGTATAATATACATTTCTTAATTTATGTATTTTTATAAAAAAATATCTTTTTTGTTTTAATTTATGTGACATAAATAAAATTTCGGAGAGTTTATTAATTTTTATTTTGAGATAAAGTTATTAATTATTATAATTTTGTAATATTTCTACATAATTTTTTATATGTCTTCTGAACTTGTAAGTTGTTGATTATTATGTTTTATAGCGCTTCTTATTTCATTTTCAAAAATATATTATCTGTTTTATTTAATTTATGTAGCGTTGATGAAATTTTGAGGGTCAATCAATTTTTTATATAATTTTTAAATATTTAAGTTGTTAATGTTGTGATATTTGTTACTACTATTTCATTTATATTGTTAATTATTGTGATTTATATTATTTTATGACATTTCAAATAATATATGTTATTTTCTTTATTCTAATATATGTAGTACTAATAAAAGTTTTACAATGCATTATATATTTTTTAGGCCTTTTAAATATATTTTTAGTTGTTAATTATTATTATAAGTAATAATTTATCTTGTAATAATGCATAGTGCAATAGAAATTTAATTTGCCTTTTCAAATAACCTTTCTTAGAATATACGTGATTATCGATTAAAAAAAAAATTAAAGACAGGCAAGCAAAAGATACATGAGATGTGATGGGCAATTTTGCCATTACACTCAAAAGTATGCCATTAATAGACAATATTAGTTTCTGTAGACCAATAATATGATTCTATGTTTTTGAATTTACAAAATTATCCTCGAAAGTTGTCAGGCAGGCATGTTGACATCCTGCCTGGTTAAGCTGCTTAACTCCCTTTTATTATATATATATATATATCAAACAAAAAAATATATATTTAAATATGTTTGCTTTTAGGTTTACTCGTTCAAAGGAAAAAGAACTCTTTTCAATGTAGGCACAAGGCACGACATTCTAAAGCAAATCAATTACTTTACTCTAATATCTTTTTTTCTACTTCATTCAAGTAGGAAATACGGGCATGTCATAATTATCATACCAAAATTAAATAAAGATCACAATGGGCAATGAAATATGATCTTTGAAGGGCTAAATATATCTCTATAGTAGAAAAAAAATAAAACATCAATAATATTAACCAATTAGAAAAAAAAAAAGTCAGCTCAAATGACTACACTACCTTCAACAGGCAAGCAGGCGTGTTAACTTGTTACCTGCTTAGGCTAGTGAAACTCGACATTTGATACTGATGGAATTCAACCTTCTTCTCCACCATCTTGTCAGTCACTGATAACATGTTCTAATTTCACCAGAGAGAAAATGAAGATGTCTAATGATGTCTTTGTTGAGAAAAGCAAATAGGCCTAAAGTGATATTTGGTCGCTGAAGATGACTCAGCTTGAAATTAACCAAATTATGTATAGGTTAAGATTTATTTAACTTTCCACATTTGTATAAATATAGGATTCTTTACGTAGCAAATACACACGAGAAATTTTCTATAAGAGCGGTTAGAATTTTCTATCATTCTAATTCAAATTAGTGGAAGACAATTAAACCCTAGTTGCTATACTAATGCTAGAGCATACCTTCAATTTATTCAAATCATCCTCTCTATATTCATGATTCTTATAATCATTGACTGACCTTGTTCAATAATAGATATACCATGGTTTCACGGTATTATTAATATTTTTTCCTTAAGTTTAGTGTGTCCAAAAGCCTTTTTGTGCTAATTTTTATGTAAGTTTCTCTTATTTGCAGGAAATCTGTCTAAAAGAAGAATGCGGAGGTTTTTGAGCGAGAAATACAGAAAAGTATCACCTACGGAGCTTGTGACGGTCCGTAGGTGGCATCGTAGTGCAGCTGCTGAAGGAAGATGGGGAAGTCTGACCAAGTGTGGGGTTACGGAGTGCGTGACGGACCGTCGTAGCCATGAAGGTCCGTCCTGCTGGTTCATTGTGAAGTTCAGAGAAGTAGTCCAGTACCCAAATTCCAAGAGTTGAACTGTTTTGGAACGGAGACCCTCGACGGACCGTTGTGCCTGTGAAGATCTGTCATATCTGCTGTCGAGGGTAATGAAGAGAGCAGCAGAAGAAATTGCACAAGTATGGGACGATGGAGTCCATTACGGTCCGTCGTGACCACGACGATCTGTCGCGAGGTCCGTCGACCCAGCCGCGTTTTGACAGATTTCCAGCTAATAGAGTCCTTATTTAATTAGGTTTTTATTTTTTATAAATAGTTCGAAAAACCTCATTTTTGAGGTTAGACCCTGGATTTTTTTTAGACTATTTGTTAGACCCTTGATCATTGTTAGACTTTTGATTGTTTTTTAGACCCTTTATGAGACTCTTGGATATTTTGAGACTCTTGTAATTAATTGTTGGTGATTTTTGTTGATTAATCAAGCTAACTTTCGGATTTTACTCTTTCTCATTGAAGTAAGTACATGAATTCTTATATCATATATTTGAATATTGTGATTATGACTATGGGTAACTAAACTCCATAACTAGGGTTGTGGGAACCATAGGCGAATAAAGAGGTAAAATCTAACTAATATAACAATTCTAGAAAAGTGTCTTGCATGTATGGATAATTCTTTCGCTTAAAAGTCTTTTTAACGGATGGCCAACGTTAGAACTCGCCTTAATGCTACTTGCCGGACCAAGGAGGTAGATAATAGAAAAGAATTATCAACATAGATTTAATGTATACTATCTAATAGGCTAGTATTGATTGGTACGAGGTAATAACTTAGTCAAATATCGAATACGATGCTTAATATGAGGTAATGATAAGGGTTAGTATAGCAACACACGTAGCCGGACCAAGGTGCGGAGTGAAATTTTCTAGATGCCGGACCAAGGATTTAGAAATACATAACTTATCACTTTGCATGCAAGATAGTAGGAAAGAATTGTTATAGTTAAAATTATCAAGTTATGAACCTGTGGGGAACATATAAACCCTAGTTACTTTGATTAATTGATTAAACTCCAACAATCGAAGCTGTTAGTTGTCTCCTTTAATTTCGCTAGTTATTTTCATTTATTTAGAAATAGAAAACCACCCTTTTATCATTTTTGCTTTCCAAGGAAGTAATTGACTGAACAATAGTAATAACATATTGAAGTTAAGTCTAAACTATTTTCCTCGTGGGAACGATCTCAACCTCATTAGTTGGGTTATTTACTTGACACGACCGCTTTACTTCTTATTTGAGAAGTAAGTTTGAGCGTATCAATAATCTATTTGATGGTAAAGGCTATCGGGGGTGGGGGAAGATCAATAATCATAGCACTATGGACAAAGAATAAAACAGGTTTGATCAACAGTACTCTTGTTATTCAAACAACAGGTTCTTTGGATCTGCAACCCTAGCATAAAGCCAACAACATGGTGACTTCCTGGCTCTTGAATTCTCTGTCAAAAAAATTGTTGATAGTGTCACCTATTCAAGAACGGCTCATGAACTGTGGACTAACTTGGAGCACAGGTTTGGCCAAACCAATGGAGAAAAGTTATTTCAACTGCAGAAGGAATTGAGTAGGACATCATAAGGAACAAACAATATTGTTGCATACCTTACCAAACTTAAGAAGTTGTTGGATGAGCTTTATTCCATCAACTCGAATGTTAAGTGCATTTGTGTGTAGTCTTGTGAAGGAAAACAAGAACTCCAAAAATCTTTGGAAGATGAGAGATTTATATAGTTTCTCATGAGTTTAAATGACACACATGTATAGGCTACGGGGGGAATTTGATGGTGAACCCCATACCAAGTATCAACCTTTTGCAAGATGAGAATCACAGAGAGAGACTTATCTCAGTACTCATCTTTCATTTGAATCTTCTTCTTCTTTTTTCATGGTGGGTAATACCAATCAATACAAATATGAAAAGCAAACAAAAAAGTCTTCAGCACCTTCACAAAAATCTGGGATGTCACAATAAAGAGACATCACTTCCCGGGAGCCACAAAGATTCTAAAAACAACAAAATCAATTTTAAAAATTCAAAGGAAAAAGGGTTAAGTATGATCCTAATGTTACTGACACATATTGTAGAAAAACAAGTCATGGAGAGGATAATTGTTTTAGAAAAATAATTTTCCAAAAAAACTTTGTGTTCACGAATGATAAAGGAGTGCAGGGATTGATAGGGGAAATAGAGCATTTACTGAAGAAAATGAAAGACGAAACAATGATCAAACATATGTCACAAATATCGCTCACAAGTACAAAAAAAACAGTACAATTAACTACTTCAAATGTTTAGACAAATAAAAATAGAGGAGGCATCACAGACTCTGAGAGCAACGGTAATGTTGTGGATGGTACAATTTCAAACTATTTTGGATTTATTTTTCTGTTATTTATTCGAGCACGTAGATCATCGATTCAGGTGTATCTGAATACATGTGTTATAATCCCCAATGTTTTACCTCCATCTCCCCTCTTAAATTTTCCTTGACCATTAATCTTTCTAATTATCAAACCATTCAAGTCACTTATACAGAAAGTGTGCTAATATTTTTTGATATCATTTTACAAAACGTTTAGTATGTTCCCAATTAGAAGTTCAATCTCATGTCTGTTCATAAATATGTATTCAATTTTCTTACACATTATTTCTTACATCATATGTATGTTGCAGGACCTTCATGTTGGGTTATCCCACATCGGAAGTGGAAGGGGCTGGTGGTTAATTTATAAGTGTGAGGGAAAGCCTCTACCTTTGAGCTAGCTTTTGGGTTGAGAAGGCCCAAGACCACCCAACATTGGTATCAGAGCCCAGGTTGTCAACAAGTCTCAGCCCACCGGGAGGAACTGGGTTGTCGTTCTCTCCAACCCAAGGCCCGATGTGTGAAGGGGGAGATTGTTGGGTTATCCCACATCGGAAGTGGAAGGGCCTGGTGGTCAATTTATAAGTGTGAGGGAAAGCCTCTACCTTTGAGCTAGCTTTTGGGTTGAGAAGGCCCAAGACCACCCAACACTTCAATGAGTAGGGGTCAAGTTTTTGTGGAGCCAAGGAGGGTCTCTACTTGCTAACCCAGTGCTCAGAAGTCTAGTTTTTTTAGTAATAATGTTTTAGTTTCACCACATACTATATTTAGTGGATCTAGTCCTTTATCTTTACCTATATTAGTTCATATTTAATTAGTTTCAGTTTCTCACTCTGTAGGTACAAGTACAACTTCTATTGTAAAATTGTGGGACATTAGATTGGGCATTTGTCTTACTCATCAATGAAAAATATCAGTTTTCTTTCCTTTTCAAGTAATTACAATTGTGTTTGTGATGTGTGTCCTAAAGCTTAGCAATCCAGACTATCCTTTTCCATTAGTCAAATTTCTAGCAAATTCGTTTTTGATCTTATCCATGCTGATACTTGGGGACCTTATAAAGTAGCTACTGAAAATTATTATAGGTACTTCTCTTAACTATTTCTGATGATTTTAGTACAGCTATTTGGACTTACTTGTTGGATACACAGAGTAATGCATTCACAATCTTGCAAAGTTATTTACAAATGGTGGAAAGATAGTTTAATGCGAAGGTTAAAGTCATTAGATCAAATAATGCTTAAGAACTAGGAAAGAGTGAAGCGGGTTCTCAATTCTTTAGTTCTCATGGAATTGTGCATCAGACCTCTTGTGTGGCCACTCCACAACAAAATGAAATAGTGGAGAGAAAACACCGACACTTACAAGAGATAGCAAGGGTTTTAATATTTCAATCTCAGGTTCTTATCATTTATTGGTAAGATTCCATCGTTGCAATCGCTTATTTAATAGGTTACCTTTTAAGGTGCTCAAAGTAAAAACACCTTATGACGTAATATTCGGGAAGTCACCTTCTTATCAGACTTTGAAGTGTTTTGGATGTTTATTCTATGCTAACATTTTAGCTCATGGCAGTGATAAGTTTCAATCTAGAGCTATGAACTGTGTTTTCCCAGTGATAAAAAAGGGTACAAGTTACTGAATCTTGAAAATAAAAGAATATTTATATCTAGAGATGTTCATTTCTTTGAGCATATTTTTTCCTTTGTGGATAAATTTAATGACATTTCTTCTTCTATATTTTTAGACTATCGCAATTTATCTACTGATCACCCTGATTCTCAAATTGATCCTATTCATCATACCATTTCATTTACTAGTTCATTTTCTACACCAGATTATCCATTCACTTCACCATCACATGATTCAACTTATACTGAAATTTCCTCCCTTGGTGTAGCTCACTCTCATATCTGATCTTCCCATTAATAATCCTAAAAGATCTAATAGACAGAACAAAGGAACTTTACCTTCATATCTCCAAGATTTTTATTCAACACCATTTTTAGTGATGTGACAAACTTTTGTTTTGACACTCCTACTAAACCTAGTGTTGTGTAATTTCAGTTTCTCCTTTTTAATAAATCTATCATACAATGAGTTTCTACAATCACTAAGTCCACTAGTTATAAAGAAACTTTTACTCATCCAGGTTGAAGAAAGGCTATGGATGATGAAATGGAGGCTTTACAAGCAAATCATACATGTGACTTAGTTGTTTTACCTCCAGGTAGACAAGCTTTACCTTAAAAGTGGATTACAGGTGAAGCAATATGCTGATGAGACACTTCAAGTTTAGTGATCAGGGATGGTATAACGAAAAAGGGTATACATTTCAATGAGACTTTTTCCACAGTGATCAAAATGACCACTATCAAATGTTTGCTAGCCATTGCAGCCAAGAAGAATTGCGAAATTTCTCAATTTGATGTAAACAATGCCTTCTTACAAGAGATTTGCGAGAAGAAGTTAACATGAAGTTGTCAATTGTTGATACTCCTAAAGCTATTCTAGTTTGAAGTTACAGAAATTTTTATATGGTCTCAAGCAAGCCTCTAGGCAATGGTATGCCAGACTTGCAGGGCCCTCAGTTTCAAAGGTTTTATTGCCTCTCAAAATGATTATTCTCTTGTTTAAGAAAGTAGGCTATACTACGCTATTGTGGTTGTTTATGTTGATGATATACTGATAACTGGAGATATTTACACAATGATAGAGTACCTAAAGATCTTTCTTAATTCAGAATTTATGACTCAAGAGTTTTGCTCCTTGTATTACTTTCTTGGTATGAAAATCTTAAGGGACAATCATGGGATATACCAGTGATTTTTTGTGCAAATTAGATGTCTCTTATCTTTTTCCAGTTTCCTCTCCATTGGAGAAATTTTTCACAGAATCATTAGAGTATATGAAATATGTTAGGTTATTAGCATTTTAATATTAATATTTAACATATTAAATTGCTTTATTTTGGAGTTATAAGAAAACATTGAAATGGATAACTTCTACATCATCCATTAGCATTGGTTGTCCATCATATTTCATTCTTAATACCTCCATTACTCTTTGTAACCTATGTAACCTATGTAACTCCTATGTAACCTATGTAACTCCTATTGTAACCTATGTAACATATGAAACTCCTAAGGCCATTATCTTCACTATTTATTACCTCCATTACTTCCTATTCATTGCTAGGAAGACTTCTTGTAGTATAAATAGTGGTGTCTTCATTTGGTTTAGATACACACAATTCATAAGAGAAAAGAAAGAGTGAAAGAGTTAGTCTAAAAGAGAGTTCTTATTAGTTGAAGGGAGGTGTTCTTTTTTGTAAATCTTTGGACTCAACTCTTGTCCAGAGTTGTTGAGTTATACTTTGTGAAGGTTGTTGTATCCTGGAGGGGAGAAGTCAAAGAGGACTACTGCTGGACCGGTGAAAACATTTGCTTCAGTGGGCTTGAATCTCCTTAAAGAGAGCGAGATATCCGCGCCTCAGCCTGAAGAGATTACTTTCTTCATTTTTTTTTCAATTGTAATCTTGCAATTTTATTATCTTGTAAGTTTTTTCACTAACAATTTTAAGGAGATTCAAATATGGCTACAATTGAAAAAACCGCGGATGTCAAGATGGGATATCTTAACAAGCCATTTTGGTTCAATGGTAATTATTTCAAAAGATGGAAGGGTAAAATACTTTTCTAGTTAAGTCTTCTCAATGTTTATTATGTATTAACGGAGAAGAATCCAAATAAAGAAGACTTCACCACTATGAATGATGATGAAACTATTTCTCATCTAGAGAAAGTGGAAAAGTATGATGGTGATTCTTATAAGTGTCGGTATTATCTTCTAAATTGTCTATCTGATAATTTCTATAATTATTATGATAGAACTTACTCTAGTGCAAAGAAAATTTGGAAGGCATTGCAGAGTAAGTATGATACCTAAGAGGCTGGAGCGAAAAAATATGCAGCTAGTAGATTTTTTCGTTTCCAAATGGTGGACAACAAATCAGTGGTAGATCAAGCTCAAGACTTCATCATGATTGTTGGAGAGCTTAGGTCCGAAGAGGTTAAAATTGGAGATAACCTTATTGTTTGTGGCATAGTGGATAAACTTCCACCTTCTTTGAAGGAATTTCAAAAAACTTTGCGCCACAACAAAAGGAAACCTCTCTAAACCTTGATAATGAAAATCCACATGGAAGAAGAAGCAAGGGGCCAAGATGCACTTTTAAAAACAAGAGAAACAACATTACATCGAAGGTAAATTTAATTACTTCGAATAATGCTACTCCTGAAACTCACAAAAATACTTCTTTAAAGCCTAAGAAGAAAAAAATCAAGAAAAATAATGGTAGACCTCCCAAGAAAATAATGGTGAAAATCATCAAGCACAAAATCAACAAGTTCAAGAAAAGGGACCATGCTTTGTTTGTGGCAAGAGTGGGCATATTGCTCGATTTTGCAGATTCCGGAAACGTGGTCCTAACCCTCAGGCAAACGTTACCGAAGAACCTTTTGTGGCGGTGATTACCGACATAAACATGGTTGAGAATGTTGATGGATGGTGGGCTGATTCTGGTGCAAACCGTCATGTCTGTTATGACAAAGACTGGTTTAAAAAATATACTCATTTTGAGGAGCCTAAAACAATCATGCTTGGTGATGCTCACACTACTCAAGTGCTTGTAAAGGGAGATGTTGAATTGTGTTTTACTTCTGGAAGGATATTAACATTGAAAGATGTACATTATACTCCTTCTATGAGAAAAAATTTGATGTCTAGTTTTCTTCTTAATAAAGCAGGCTTTAAACAGATTATTGAATCTGATCAATATGTAATAGTGAAGAAAGGTATTTTTGTGGGGAAAGAGTATGCATGTGATGGGATGTTTAAGTTGAATATTAAAATGAATAAAACTTCTACTTCTGTTTATATGCTTTCTTCTATTAATTTTTGGCATGCTCGTTTGTGTCACATTAATGATCGTTATGTTGGAATCATGAGTAGTTTAGGATTAATCCCAATGGTTAAAAAGAATTTTGAAAAGTGTGAGGCTTGTAGTAAAGTCAAGATCACTAAAAGGCCTCATTTTCAAGTTGAAAGAAAAACTGATTTGTTAGAATTAGTTCATACTGATATTTGTGAACTTGGTGGAATTCTAACTCGTGGAGGTAATAGATATTTTATCACTTTCATTGATGATTTTTCTAAGTTTACATATGTCTACTTGATGAAAACTAAAAGTGATGCTTTTGAAAATTTCAAAAACTTATCTCAATGAGGTTGAAAATCAGTTTGGAAGAAAAATAAAAAGAATTAGAAGTGATAGAAGCCGTGAATATGAATCAAATGAGTTTAATTCTTTTGTTAGATCATTGAGAATAATTCATGAAACTACTCCTCCTTACTCTCCTTCGTCTAATGGAGTAGCAGAAAGGAAAAATAGATTTTTGGTTGAATTGACAAATGCCATGCTTATTGAGTCAAGTGCACCTTTAAATTTTTGGGGTGAAGCTATCTTAACTGCTTGTTATGTGTTGAATCGTGTGCCTCATAAAAAGTCTAAATTGACACCTTTTGAATTGTGGAAAGGTTACAAGCCAAGTTTGGGATATCTAAGAGTTTGGGGTTGCTTAGCCTTTGTGAGGCTAATGGATCCCAAGATTACAAAGTTGGGTAAGAGAGTTACTACTTGTGCTTTTCTTGGTTATGCTTCAAATAGTACAGCGTATAGATTTTTTAATCTTGAAGATAATATTGTAATAGAATCTGGTGATGCTATTTTTCATGAAAATAAATTTCCTTTTGATTTTAAAAATAGTGGGGGTCAAAGGATTGAACAAAATATTTTGTCACTACCTAGTTCTTCTACTTCAACTTTGAAAAATAAAGAAGGTGTTGATTTTGAGTTAAGAAGAAGTAAAAAGAGCTAGAGTAGAAAAAGATTTTGGTCCTGATTTTTATGTGTTTAATATTGAAAATGACCCTCTAACTTTGAAAGAAGCATTATCTTCACATGATTCTATATTTTGGAAAGAGGCTGTAAATGATGAAATGAAATCTCTAATTTCTAATAAAATTTGGAAGTTAGTTGATTTACCACCGGGTTGTAAAACAATTGGTTGCAAATGGGTCTTAAGGAAAAAGTTGAAACCGGATGGTTCTATTGATAAATACAAGGCTAGGCTAGTCGCAAAAGGTTTTAAACAACTAGAAGGCCTAGAATTTTTTGATACTTTTTCTCCGGTAACAAGAATTACATCCGTTAGACTTTTAGTTGCTATGGCTGCAATTTTTGATTTGCAAATTCATCAAATGGATGTAAAAACTGATTTTTTAAATGGAGACCTAAATGAAGAAATTTATATGGACCAACCCGAGTGTTTTGTTGAAGCAGACCTAGAAAGAAAAGTATGTAAACTTACTAAATCCCTATATGGCTTGAAACAGGCACCAAAACAATGGCATGAAAAGTTTGATTCCTGCATGATTGAAAATGGTTTTAAAACAAATGAGTGTGATAAATGCATATATCATAAGTCTTGGAATAATTCACATGTGATCATTAGCCTATATGTTGATGATTTGTTGATCTTTGGCTCTAACATGAATGTTATTGATGAAGCTAAAAATGTTCTTAGAAGCCATATTGATATGAAAGATCTTGGTGAGGCAAATTTTATTCTTGGAATAAAAATAACAAGAACATGTGAGGGGATTTTCCTTGACCAGTCACATTATGTTGAGAAAATTTTGAAAAAATATAACTTTCATGATTGCAAGCATGTTGCTACTCCTTTTGATTAAAGTGTTCACTTATTTTCTGTTAAAAGTGAAAATGATGTAATAAATCAAAAGGAATATGCTAGTATAATCGGAAGTTTGAGATATGTGACTGATTGCACTAGGCTTGATATTGCATATGCAGTAGGAGTACTTGGCAGGTTTACAAGCAAGCCAAGTAATGAACATTGGCATGTTATGACAAGAGTTATGAGATATTTAATTGGAACGAAAAATTGTTGTTTGTTCTATAAAAAATATCCTGTTGTACTTGAAGGCTTTTGTGATACGTATTGGAACACTTTGTCAGGTGATTCCTGTTCTACAACTGGTTATGTCTTTACTTTAGGTGGTGGTGCTGTTTGTTGGAGATAAAAAAAAAAAAAGCAAACTATAATTGCTAACTCTACCATGGAGGCTGAACTAATTGCTTTAGCTTCAGCTAGTGAGGACGCGAATTGTTTAAGAGATTTATTGTTTCAAATTCCTTATTTTGAAAAACCAATTCCTCCTATTTTAATTCATTGTGATAGCACCGCTACAATTGGTAGAGTTCAAAATCGTTATTACAACGGTAAATCCAGACCTATAAGGAGGAAACATAGTAATGTAAGATCGTATTTGACAAATGGTACCATTAATGTTGATTATGTCAAATCTTGTGATAATCTTGCAGATCCTCTTACGAAGGCCTTAACAAGGGAAAAGGTCTGGAGAACATCGAGGGGGATGGGATTGAAGCCTACAAATCCTTGAGTCATATATGAGGAAACCCAACCTGGGGACTAGAGATCCTATAACCAGGTTCAAAGGGAAAAACTAATCATATGATGATTTGTTGTGAAAAATGCACTATTTTTTCCCTCCCTATGATGTGAGTGCATTGTTTCCTGTAGTTTGTGAAGGTTGAGTTGATAAAAACTCTTAATGAATACCTGTAGCCCGTATGGGTGGAGTGTTAATCTTACAGGAGCACTCTCGACAGATTTCACCTATGTGATGTGTGAAAGTAGGTCGCTTCCTATGAGAATGAGACTTATTCTCAAATGCACTCATGAAACCGGGATAGCACATGGCCATAACGTGTTGGCTGTTAAAGCTCATGTCATCACCTTGATTATTAACTATGTAACTCCTATTGTAACCTTTGTAACCTATGAAATTCCTAAGGCCATTATCTTCACTATTTACTACCTCCATTATCTTCCTATTCATTGCTAGGAAGACTTCTTGTAGTATAAATAGTGGTGTCTTCATTTGGTTTAGATACACACAATTCATAAGAGAAAAGAAAGAGTGAAAGAGTAACAGAGAGAGTTCTTATTAGTTGAAGGGAGGTGTTCTTTTTTGTGGAGCTTTGGACTCAACTCTTGTCCAGAGTTGTTGAGTTATACTTTGTGAAGGTTGTTGTATCCTGGAGGGGACAAGTCAAAGAGGACTACTGCTGGACCGGTGAAAACATTTGCTGCAGTGGGCTTGAATCTCCTTAAAGAGAGCGAGATATCCGCGCCTCAGCCTGAAGAGATTACTTTCTTCATTTTATTTTCAATTGTAATCTTGCAATTTTATTATCTTGTAAGTTTTTTCACTAACAACCCAACCTTAATTCTCGAGGCTTATTTCCCTATCTTTCGTTCCTTCCAAAGAGCAACTCGCTGACATATTCATGAAGCCTCTTCATGGCCTGCAACATCATGGTTTTCTATGCATGTTGGGTCTCACTCCAGTCCCCTCCACCTTGAGAAGGCATGTTGGAATTCAACCTTCTTCTCCACTATCTTCTCAACCATTGATAGGATATTCTAGTTTCACCAAAGAGAAAATGAAGATATTTGATGATGTCTTGTTCGAGAAAAGCAAATGGGACAAGAGTGATATTGGGTTGCAGAAGAAGACCAGGCTGGGCTCGACTTGGAATTAGACAATTAATGTATAAGTTAAGATTTATTTAATTTTCCACACTTGTATAAATTCAGGACTCTTTACGCTATGAACACACTCGAGAAAATTATCTATACCACCTTCAATTTTTACAGGTACAAAAATTAAAAACACAAAGATTAGTAATGCAAAAATTAATAATACATGGATTAATAATGCATATATTAATTTTTAACAAGTTTTTGGGTCAATCCTTTTCACTTAATTTTGTGTTTGGACTAAAACTCTAGCTACAAATAGCTTTTATCCAATTATACTCTTGAATTACCATGAGATTTCTAATTTATGCAATTAGTTAAGGTAGATAAGTGTCACACGATATTTTTTTTTGTGACATTCTAACTATAGCTAAAAGAAGAACAATTTTATGGTCATATTTGCTATTTTCTTACTTGAATTATTTGAGTATAAATAGTTATCATCTTCATAAATTGATTACTCACAAAACATTATTTTTCAATTTAAACAAGATAGACTACCTCTTTTAAAACCGAAAAGACCGTAAATGAAAATCAAATCAATCATGTACGTTTACACATAAAAATTTCTAGTTGTAGTTTTAATTAGTAAATGTTAAACAAGTCACATTTTAAATATTGTATTGATCTGTGTTGAATTTATTTAGCAAAAAACAACTCTTTAAATAATAAAATTGTAAGCTAATTTATTTAAATAAATTACTAGTATAAAATATAAAACATAAAATCAAGAAATATATATATATATATATATATATATATATATATATATATTATATATATATATATATATAATAATTAAAAAGAAACTTACAGTGCAGTTCTTTAAAAAAATATACACAACTTTTTTCTCTCGTTAAAAATTTGCAGCGCAACTTTCTTCTTCTTTTTTTTCTTTTAAAAAAACTTCAAAACCTTCTGCACCTTCTCTTCATCTTTTTTTAGTCATATTGGTCGTTTTTTCTTCATCTTTTTATATTATACTTTTTCTTGATTTTATCATTTTAATCTAGAGAGCATGACTTCAAATGAGTTTTTTTAGTTCAAAACAATTTTGGTAATATTGATTTTCCACTACATATATAAATTGTATTGTCTTTTTAGAAATAAGTCTTCTAACAACGAAATGAGTTTTTCTTAGTCCTCTTTCAATTGTTCTATGACTAATATTGCTTAATTTAATTCACAATAGTTTTTCTATCAATTTTTCATGTACTATGAATTTGTGTCTATCGAGAGACATATGCCCTCAACACACTGTATACTTTCAAACCAAAATAACCATAAAAAAATTGAACCAAACCGAATCAAATCAACAATAACCAAACCAATGGTTATTTGTTTGATTTGGTTTTAAAAATTTTAAAATCAATTACTTTTTGTTTGATTTGATTTTGGTCAATAATCGATTCAAACCGAACTATGAACACTCCTAATTATGAGGGTAGAAAAAAATTAGTTCTCACGATAATATGACCATCAAGATTTACACAAAACACATTTTATATCTACTAGACTACATAGGCAGGTTGTGGATGAAAAAATTCCATTTTATGAGAATTTCTAACGATTAGTAATGTAAGTTATGATTGTCATAGATTTATTTTTGCTAATTTTTTTCGGTAAATTTCTAAATCACTAGTATTTTTTATTAAATACTACATTAGATCAGAACCAGACTTTGGTTCTAGTTATAGACCTGATTTATAAAATTATTGACTAAGAAATACCTATGTGAGACATTCTTTTGTGAGTAAAGCTCACGTTTACCCCCCCCCCCCCCCACCCCAAACAATACCATCTTGAATTTTTGAATGTGATAACGAATCATCTTAATCTTAAATTAATGACTAACAATGACTTGATCTATTACAAACATTTTTAAAATGTCAAAAATGACCTTCAATTGATATGAAATATAACATATACTAATTCTCTAAATGGTCACCCAAGTTAAGAGAATTGTCTTGAAATATCATTTATATTTTATTTAAGACCAAAATATCACTCAACTCTAGTTTCCTCCAAATATACTTGACATTTCAAAATCATCACTTTCTCTTAGTTGGCATGACATGTCATTGAATTTATTTTTTAATAATAGACTAATTTAATTTATTAAACTCATTTAACTAAAATAATGATTATGTTTTTTTAAAATTTTTTAATTTATTAACAATAAATTTTCATACTAATCTTTAACATAATTAAACTTTTTTTTATGTTATGAAGAATACATTTTAAAAATGTACCATAATTTTATCAATTTTAAATACTTATAAGCACTTATATTTAAAAAAATATTGATATACAATTCACTAATGAACGCTAATTTACATCAACTAATCATAAGTTGTATGATAAATCAATAATATTAAAGGTCGATTAATTATTAAAAAAATAATTATTTGGATGCTTTGAAATTCATATATACTTACAAATATCATTTTAAAAAGAAAATAGTAACCGAATAATATTATATTTTTTATTCATTAGAAATAGTAAATACATCAAAAGTCTCCTTAAATTTTAGTTGATATGCCCATTCATTAAATCATCATTTTAAAAAATAATAGACCTATTCAATTCACTAAATTTATGTCTCTACAAAATAAATATATAAATTACATAAAATTTATGAAGATTATAAGAATTTTTTTTTAAAAGTCTAGTAACTTTATATATTATCTTAAAAAAATTCAATGAAAAAATCTTTATGTGCACTTATTACCTGATATTTTATAATTCCTAATTAAATTACTTAAAAATTTTAAGCAATTTGTTTTATAAAATTATTTAGATAAATTTGTAAGGTTGACAAAAAATTGGTAAGAAAGAGAAAATTATTATTTATCTTTTTTTAAAATTTTTTTTTTATTCTTTTATTTTATATTATATTATAATATAACTTTTCATACAATTAAACCATCAATAAATAAACTAATGATTAATTGAATTTTCTGATATAATTCAATAATATACATATTATATGAGATTAATATACTGATAAATAAAGATTAAAATTTTATTTTCTATAAATATTATTCACTTATATCGCCTTCTCTCATCGTTAAAGGCGCCACAAGGCACTCGATAAGAAGGAGTGGATGTTAGGCACGCAGGGAAGACTCTGACTATGCGCTGGCACTAGCCCTGGGCATGGATTCTTCTTTGATTGAAGGAACAAGACAGAAGAGAACCAGAACCGGGATCTCTCTTGAACGGCGGTCGGTCAGCCCTTTTCTTCTGTTGATGCTGAAAGTGATGCTTTGACTGTCTCCCATATCATTCGATACTTTTTTCTTTTTAAAAACGATATTGTAAGTATATATGGATTTCAAATCATCCAAACAATTATTTTTTAAATAATTAATCGACTTTTAATATTATTGATTCATTATACAATTTATGATTAATTAAAGTAAATTAGGGTTCATGAGTTATTTGTAAATCAATATTTTTTTGAATGTATATGTTTATAAGTATTCAAAATTTATGAGATTATAGTACGTTTTAAAAACGTATTCTGCATAACATAAAAAAAGTTTAATTATGATAAAAGTTTTTAAATATGAAAATTTATTCCTAATAAATTAATAAAAAATTAAAAATAATATGATCATTATTATAATTAAATGAGTTTAATGAATTAAATTAGTCGATTTATTAAAAAAAGATTTTAATTACATGTCATGCAAACTAGGAGAGAGTGATATTTTTGAAGTGTCAAGTATATTTCAAGGAAAATGGTGATAGTTATTTGATATTTTTGTCATAAATAAAATATAAATAATATTTCAAGGCAATTTCCTCGACTTGTGTGACCTTTTGGAAATTGACTCTCTAAATTATTATTATCTTTTTATAAAACAATATATATCAATGCATAAAAATTAACTGCGTACCTCTTCTTCTTTTTTTTTTTCCACGAGAGGCCTTGCACACAACTTCACTAAACATTATTATAGAGGATTCCCTTTGTACATTGACATATTTGGGATACATTACATTAGTTTTTTTATTTTCATTATAACCTTGATAGTTTGAAAATGATTGATTTAGTATACATACATGATACATTGACATACAGAACAAATGTTAACTTATTTAAATATGTAATTCAAAAAATAAAGAAGAATTAAATCCACCTTGCTCCGTCACCTCCTCTAATGAAAAACCAATGCCATCATCAAAATATAGTATATTATTTTTCATGTATGAATGAATATATAAGAGCAATTTGAGTACTAAATAAGAGTAATTAATATATAGTGAGGATAAAGTTACAATTGATGGTGCAGTCAGATGTCAGAACCAAATAGAGACCGAAAATGTCGTTACGGAAGCTGTCAACTTAGCTAACCATTTTATATATACGTAGAATAGTAAGCTATATTGACCAAATTCGTCTATCGTTTCTATTTTTAACCTTCAACCAGAGGTCATCACCCCCCCCCCCCCCAACACCCCCCACACCCATCCTCTCCCTTTTAAGAAAAAAATAATAATTTGAATCTTCGAAGGTTCTAAAATCAATAATCGTTTAATAATAAGAAAAATGATTTTTTAAAAGAAAGTAAAGAAAATTAGTTGGATAAATGGTATTCCAAATTTATTATCTTTTTCCTACCCACCTAATCTTCCCAAACCCCAATCCTTTGCCAATCTGGAACTCCCACTATCTACTTCATCCCGTCTCCATACAGTTTAATATATAAATGGTCTTCAAGTAATATTTGCTTGCTTACTGATCCAACGCTAAAAAATAAGTAAGAAATGTATTTGTTTCTAACTTAACATTTTCAAGGAAATATTTCCTTCATACCAAACATATCAAATTATGAAGAGTGAAGTATTTAAAACACTCATTAATTCGGTGCGAATTATTAATTTGTATTAACAGCTTTAAAATATTTTTTTTTATTTGACTAGCTGAACTTAAATACATTTATTTTGGAATCTGAATGAAATACACTTTTAAATTTTTGTTAAGTTTACAGATATTTTTAATATTATTTCTACAAGCTTTTTATTACACTTGTTATATTGTGATGGTGTATTTAAATTTAATAAATATGTTAATAGCTTAAAGATGAAATTAATAATTTCCATATGATATTTAGAAGTGTTGAGCGAAGATTTTCAAGAACGCATATGGGCCCTTTGCCCAATAATTTTCCAAATTTCTTGTGAAGGGACTTGGTCTTTGGTCCTCAGTCCTCACTATATGCCATTTCTAAATCCGCGTTTTCCTTTACTTTGATTCTTCTTCCAAATCATCCCTTCTTAAACCTTGTACTTCAAACATCTCATTGACAAAAATCCCCTTTTTTCTCTAAAAACACCATGAAAGCATCTTTCATCTCACCATTTCTATGGCCATTCTTGCTCAAAAAACTTACCTTTTCTTTTGTTTAATTTTCATTTTTTCCCTTTCTTTCCGACCCATTTCTTCACTTTCCACTATTGCCATTTCCAAAACTTCTAACCAAACATTAGTTTGTGCATTGATTTCTTCTTCCTTAAATCCTCAACAATCATCTCTCAATTGTACTAGTTTCCCTCAGGGTATTCAAATCCCTTTAAACCCTTCTGTTTCCTTCACTGGAATTGTGGGTGGAAATGGTTTCCTTTGTGGGTTAACCTCTTCTTCTGATTCAATCATGGTGTGTTGGAGGTTTTCAGATAATGGGACTGATTTAAATTATAAAAGGGTTTATATTGGTCCATTGCTTACAAATCTTGAATCTGGAAATTCCCATGTTTGTGGAATTGTTAATGGAACTAATAGGCTTCAATGTTGGCAGTGGCGTGAATTTAGTTCATCAAATAACAGTTTGATAACTTCAAATCTTGCTGTTGGAGAAGATTTTGTTTGTGGGTTGTTGCCATTGAGACAAATTCAATGTCTAGGAAGCTATAGAAATATTACTGATGCTGTTCCTGTAGGTAATTACAGTGAAATTGCAGCTGGTTCTCAATATGCTTGTGCCATCTCCATGAATGGTAGTTTGGATTGTTGGGGAAATATGGTAGGAGAAAAGCCTGTTGACCAATTCAAATCTCTTGCTTTAGGTGATAATAGGGGTTGTGGTTTGAAGGTTGATGGGAAAGTTGTTTGTTGGGGTGAAATTGGTTTTAGTCTACCTTCAAATTTGAGTGATATATCTTTTGAAACATTAGAAGCAAAACAAGATATTTTTTGTGGCATTGAGACCTCAAATTATTCATTGTTCTGTTGGGGAAATGAGATTTTCAATTCAAATCCAGTAGTCTATGATGGTGTACAAGTTGTTCCAGGACCATGTACCACTTCATGTCCTTGTGCACCTTTAGGTAACTATGCTAGGTTTTGTGGTCAAGAACTAATGATATGTGAGCATTGTGTTTGGCCAGGATTTGGTCAGAATCCCCCAATTGTTAATGGGTCAGGTCCTTCGCCACCGCCATTATCCCCACAGCCAACGCCAGCGCCATCTCAGTGGAGCACGAGAAATGTGGTGTTTCTAGTGGTAGGTTGTGTTGGGTCCTTAATGATGTTGAGTGTTCTTGTTATACTGTTTCTCAAGTATTGCAAGAGTAGAGGATGCAGAGTACACGACTCTGGCCGTCTTGATGAGGCTGGGACACCTCCACAGCAAGGCAGCCAGACATCTCAAGTTCAAGATCAATTAGGTCCTCAGCCATCAATCTTGGAGAAAAGACCAAGTAAATTCCTTAGTATGGGAAATGGGGGTCACTTGGAAGAATTTTCCTTGCAATTGTTACTTCAAGTGACAAATAACTTCTCTGAAGAGCACAAAATTGGGACAGGAAGTTTTGGTTCTGTTTATCATGCTACATTAGATGATGGTCGAGAAGTAGCCATAAAAAGGGCAGAAGCTTCAGCCTCATCTTCCTATGCTGGTGGTTCAAAGTATAGACAAGAGGACAAAGACAGTGCATTCCTTAATGAGCTAGAGTTTCTGTCTCGACTCAATCACAAGAACCTCGTTACCCTATATGGCTATTGTGAAGACAACAACGAACGTGTCTTGGTTTTCGAGTACATGAACAATGGCACTCTCCATGACCATCTCCACAAGCTTGAGACCTCATCACTAATATCATGGACTGCTAGGATCAAGGTAGCATTGGACGCAGCCCGTGGGATAGAGTACCTCCACGAGTACGCAGTCCCACCTGTCATCCACCGAGACATCAAGTCATCCAACATATTACTCGACACCAATGGGAACGCCAAGGTGTCTGACTTTGGATTGTCCCTGATGGGACCACAAGAGGACGAATCACACCTTTCTTTGCGTGCAGCAGGGACGGTGGGTTACATGGACCCTGAGTACTACAGATTGCAACAACTGACAACAAAGAGTGATGTGTATAGTTTTGGAGTAATGATGCTAGAGTTGTTGTCAGGTTACAAGGCGATTCACAAGAACGAGAATGGTGTACCGAGGAATGTGGTTGATTTTGTGGTGCCATATATAGTACAAGATGAGATTCATAGAGTGTTGGATGGTAGAGTACCACCACCAACACCATTTGAGATAGAGGCAGTGTCCTATGTAGGTTATCTTGCAGCTGATTGTACTACATTAGAAGGTAGAGATAGACCAACAATGACTGAAATTGTAAATAACCTCGAAAGGGCGTTGCAAGCATGTTTGACAACTCCAAATTTCTCTCGATCCAACACCGATTCATCGACATAATCATATCATTATTTGGCTTTGGTCTGTGTATATTGTAATTACAACATTTTTCTTATTTGTATTTAAATCATTTTCTCATACTTTACACACCATTTCACTCCTTTGGTTTCGATTCATGGCACTTTTTAGCTTGCTAATTAGAGCTAAATTGGATAACTAGATTTATTTGTTTAAAAAAATGGTCATTCTGACTGTAAAATTTGATTATATCTATCCAATGATAATGCATTACGAGGGTCCTCCATCTGTAAAGTCCCCTAAAGAGAGGGTCTACCCGCTATCTGGTTTACGAAGCAGCCTTGGTTATCCTGAGGCAGCACCAGTCTAAACCATCCACCCAAATTTTCTTAAGCGTCTCATTGATTCTGACTCATCCACATGTCATGAACTGACCCATCCTTTTTCTACACATGTTTTTCACCCATACAATTGATTCATTAAAATATTGATCTTAAACAATTACATCAAATGTAATGTTAACTACAGTTTTCCTCAACAAAAATAGTAAAACAATATACTACCTTTTATTGTAAGTCAAAATTTACATTACTTTGAATCTAGGGAAGTAAAGAAAAAACAAACATTTTATGGAATAAATACCTACCACCAAGCGAACTTAAGAAATGTGGATGACAGAATTGGTTAATTCAAATTTTTCTATACATTTTTATTACAATATCAAAGTCGGTATTGGCAATTAATACCTAGAGTCAAAGAGGAAAACATTGAAAAACAAATAAAATATAGAGTTTACCAACTAGTTTGGTCCCTTTTTTGGTTTTATAGAGTGATTAGGTTACATAATAGAGAAATTAGTGTGTACTTGAAGAAATTTTGTATATAAAGTTTCTAAATATTAAAAGAGCATGTAATTTGGTTCCAAATTATTGAAAAGTATTGATGAAGAAAAAGTCAACTCGGTATGACAAAGGCAGATAGTAAGGTCACCTTCTTCTCTTTTTAGTTTAATATTTTGGCCAAGCCATAATTGCAAATTCAATTATTTGATGGACGCTTAACGCGCCAAGTTTTTCTACTTAACCGCACCGCAATGGAGCTTCGGCTAAAGTTGATCGTGCACTACAACCTACATATATCATTTTTTGATGACACTTTCAACATGATTTTCTTCATATTCATAGCTTAAACTCGAGACATTTGATTAACGATGAAGCAGTCTAATTACTTATATGTGTAAAAATTAGTAAATTCATATAAATAATAAATTTTAAATTCATTAAATTAAAAGAATTGTTATAAAACCAAAACACACTACAAGAACCATTTTGGGCACTTTCAATATGATTTTATTTATATCCAGAGCTCAAACTCGAGATATTTAATTAATAATGGAGCTGTCTCATTCCTTATATGTGTGAAAACTATTAGACTAATATAAATAATAAATTTAAATTCGTTAAATCAAAACACAAATCCTCAAAATTATGACTAAGCCTTTATTTTCAAAGCATTCAGCACGTAAAAAGAAAAGAACCTAACCTATTGAAATTTAACGTTCAATAATAAATATTTTACATGTTTTAAATAATACTAACGTCTTTCTAGGTATACAATTTTGATGATTGCAAGTTTCTTCCCCCCTAAATGAGCTAGTCTATAATATGTCACGTTTACAGGGAAACAATATTTTATACTAGTAGTCTTTTTGTTGCATATTTATCTCAATTAATAATGTATTTATTATATTTTTCATATGATCAACATATTTTACAAGTTTAGAAATTGATATTGTGCGAGATAAGAAACTTCTTGTAATGAAATATAAGAAATTCTTACGAAACAAATATAATAAACTTATCACATATAATTATAATTATATCTTGTTGTGCGATTATAAAAGAAGAGACTTTGAATTCAATAATTGAATAATACAATTAATTATAATTTATGTTGTCCAATATTGTCTTAATTTATACTCCCTCTATATATATTACATGTCGTCCAAATTATTAATTTAAATTAAATATTATAGTCATAGTTTATTTCTATTGTAATTCACAACAAACATTCCATTTTTTTGTCATCTGGTTTGGTATATCATTAGTCATTTTCGCTATACAAATGTATAAAATGTGTTTGTGTTTTGTACAAAGCGAGAGAAAAATACAAATACAAATACATATATTTCATCATATACACTTATGATAATACAAATATAAATCTTATTATACAAAATACAACATATAAATGAATTTATATAAAACTGAACAATTTATATATAATTGAATGTATCTAGCGAATGATACAAATCAAAAGCTCCATAACAACATAAAATTTGTTGTGGAGCGTAATTATGCAAACTATAACTATAACATACAAATATAATTTTTATGTTTGCTATGTGTGAAAGTTATTTTTAAAAGAAAATAGACGTTCTTTAATATTTATGATCATTTCACAAAATCAATACATAAATTATATAGAATAATAATATTTTTTCTAATTTATTTTTGAGAGTTATTAATCCTGAAAACATGAATTAAGAAAACTAAATGATTAATTTTGTTCGTTGATCAAAAAAATTAATTTATGTTCATTTATCGAAAATTTGACTTCAAATAAACACTAAATAAGAGTACAATGATAAACTTGCCTAATTTCTTAAGAGTCGTAAAATTTAAAATAATGTCATATAAATAGGAACATATGGAGTAGTTTGCAAGACCAACTTTTTCCTTCATTAATGTCACGACCCAAAAATGGACGTGATGGCACTCGTCTTATCCCACCAAGACAAGTCAGCCTAAAACTCAACCATTACAATAAAGTGCGGAAATAAAATATAAGTAACTTAATAAAACCCCAAAAACCTGATAGTCACGTGTACAAGCTCTCTAGTAGTATTAACAATTGATTCAAAAAAAAACTCAAGTCTCAAAATGAACTTGTTTCTAGAATTAAACAAGATCATAATATGGAGAAGAAAGTCTGCTGAGATGGAAACAGCTACCTCATAAATCTCCAAGAAGCCTCGGAAAAGAAGAGAGTGACAAGTACAACAAAATCGAGCTCATAACCTACAAAAATTTGTAGAAGCAAGGGGTGAGTACCAAACCACACGGTACTCAGCAAGTAAACCTCTAAACACAAGCTAAGGGATGAAATACGGGCTCCTACCACCCACAACCGAACCTCCACAACTACAACTGCATTCAACCCAACCTAATAGCTCACATTTACATAGCATGTAGCTCAACAACAACACTTAGACAAATACATATCCTCAACAACAACACTTCAACAAATTACACATCCTCAAAAACAATACTTCAACAAATTACACATCCTCAACAACAATACTTTCAAAAATTACACATCTCCTAACAACAATACTTCAACAAATTAATATCCGCAATAACAAGCTCAATATTGATCAATCACAAGTTCTGCAGAAAGGCAATCAGAAGATAAACAAAACACGTATCAAGTTCACTAATGATAAGTATGTGCAATGCAATGGAATGCAATGTCAAATATAATGATGCATGTCTGACCTAGTGATACACACCCGCTGTCTCTCAGTCCGGGACCCATGGGGGACATATCTGTCCATGCATCTGTCGCCGCGCACGACACGACCCTCGATAATAATAACCATCGTGGCGCGCGATACGTTCCTCGAAATATAGTATCCATCGCGGCGCGCGATACGTCCCTCGAAATATAGTATCCATCGCGGCGCGCGATACGTCCCTCGAAATATAGATCCATCGCCGCGCGATACGTCCCTCGAAATGGTATCCTCTTTAGTACCCATTCTTCTCAATGCACATAACATTGTCACAACCAATGCCTCAGAATAATGCAGATGACAAGTTCACACAAATAATGAGGAGATGACCATTTTCATAACATTGCACAGTTCACAACAGACAAACATGAAGTTACATCAACAATGATTCAACAAGACTTCAACCCTTTCTCAACACAACACACATAAACAATTAATCACATTGCCTTTTGTTATCCCCATTCTTTCATCATTAGAATTAATCAATGTGGACAAGTCAACCCATCACCAATTCCATTACTCCCAACATATACCACAAGGACATACACGCATTCATACACTTAACAAGAGTTTAGAAATCCACTTGCCTCAAATAGTCGAACAATGACTCCAAAACTTGAGCCTTCGCTTTTGGTTGACTTCCAAACCAATAAAATCTATTCAAATAAATAACCACGATATGATTTCGAAACTAACAACATTATATTGCTATATCTCTAGCTTAGACCCAAAACTCATCCAAATTTATATATAAAGTTTCTAAATCTTTATTCCAAACAATTGATCAAATCTCATATTTTCTGAATTTCAAGTTTAGTGTTAAATCTTAATTCTCTGAATTACATAATTTTAATGTTTTTTATATATCATAATGCACCCACTATTTAACACATATCTCAATATATCAAAACTTGAATCCTAATATGATAATCAAATGAAAATAATTAAAGCCGAAATTAACTGTCCAACACATCAATGGCGGACTACCAAACTATCTGCTGAAACCACTTATTTTCAATGTTCCAATTCATATTTATCGTTCCACTATTAATAATCCTAATCTTGGAGTAATCATTGTCCAATGATTAGGACTAATCATTGTCCAATGATTGAACCATAATACTTATACACATTTATAATCTCAAGTTCACATATTAGTATAAATTATACACGTTTTAACCTAAAAATCTATTCCTAGTTACACAAAAATTTAATAGAAAGGATAAGAATAATTACCTTGACGCCTTGAGATGAAAATATAATTTTTCTCCTCCTTTTTCCTTTTCTTTCTCCCTTTCTTTTTCTTTTCTTCTCTGCGTTTTTTTTTTCCAGAGATCGGTTCTTTTTCTTTTTTTTCTCACAGCCGCTTGCGGCTTCATCATTTAGGGCTTGCCCTTTTTTTTTTTATTATTTTATTATTATTTGTTTATTTGATTTTTTTTCCTTTTTTTTCATTATTCTTAGCAACAAAATAATCCTTTATTAATTCTAAAAATTATGTCACTCATTCTTATAAGTCATATAAATTATTTACAAAATCTACTAAAAAGGTTAATATAATAATGCTGGTTAAAATTTCTAAAACGACTAAGAGGATCATTACATTATCCACCACTAAAAATCATGTTCGTCCTCGAACATAAAGTAGGAGAAGGAAGAATAACAAACATGACCAAAAAACTTAGGTATGATTTTCAAAGTCGTGTTCATCTCTCCAAGTGATCAATCATCATCTTTAGCACGTTCCATTAAATATCAACTACCAAGAACTGAAGTTTTGAATGAAACTTCGGAAGATTTACATATCACGCCATAAACCAACCAATGAACGCAATCTAAACTGAAACCCACTGGAACATAACACAATCATCACAACAAATCTTTTCTTACATAACAAGGATAACATTCTGAATCCATACCCACTACAATCTGAAGTGAACCTAGGTCAACGATCACATACACCTATTACACAACCATCATAGACCTATTATGATTCCCTTGTCACAACCTAATCTTTTCATGAGATTAAACTATGAAAATCTGATCTTTAGACATCGAATACTCATCAAGGGATAATCAAACATATCTAATCCAATGAAGAACAAGACCAAGTAAGCACCCTACAAATGGTACACGCTAGGATGCAGAACCTTTTACAACACTGTCGGATAATCATAACTATTCATGAAAGCTCTTTTGTGAGTTCCCATAAGCAAGGTTGTGCATATAAAAATAGTGATATATTTCTAATTTTTCAAACAATATCAAATATGTCATAACTGAAGTGAACAAGTCTAACCAAGGATCCTACCCTATCAAGAAGACATAAGAGGATCGGTACATCCGATCCACCACTAGGAATTCACCCATAGATGTAAAAAAACGTGGGCATATGCAATGAATCATACTCCAAATCATGTCCGAAACAAAGTAGATGGTCAACTTAAGAATATACGGAATCAAGGTCGAATAACACTAGATACTTTCTCCATAATTCCCATATCAATATTTTCATTCATCTGACTACATCCCTCAATTTCTATTTTATTTTATTTTTTTTTTTCCACCCAAAATCAACCAGTCTGATCTCCATTACAATTTTACACATGCTGGATTTGCCAAACCACGCATACTTCTCACAGTACTCCATCAAATCCAGCACGATTAATATTAACAAATATCATAACCACACCAACCATTTACCTTACTTTCACACCGTCAGTAGTATCACATTCTCCTTAGCAAGCACGTTGTAGTCTCCAAGACTTTGAACTATGGTTTCTTATCTTTCCATTTAAGCGTCCCATGATAGATATAAGTCACACCCAAGACCGATAACACTAATTTCAAATCTATATTTCTCCTTTAGGGTAAAATAATTAAGTCACACTTAATGTCAACTTCACCTAAACTTTCACATACCATTTTCAACCACCATCTGTACCATCATTTACCTCATGCGATAACTCAAAGAAACCCTTGATCACTCCAATATTTATATATACTATAATCCCATAACCTCTACTCACCATAAAATACCTATGTAACACATTATAACAATCTATTTTGTCTCGTCAACAAAATAATTTTAATCCCCTCCAATCCTCATTAATCATGTAAAACTGTAGGTCCACACTATTTAACATCCATTTGTCGCTTAATCACATTCTGAACAATCTAGCTCGACATAACCATGTATAATCTTCCTTACTTCATTTATGTAAACCAATCAAAACTTAATTTTAGAAAAGTTAATAATAAACCCATAGTAAGTAGGTGCTGAACTAGTTCACATCTCATAGTCATATTAAACTCAAGGCGAAATCACTACAACCATCACCTCCGAATCCAATGTTTGTACGAGAGGTCTTATTGTTCCTTTGCCTTTCTTAAAATCTTTCCACGACGGAAATTTCAAATAACTTGAACTCTTCAATACACCATAATTTTCTCCTTTTTGCTAACTCACTTACCAGTATTTTTTTTTTTGGCTAACAATATGGGAAACCTTAGGTATAACAATCAAAGTAACCAAATGTACTACTCAATTTTAAGTCCTTCTAAATGCTTCATACTCAATGTGATGATCTTCTTACCTTACCAATTCATACCTTGACAAGATACACTATCACAAATCTAAACTTGCCATGTAAACTTGAAGTTTTGATTCCAACCATGTAACAAAATCCCATTATCTTACAACATTAACTCATACCAAAATAAAAATAAAAAATTACTTAACGTATTTTACTTATCGTTGATCGCCTCTTAATTGACCCTACCATATCTTTTTCTAAAAATCTTATCGTACTCCTTACCAAATCAAAACCACAAAAGAACTAATCATCATACTTGAGTTGAACGTCCGTACACTCCTTTCTCAAGTATTATCCAATACTTTATTTTTGTTTAATCATTCTATTGAACTTGTGACACTATATTATATCATAATATGGAAGAAACAGGTAAAATCACTTGTCTCTGAACCCAATTCTCCAAATTCCTTTGAAGATACATCCTCAACCCTTGCAAACAATGTAAAATAGCCTAGTTTTATCCTCGCTCTGAAAGTTAAACTATTTACCACTAATTCTTTCCATTATGGCTCTAGCTCCTTTCAATTTTATTTGATGACATCCCAACTCCTTTTAATCATTACCATAAAACCACACTACTTATGAAATAGAAACAACCATAACCTTAGATACTCAAAATTCACCATTACCATTAAAAAATCGTTTTGACCAACACCGGTATCATATTTGCATTTCAATCATAATGCGTCATAAAATCTTATATCATCATGCTTAGTTTGTCATTTCCCTCACTACGAATTTAGCCTCGCCATTAACATGACAATCCAAACTTAGCTATGCCAACCATCCAAGGTACTTACTCAATTTATATGCACTAAAATTCTCAATTACCTTCACACAAGTATACTTTTTGAGACTTCCTTTACTTATAAGCTTATCATCCATATGTCCACTTCCACGGAATTTAAGATGAAATCAACACTCATTTACAATCCACAAAATACATTTTACAACCTGAACATATCAATATCATACCAAAGATCCACTACTAAAAGCTTCCTTATAAATAATGCTTAACACATCCACTCGTACTAACAAGCTAGTTGGTATCTCGAATATGAATTCAACACCAAATCTTATCATATGAGCATGTAATACAATAGATAACTCCTAAAGTAGTTAGTATTTGCACTTAACAATCAACATGTCGTTTTCATGTACCACTAGTAACACATTGTGAAAATTCGTTACATCTACCACTAGAACATATCATATCTATTGAGAAGATCATTTCCAAATAGATCACACACTTTACCCATCAAATAGCTGTAAAATATTATCATAGTTCCATATCTAGCCCAAGCTATATGAATCCTTTCATAGTTCAGGTCAATATCAAAAGTAGCACACTCCATAACTCCAACCAAGTAAGCATCGATACTACTATAGTAGAAATTCTAACCTTAATTGTGCATCATTTTCTAAGAATTCCATTCATGTTATGATAACTTTACTGATTATAGTTTCCAAAGTTACAACTCAATTATCTAGTCATCCCTTTAATCACCCCACTTCCAATTGTGACCACTCTATATCGTATATACCACACAAGTACTAACATTTTACTAGGATAACTAAACTTACATAGCCCCTTAATTTTTTTTTTATTTATTTTTTTAATATTCAAAATATAACCACAAATCCTTTTCATAAGTATATCACTTCCACTTTAATACCAGATCTAACATATAACCAATACACGACATTCCAATGATTCACAAAAGGAACTACGCGCGAGTCATCACATAAATGATAGCGAATGGAGTGAAGCGATAAGAATCAAAATGGGACCAAGTACGCACAATAGAATCCAAGAAGTGAAGATATTTCCTAAAAGTCACTACAGCCTCTCGAAGATAGGTACAGACGTCTCCGTACCGATCATCGAGACTCTATTGAGACTCGATTTGTACACACGTGAGACCTAGGAACCTGGGGCTCTGATACCATTTTGTCACGACCCAAAAATGGACGTGATGGCACTCGTTTTATCCCACCAAGACAATCAGCCTAAAACTCAACCATTACAATAAAGTGCGGAAATAAAATATAAGTAACTTAATAAAACCCCCAAAACCTGGTAGTCACGTGTACAAGCCTCTAAAGTATTACAATTGATTCAAAAGAAAAACTCAAGTCTCAAATGAACTTGTTTCTAGAATAGAACAAGATCATAATTAGGAGAAGAAAGTCTGCTGAGATGGAAACAGCTACCTCACAAATCTCCAAGAAGCATCGGAAAAGAAAGAAGAGAGTGACAAGTACAACAAAATCGAGGCTCATAACCTACAAAAAATTTGTAGAAGCAAGGGGTGAGTACCAAATCACACGGTACCTCAGCAAGTAAACCTCTAAACAAAGCTAAGGGGATGAAATACGGGTACTCCTACCACCCACAACCGAACCTCCACAACTACAACCTGCATTAACCCAACCTAATAGCTCACATTTACATAGCATGTAGCTCAACAACAAACACTTAGACAAATTACATATCCTCAACAACAACACTTCAACAAATTACACATCCTCAAAAACAATACTTCAACAAATTACACATCCTCAACAACAATACTTAAACAAATTACATATATCCTCAACAAAAATACTTCAACAAATAAATCCGCAATAACAAGCTCAATATTGATCAATCACAAGTTCCGCAGAAAGGCAATCAGAAGATAAACAAAAAACACGTATCAAGTTCACTAATGATAAGTATGTGCAATGCAATGGAATGCAATGTCAATATAATGATGCATGTCTGACCTAGTGATACACACCCGCTGTCTCTCAGTCCGGGACCCATGGGGGACATATCTGTCCATGCATCTATCGCCGCGCACGACACGACCCTCGATAATAGTAACCATCGCGGCGCGCGATACGTTCCTCGAAATATAGTATCCATCGCGGCGCGCGATACTTCCTCGAAATATATATCATCGCGGCGCGCGATACGTCCCTCGAAATGGTACATCTCTTTAGTACCCATTCTTTCTCAATGCACATAACACTTGTCACAACCAATGCCTCAGAATAATGCAGATGACAAGTTCACACAAATAATGAGGAGATGACCATTTTCATAACATTGCACGGTTCACAACCAGACAAACATGAAGTTACATCAACAATGATTCAACAAGACTTCAACCCTTTCTCAACACAACACACATATACAATTAATCACATTGCCTTTTGTTATCCCCATTCTTTTCATCATTAGAATTAATCAATGTGGACAAGTCAACTCATCACCAATCCCGTTACTCTCCCACATATACCACAAGGACATCACGCATTTCATACACTTAACAAGAGTTTAGAAATCCACTTGCCTCAAATAGTCGAACAATGACTCCAAAACTTGAGCCTTCCGCTTTTGGTTGACTTCCAAACCAATAAAATCTATTCAAATAAATAACCACGATATGATTTCGAAACTAACAACATTCATATTGCTATATCTCTAGCTTAGACCCAAAACTCATCCAAATTTATAATAAAGTTTCTAAATCTTTATTCCAAACAATTGATCAAATCTCATATTTTCTGAATTTCAAGTTTAGTGTTAAATCTTAATTCTCTGAATTACATAATTATAATGATTTTTATATATCATAATGCACCCACTATTTAACACATATCTCAATATATCAAACCTTGAATCCTAATATGATAATCAAATGAAAATAATTAACAGCCGAAATTAACTGTCCAACACATCAATGGCGGACTACAAAACTATCTGCTGAAACCACTTATTTTCAATGTTCCAATCATATTTATCGTTCCACTATTAATAATCTAATCTTGGAGTAATCATTGTCCAATGATTAGGACTAATCATTGTCCAATGATTGAACCATAATACTTATACACATTTATAATCTCAAGTTCCATATTAGTATAAATTATACACGTTTTAACCTAAAAATCTATTCCTAGTTACACAAAAATTAATAGAAAGGATAAGAATAATTACCTTGACGCCTTGAGATGAAAATTGATTTTCTCCTCCTTTTTCCTTTTCTTTTCTCCCTTTCTTTTCTTTTCTTCTCTGCGTTTTTTTTTTCCAGAGATCGTTCTTTCTTTTTCTTTTTTTCTCACAGCCGCTTGCGGCTTCATTCATTTAGGGCTTTGCCCTTTTTTTTTATTATTTTTATTTTATTTGTTTATTTGATTTTTTTTTTCCTTTTTTTTCATTATTCTTAGCAACAAAATAATCCTTTATTAATTCTAAAAATTATGTCACTCATTCTTATAAGTCATATAAATTATTTACAAAATCTACTAAAAAGGTTAATATAATAATGCTGGTTAAAATTTCTAAAACGACTAAGAGGATCATTACAATTAAATATGAGAAAATGAACTGATAAGAGTTAATTTGATTTGTAGAAATGAAGGGCCTCGAAACCATAATCTATTCATTTTCATCTATCTTGATATATATTTTTCTCATTTAATTGCATTTAAAAATTTATTCAGCTTTTGACTTAACATCTTCTCAGTATTTAGTATAATATATAGAGAAAATGATTAAAAATAGACTTAATGTATTTCAAATGGTTCAAAATGCCCTCCCTTCATCTTTGGTTTAACAATGTCTTTAACATTTCTTAAGGTTTAAAATTGCCCTTTTAAACAGCCTACTGACATGGCAAATATTAAATGGATTTTCTTTACACATTCAAAATATATGACCTACTTTGTCTAAAAATCAATTTCGAAAAATCTGACTCGGTAGGCTGATGTTTTTGGATCTTTTGTTTCCATTAGCTCTAGTTCTCTTCTTTCCTCTCCTTCAATTTATATGTTCTACATTCTCTAGTTAATCGTAAAAAGAAAAAGATCGAAGAATTACAATGTTTGAAACAATCAATTTCTTCTCTATGTTTTTGCACATGGCTGCACAAAAAAACTTGATTGTGATAAATATCGGATGGAGATTCTGCAGATTTTCTAGTTTTATTGTAAGCAAGTTCTTGAATTCAATTTGTTAGGCATATATTGAAGAAGTTGTCTTGAAACATTAGTCGTTTAAAATTCGAATTCCTCATTAAAAACTTGAATGGAGGGCATCATGGTAAGGCAGAGTTGTAGCTAGAAGAGAATTTCAAGCATATAACCCTTGAAATGTTTGTGTCGGATATCAATAAACATATAGCTTAATTATTTCTATAATAAGATAGTTGAAGTTGTTAAAAATGCAAGAAGTTGTTATGTTGATGACTTTACTGACAAGTACAACAATCATGAATTTGCCAAAATGAAGCTTATTGAGCTCAGCACAATGGATAGGTATAACAAAATCAAAACCACCAGGCACCATCTTGGAAAAGGTTGGCGTTATCCATCCTCGACGGCTTCTTAAAAAAAGGCTAAGAATCGTGCTAAAATGGAGTTCAAGAATATGTTAGGTTAATATGTAAATGAGTTTTTGGGTGGGTTTGAGTTTTTGTAGCATAGATGAGTCGGATCGTTGGACTAGATTTTTAAAAAATTAGGCGGACCAATAAGATGAAGATATTTGTCCAATTTAATGACTCATCATTTGCCAGTTCAACAGGTTGTTAAAAAGGGACAATTTAAAACCTTAAAAAGAATCTTGAGGGCATTTTAAAATCAAAAGGTGGATGAAGGACATTTTTAAACCATTTGTGATACGTTAAAGACATTTTTAACCCTTTTTCCTCATATATATGATACTCCCTTCATCCTATATTAGTTGATTACTTTTCGTTTTACACGGTTCTTAAGAAATAATAAATAAGAAGTTAATTTTACTAATTCACCACTTAAAAAACTTCTTGAAAATTTTAAAAATAAATGTGAACACTTTCAAAAGAATTTTTTGCAAGGTAATATAGAAAATACTTAATTAATGCTTCTTTACCCCACCCCACCTCACCCCACCCCTAATGTGGAAATTATCGACGTAAATTGAAATTTAATTGGGCTTCAATGTAGGTATCAGACATCGGTTGAGAAACAAAAAAAATTAATTAATGCTTTCTGGATTCAATTGGTAAGATGAACAACTAATACATGACTTCTATTTTTAGTATGATTGTCAAATAATATGAGACGGAGGGAGTTTTATTTAATACTCCATTTAACTAATTAGATATTTAATTTAGTACTCCATTTAATTAAATGATAATTCAATTTTACACTTCGGAGCTTCATACTTTCAATAATATTAGTAGTTAGAAACGTGTATTGCACGTTTATCTAAACAATAGTGCATTCGTCACATCTCCTGTACAATCAAAAAATTTATAAGTTCAAAAATTGATATAGTACAATTTTATTAAAACATTGTTGAGAAGAAATAAAAAATTCTTACCAAATAAATATACTGAATCGTAGAACTTTATCACATATAATTATAGGTATATCTTGTCATGTGATTAGGATTTATGATGCCATCAAAATAAAGAGAGGAAAAAATATGACAAACATAAATACAATTAAATGTAGTAATATACGGATGAAAAAGGACTTACCTAAAAGAAAGAGACATTGAAATCAATAATTAAACACTACTATTTCTTATTACTTGTCTATATGTCAAATGCTTAATTTATAGTCTGAAAGATTAACTTTTTCCTTCTTTCAATATGAGAAAATGACACGATAACGAGTTTCTAATTTCAATTTGTAGAAATAATGAATGGTTTTGAAACCACGAACTTTTCATTTTCATCATTCTTAATGCCTTTCTGATTTTGTTGCATTTAAAAGTTGATTAAATATTTGACTTAAACACCTTTTTAGTACTTTTAAGTAATTAGATACTTTCTCTGTTTCACAAAGAATGACCTAAATAAAGAAGACTTTTGATCATATGGCCGTAAATTAAAGTTATGTCAAATATGCAAAGTGTCCTTTAATCTTGTGGTCTTAAACATGCCATGTGGAAAGTTACTACCAAAAAAATGAAGAGGTCATTCTTTTTAAAACATACTAAAATGGAAAAGAGGTCATTCTTTTGAAACGGAGGGAGTATTTATTTTAGAGATAAGATGGTAATTCAACTTTGCATTTTAGAGCTTCCCTCTTTTAATAAGATACATGATGATATGATATGATATGATTTGATATGATGATCATGATTGTACACCCAAATAAGATAATATGAGAATAAAATACACAAATCTTATTTCTATTGCGTGAAATAGAGGAGTTATTTTCGATAGACCCTTAATTTCAAGAAAATTAAATAATTTTTCGAAACAGATTTGAAAAGAACTACAAGAGTAAGTAAACATTGATAAAATTATTGAAGTTATAGAAGTATTGATAAAAAAAAAAAAAAGACACAATAAAGATAACCAAAGTAAAATAACAACAATACTATTCAAATTAAAGATATAAGATTATGTTAGCATAATAATAATAATAATAGGGAAAATGCACAAGTACCCCCTCAACCTATGCTCGAAATTTCAGAGATATACTTATATTATACTAAGGTCCTATTATCCTCTAACTTATTTTATAAGTAATTTTCTATCCCTTTTTGGCATACGTGGCACTAGCTTGAAGAAAAAAGTCAACCAACGTTCGACCCACAAGATAGTTTCACGTAGGCCGAAAAGGGGTAGAAAATTATTAATAAAATAAGTTCAGGGGGTAATAAGACCTTAGTATAGTATAAGTGTGTCTCTTAGATTTCGGGCTTAGATTGAGGGGAGACTTGTGCATTATTCCATAATAATATGAGAAAACAAATAAAGTGACACAAGAAGTTGTACCAAATTTTCAAAAAGACACATAAACTATGCAAGTGTCCTATTACCCCCTAAACAATCGTGAACTGATATTATTACATCATTTTTTGTTCACCAGGCATGTAGAGTGTATACACTCTCTTAAAAAGCGTTAACAAACTAGAAAACAAATATAATTTTATTTTTAAAGAAGTTTGCTATAAAATCTATTTTTTTAGTTTTTTTATTACTTTAATTTTTTTCTCCTTATTATTTTTTCTTTCTTCCTTCTTCTTCAAAAATTCATTGTCATCTTCATTAACTTATCACTTTCAATGTCACTTTTTACTACAACTCCACCTCTCTTTTATTCTACTATAAGTTTAAGTCTCTTCAATTTTAAAATTATATCTAGATAATTTATTACATTTTGAACAATTTGATAAACCTATTAGATTTCAAGATGATTAGTAGGCATTATTTAGTATTTTATCCAAATTTTAATTTAACTTTTTAATTTTGGGAGAATTCTTATGCTTTCAAAATGATCATTTCTAGTTTTGAATTTATACGGAAATGAGATAAATTAAATGACGACACCTTCAAAATTTTGATCTTTCTTAAAATAATATTTAGTTTTGATATCAATAACTCAACAAAGTCTAGAATATAGTATAATTCTGGAAAATAAGGAAATTAACCGAATAAAAAGAAGAAAAGAGAAAGAAAATGGAGGGGCTCAACTTGATGTCGGGGCGGGTTAGGTGAGGGTGAGAGGTGAAGAAGAAGAAAGAAAGAAAGAAAATGGAGGGAGCTTGAAAGTAGGGGTGGAAGATGAACCGAAAATTGAAATGAAATTTTAATTAAAGTAAGTCAAAAAGTAAGAAAGAGAAATAAAGAAAAACTTAAAATGAAAAAAAATATATATTTCAAATTCAATTAACACGTGTCACACAATGATTGGTGTGTGAGAACATTTTCATCTAAATTTTGGAATTGACCAAAAAATAATGTAATAATATATTTTTGGAATTGTTTAGGGGGTAATAGGATACCTGCATAGTTAAGATGTCTTTTTAAAAATTTGGAACAACTTCATGTGTCACTTTATGTCTTTTCTTTAATAATATTGGTAAGAGAGCATAATGCTCCAGCCTAGAACCAAGATCTACTACTACTGAAAAGAGAGAAGTTATTTGACTACCTACTAATCTTTTCTTCACAATTATTTCTCGATTAGCTTCTACCTCTTCTATCATCGCCAAGCTTTCACATCTCCTCACTAGTTCATACATGTTCCTCAACTTCTCATTCTCAAATCACCATATCACCGAGATCAAATTCACACTTAACGAACTTTTGGTCAAGGTATTTCTTCATTTTCTCTTTGTACAAGGCTAAACTTTCATATGCTTTTAGGCTGAACTCATCAAGCTCATTCATCACATTTCGTTTTTTACTTGATGCGACACCCCAATCCAAATTCAGCTTCTTGAGTGTCCACATTGCTTTGTGCTCTAGCTCCTCAGTCTAACTTTGTGAATCCTATCTACCATAGAGACCACTCCCACTTTGCCACATATATATCTTTGTTTCTAATTTTATCTCTCCTAATATACGTATACATAGGGATGCATATGGTATGGCATGATACGATATTTGAAACTTAGATACCATAATTTTGGTATTCAATTTTTAAAACTATTATATCATTACCGTACCAATTTAATTCGATTGATTCGATATTTTGAAATACTTTGCGGTATGAATAAATCGGTAACCATAGTTTGTTCAATTTCGACTAATATGTACTCATAAAATAGAACATTATGACTTTAGTAATTCAAAAATGTTTTAATTATATCATACTAGTACATTATACATGTAAAAATAGAGTATATATCCAAAAGAAAGTACAATCAACTCTTTTTGGTAATTTACTACACTTAAAATACATTTAAATCAAAATAAAATGTCACTAACTTCAACATCTAAACATTAAAGTTTATTCTAATACTATAGGTTGCATATTTGTCTCCATTTCAATATATATCATACTATGTCCATCTCTACCCGCACATTTATCTAAGCATCCTCATTTTCTATTCGCCTCTTGTTTTTTTCTGTTAACTTTAATTGATATAACTTTCTTAAAATTTTTAAATATAAATATTAAAAAAAATAGCATTATTACTTTGATCTACTAGTGAATATACGAAAGATTTATGTAGCAAGTGTATACTCCTCTACTTCCCAAATGCAATTCAACATAAAGGACTTAGAGGGTTAATTATGTAAACCACCCATCTAATTAAGTAGAACATATAAAGATGGGACTTGTTTTCTAATTTGAGAAATATTTGATGTCACTCATCTCGCTTTATATTTATATTTTATGATAATAATATTCAATTAACTTGCATACATCTCAATTAATTCACAAACAAAAGACTGATGCATACTACATATTGTAGTAACGATTCAAACCTAAGATTCCCAATATGTTACTTCTCCCTTGTTATTATTCATTATTAAGAAACAATGGAGTTAATTTTCATTTGTTTTTTTTCAGTTTCTCCCTTCAAGCATTTTAGGACGAATTAAACAAAATGTCCACTAGGATATATTTCTTATGCAAAATATAACATAAAAATAACATCATATACATATTTAAGGCTATATATATCGAGTTATAAACATTTTAAAAATAAATCACTTATAGCAGATTATTATCAAGTTATAGCATATCAATTAAAATAATATTTAATTAAAAATAAACTATAAGTAATAATTTATATACTAATTAATATGTTTAAATATTTGTTTTATTTTTACAGTTACCTTTTTTAAAATAAACTCTTTAAATTTTGAAACATATTATAAGTATTGATAGGTTACATTACCTTTTTAAAAATAAATAATAAATTATTAATATTTAAAATAAATAATAAATTAATATTCATAGTACATTTATCTTTTTGAAATCAAAAAATAAATTTTAGAGATTTAATTTTAATCAACTTTCTACTTTACCGTTGCCCAATAATAACCCACCCCCATCACAACCTATACACGATCACTATTGACCTTCCCCAATATGCCTCACTCATTACCCATAACGCCTCACATATTACTTTCTTCCCCAAACCCACAATTCAAAGATCCACAATTACTCTTCCACAACACGATTCAACAATATTTTATGTTTTTAGAACCTTCATAAAGTATTTTCAGTTAAGTTCGTATATAATATCGAAGAAAATTAGTGGTACACCCCGTAAAAGTCGAAGATTGGTTGAGGAGTCATCAACTGATGATTTTCATGTTCCTTCATTTAATATTTTGACTCAAACTCAACCATAACTCCACTGGAAAAGAGACGGGTAGTTTTGTTAAATCGAAGCTTCAAAAAAACAAAAACAAAAAAACAAGGCAAAGGAAAGAGGGTCTCCAAAAAAAGGAAAGAAGAGAAAGGGAAAAACTAGTCAACATCTTCAGAATCTGATTCTGACTTTGTTGATGAATTAAAAAAATCAAAAAAATTAACAGATGTTGAACTTGATCGATCAACAAGAACATCATCAAAAAAGGAGTCAGAGATAAAAACTACAAAGAAAGTCAAAAAAGTTGTTAAGGTCAGTAAAATAATTAATTTAAAATTTTGTTAAAATATTATATGTAGGTGATATACGGTGGTTTCACGATATTTTAAATGTTTTTTCCTTAAGTTTAGTGTGTGTCCAAAAGCCTTTTTGTATTTATTTTTATGTAAGTTTCTCTTTATTTGCAGGAAATCTGTCTAAAGATGAACGCGGATGTTTTTGAGCAAGAAATGCAGAATACTTACCACCTACGAGCTTGTGACGGTCCGTTGTGCCTGTGACGGTCCGTAGGTGGCATCGTAGTGAAGCTGCTGAAGGAAGATGGGGAAGTCTGACCAAGTGTGGGGTTACGAAGTGCATGACGGACCGTCGTAGCCATGACGGTCCGTCCTGCTGGTTCGTCGTGATGATCAGAGAAGTAGTCCAGTACCCAAATTCCAAGAGTTTAAGTGGTATGGAACGGAGACCCTCGACGGACCGTTGTGCCTGTGACGATCCGTCATACCTGACGTCGAGGGTAATGAAGAGAGCAGTAGAAGAAATTGATAAATATGAGACGACGGAGTCCATGACGGCCCGTCGTGACCACGACGATCCGTAACGAGGTCCGTCGACCCAGTCACGTTTTGACAATTTTCAGCAAATAGAGTCCTTTGATTAGGTTTTTGTTTTTTTATAAATAGTTCGAAAAACCTCATTTTCGGGGTTAGACTCTCAGATAGTTAGACTTTTGGTGATTAGACACTTTTATGTTAGATTCTTTGTGAGTAGATTATTTTGATTATTACACTTTGGATTGTTACACTTTTCTCCAGAGTTTATTGTTGGTGATTTTGTCGATTAATCAAGTAAATTTCTGGATTTTATTGTTCCTCATTGAAGTAAGAGTATGAATTCTTATATTATATATATGAATATTGTGATTATGACTATGGGTAACTAAACTCCATACTAGGGTTGTGGGAACCATGGGTGAATAATAAGGTAAAATCTAACTAAAACAACAATTTAGAATAGTGTCTTGCATGTATTGATAATTCTTTCGCTTAGAAGTCTTTTTAATGGATGGACAACGTTAGAACTCGCTTTAATGCTAATTGCCGGACCAAGGAGGTAGATAATAGGAAAAGAATTATCAACATAGATTTAGTGTATACTATCTAATAGGCTAGTATTGATTGGTACGAGGTAATAACTTAGTCAAATATCGAATACGATGCTTAATATGAGGTAAAGGTAAGAGTTAGTATAGCAACACACGTAGCTGGACCAAGGTGCGGAGTGAAATTTTCTGGATCCCGGACCAAGGATTTAGAAATACATAACTTATCAGTTTGCATGCAAGATACTAGGAAGGAATTGTTATTGTTAGAATTACCAAATTAGGGACCTGTGGGAAACAGTTAAACCCTAGTTACTTTTATTAATTGATTAAACTCAACATTTGAATCTGTTAGTTGACTACTTTAATTTAGCTAATTATTTTCATTCATTTAGAAATAAAAACCCCCTTTTATTGTCTTTGTTTTCTAAGGAAATAATTGACTAAATAATAATAATTATAGATTGATGTTAAGTCTGAACTATTTTCCTCGCGGGAACGATCCCAACCTCATTAGTTGGGTTCTTTACTTGATACGACCGCATTACTTCTTATTTGAGAAGTAATTTTAAGCGTATCAAATTTTGACGCTGCCGGGGAAAGTAGCTTTTAGATTAACTTAAACTTATTGCTATAGTTTAGTCGATATTTTCTTAATTTTACTTTGTTTCTTGTTTTTTATTCTTGCAGAAGTATCTTCCTTGTATGCCAAATACACGGACAGGAAGAGAAGTAAGTTTGAGCGTATCAGTAGGTGAGTTTAATTTTTAATTATTTTTGACAATCGTATATTATATGAAATTTGTATGAGTTTTGTATGAATTGATTTTTTAGTATAGTATATAAGTTTAATTTTTTATTTATTTTGTAGTTTGAAAGTCACAGAGTAGATTTTTAACAATCGTAGTATGTATTAATATTGTATGATTTATGTGTGAATTGATGTATGAATTGATGTATTAGTTTGTATGACTTGTGTATAAATGTTGTATGAACTAAGATATGCATTGATGTATTAGTGTTGTATGAACTGTGTATTAAAGTACCTTACAATTCCATTTATGCTTTGTGTATGAATTGATGTGGTTGTCCCTTGATATAGCAGTGTATGAATGATATTTGTATGAAATTATAAATTCGTTAAATGTCTTAATTTAGTATTTTCAATTTTTTAGGAGAAGAAGGTACACACACATTGTTCTTCATGTAATAACATGAACGTGTTCGCTGATCTGTTGTCCTTCCTTGGTCAAGATAGGTCCCAACACTTTATGCAAGAAACACCACTTGATTTTTTTTATGAATTACATAACATAAAATTTCAAAGTCAATTTTTGCGTCATATTTTTCTTCTTGAATCTGAAAACGTCAGAGATGACATGTTTGTTATTAACGTAAATGGTACAGAATTACACTTTGGATTAAAAGAATTTGTCGCTAAAACCAGTCTCAAATCTGGATCACTTTCTGATTTTGTTTCGGATCCGTGCATTCCAATTATATCTACTAATTTTCATTAAAAATTATAACTTTATTTAGTTATTATAATATATCTTCTTTGTGTGGTATGTACATATCTCTGTTTGCTGAATACATTAGTAATGATGTTTGATATGTCTGTTATTGATATTGATGCAACATACCATCAACATAGGTATGCGACAATATTGTGGCACTACAGAAATCAAATAATGAAGAGGGCCCAATAAGTGATAGTAGAGTTACTGGTACGGTCGCTAGCAAATATGGTGAACCTCGCACACCAAAAGAACATGTTCCGGACACCACCAATTATCTGACACCAAGATCACGACAAGAATATTGAAATAGTTTATTGCACTTTCACTCTTTTTTTTGGACTAAATTTTTTAAAATTCTTGAAAAATTTGTTTATGTTTAAGTTTTTCACTTTTTATAATAGCATATGTTTTTATTCCAGTTATACCATCTTAATATGAATGATAGATTGAGTTATACATAAATTATACCATATGCATTCAATAGTTCAAAGTAAAAGTTTTATTTCAAAATATAACATTTCATTGAATAAAATATGTATTAATCTTTTATCTAATTTTTTATTATTTCAATTTCATGATACTGTATATCAATGGTTTATCAATATACCATTATTGAATGAAATATGTATGAAGTCTGATTTCTAATTGTATGGGCATGACATAACATTTCTAATTTGTTGGCTTTTTTGTATGGATCTTTCTTCAAGTATTGATTATGTATGCAGTTTGATTACTATCTGGATGAAATATGTATAATGTGTTTACTACTAGTGTGAACATGGCATCACATTTTTTTATTTATTATCGCTTTAGTATGACAAATATCATACTTTTTTTGTCCATATGTATGAATTTTGTACGAAGTATGTATGATCTATGTATGAACTAGTTTAACAAGAGTTTCATTGTACAATTACATGTTTAAGAAGTTCTTCCATATATGTGATTTTTGTATGAACTCCATATGAACTTTGTACAAAGTATGTATGAACTATTTTAACAAGAGTATCATTGTACAATTATATGTTTAAAAAGTTCTTCCATATATATGATTTTTATATGAACTATGTTTGAGTCTTGTATAATTGGTATAAAATATGTTTCAATTTTATTTATAGTTGGACAATATTAAGAAACCACAACTACTCAAATATTAACAATACCAAATCCATTTCATAAAACAAAACATGTTGTGTAACAAAAAGTAAACAAGAAATCATTTTTTTTTAAATTAATACTAACAGGTGGACACCTATCACTAACTATATATTTTATCTCAGTATCATTTATATTAACATCTACCTTAATTTGCCATGTTATTGCACTAACTAGACCACTATAAAGACTAGACGCATCGTATATGATCCACTCCATCTGAAAATTGACATATTTTCCTATTAAATTACTATAAAATAGCAAATAGTATAACCATTACAAAACAATTAATACAAATCAGAATTTCATGCAACCCAAATCAGAATTCATACATACACAATAATATTTCATATTTCATACACAATTAATACACAATTCATACAATAAAATAAAAACATTTCATACCAAAATAATATCAATCATACAATAAATGCCAAAAAATATAAACATTGCATTACAAATCAGAAACAGCCAAACAAACTAGCATTTCAATCTTAACTCATGAAGTGTAACCACCCCTTCTTCTGTCTCGGTGCTAAGCATAACTTCCCACAGATTGTCAACATTATAGATTATAGGTTAAGGATAACTAGTGAACACCACATCTCAACTCACGAAGGGCATTCATTCTCCAACCTGTCTTAGAAATCTATTAGGATGTAGTGAAGTTGCTACTAAACACTTCATCTCAACTTACGAAGAGTGTTCATCCCAAAACTATCTTTTTGACCTAACTTAGATTCTTTCATTCATTCAAGTATGCGTGTGTGTACATGTGGACACACCTTTCATATAAGCATAATTTAATTTACATTGAATTCGATACATTTTTAGACCTTCATTCATCACATTACACACTTTAACATGCTCAACATTTACACTTACTTCATTTAGGCATAATCTAAGCAAAATATGCAATTCAAGCTTCATAATACACATTACAAAAACCATCTTCGTTATCTCTTTATTTCACACATTAGGCCTTCAAATCCAACATACATTACATACCAAGTATATCCAAATTCATCAAGTAAACACCGCCTCCAAGAAAGTGGACCATACCACTCAAGAGCATTTCATAAATAAAGCTAAGCAACATAACCCACTTACCCTTTATCCAATCTTACTTCATTTATAATAATTTCTTCAACAATTCATCATAATATAGACCTTAGGGCAGTATCTAAACAACACTATCAACACAAGGAAACCAAAGCTCTAAGACTACAAAACTATGCTCATTTAACCCATTCCTTAAGCCAACAGTTGGTAAAAATCTTTAATATATTTTCATTGAAGTTTTAGAATTAAAATCACCAACTAACATTAGAATAATCATATTTGAATCATTTAAAACGTTTTTATGCAAGACCTATATTTGGAGTTAAAGATAGAAGAAGTTAGGTTTGGAAACCCTTTTTGAAAATCTATTAGAAAGGACTCCTTGAATGGAAGAGATTTCAAGGATGACTACCATAGCTTAAATAGAAGAAACCCCAATGATTTTATGAAGAACTCGACCAACAACAACCCTCCTAGCTTCTTCTTGACTTCTAACTTCTATGCAGTTTTAGAGAGAGTTTGTCTTTAGACAGAGAGTTTGAATATTTGAAATGAGGGGCCTTGTCTAGGTCTTGGACTTCAAACTAATATAATATAACTTAAAAACTCTAAAAATATCTTCTAAGGTGCCTAAAATACTTGGGTAGAATTTACACGAACACCCAAAGCTTGGCAGCATGTCCTACAGCTTTTGCAGGACCTCCATCGATGAACCCAAGCAACGGGGCGTCGATGGAATGATGGCCCATGCTACTGGGCATCATTTGGGTCAACATCTGTAGAGTGGAGGATTTATACCCAGAAAATAAGTCCTAAACTACGCCCATAGATGACAGGGCATTGATTGACCCAACGGTCGTCGATTGCCTCCGTCGTTTGGGGCTAGTTTTTGGGCAGCTTTTGAAGGTTCTGTCTAGACGTTGGGGTCCTCCTCTAAGACCCCTCGTGGATCCTAGGTGGGGTCGTACCCGAATGTTAAACCCCTAAATATAGTAATCTAAGTCTTAGGACATATCACACCAATTTCAAACAAAACAAACACATAAGACTCACTCAAACACATGAGAACACACAAGCACTTTCTAAGGCTCACCTTCTGAATGTCATAGACGTTTTTGTGGACGTTTGACCTCCAAACTTCACATACTGCCTAAGGAAATCATTATAACTCAATTTAGCGCAAAATTAACTCAATAAACATTCACTAAGCTCTAGTTAACCTTAGTTCATTTTAGGGTGTTTAAAACTATAGGACGATAGAGTTTCCCTTGTTCACTATTCTCTTGTCTTGCCAAAGAACTTAAGTCTATAATATCTCCCCCTTATGTTTTCTTGTCCGGTGGTCTTTTAGATGTGATTGCTTGGATGAGATGATATCTCAATGCTTGAGGGAGAAAAGGTGAGTTTTGATGCATGTCTTGGTTTTATGGTTTACTGAGTATGTGTGAAAGTGAATTTTTACATGCTTTGTTGTGATGTCATTTATGGCTATATATAAGATCTATATGAAATGACTTGTTATGTGAAGATTTATGTTATGGTATGATTATAGCTTGTTAAGAACTGTTATAGTCTAATTGAGTCCCTTTTTGAATAATGAGTTGCTTTATGAGTATGTATGATGATAGTCTCATGATATGGTTTAGGTTGAATACTTTAAAGAAGTGTGGTAAACATCAAAAGATGCATGTTGCGTTTTTATATGTGGCATGTTTTAAATTTTTCCTTTTTATGTGTGATTCTTTACCTTTACCTTGTATGGATTACAGTCTTTTTTGTAGGCTTGATCCTAAAAGGGAAGGTAGTGTGCTTACCTTGTAAGGTGATTGTGGAGTATGTTAGTAGTGGGAGAACCTTTATTATTAGTTGATTAGTTACCTTATGAACCTATTCTAAGAGTGGAAAAAAAGGGAACATGAGAGTTTTGTTCCATAATTGGAGTTTTTCCCCTAAAGTTGACTCAGAGGGTAGTATGTATCCCTTAAACCTTAAAGAGGAAGAGAGAATTTATGTCGACCTACCTTAAAGTGGTTAGATATCTATTAAGTTTGATCTTAAGTATGACCACTTGAGGAAGTGCTTGGGTAGTAACTAGGTGATGTGGGTTAAAATTACCTAGAATTTACCTTGCCCTAGTGCTCAAAGGAAATAAAGAGACCTTGATGGCCTAATCTTCTATATTGTTTCCCTTAAGGTTTTCATGACCCTTGGTATTTATGGTTTAGTTGAGACCTTATGTGCTTGGGTAGTATGACCTAACTTGATGGTTATAAATTTCCTTTGGGTGTTAGTCCCTAAGGAATGATGGTGATGGAGTTAGTAGGCTCATTAATATGAGATTAAGAGTGGGAACCCTCAATATATGTTAAACCTTCTTATGTGAGGAGTATATAGGTTGGTTTTGGCTTGCCTTGACCTTGGTGTGTAAGGGAATGATGTGATTAGGCTTACCCCATGTGGGGGATAATGTGCCTACATGGTAAGGTTTAGAGTGCCCTTGATGTTCCTATGTTGAGTTTCTTTGAACTTCTTTCTGTGGGAAATCACTTTTAGGTGATACTGATAGAGGGTGTGATTAAGCTTAGATGCCATTAGTGGGGTGATTTGCTTAGTCATTAGAGTTGGTGAGATGAAGTTCTCTTAAGGTGGAGTTAAGTTGCTCATAAATGAGTTTATCCTAAGTGGGGGATAGCTATTTGAGTAGTAAGGTGGTAGATGACCCTATCTTGTCCTTCTATTCTTACTTGAGCTTGAAACCAAAGAGTTATTAGTAGCTTGTTCATGATATGAATCTTGCATAAAAATGCATGTCCTCCATATGTTATGTATGTCTTAAATAACACTATGTTATTGAAGATTCTAAATTGCATGAAAAAGGATTTTGATCAAATTCATGTTTTCTAATGTGCATCTTGATATGTTAGTTGTGAATTTAACTTCATGAGATGATGTAAGAATCCTGTTTGATGTCACTTATAATGTGTGGTGTTTTAAACCATCAATGGAAACTTGAGCCTCCTTTAAATGAAAAATGATGAGTTTCTTAAAAATGTGTGACTTTTATGACTTAGGAAGTGTTAATGTAGGCTCACACTTGAAAAGTGATAGTGTGTTTAGCTAATGTTCTTGACGTGTGCCTATAAATTGTATGAATTTCACTAATTGATGCATGCTTATGAAAACTACTTTCATGCTAGAAGTTGAAATTTTTTAAAACGACTTCCTATTGTTGTGATGTATGTGGTGTGACTTACCATTTGGACTTAACTATGGAGGAGGTATGAGCATGCTTTGGTTAAAAGTTGAGAATTTCTCATTTAAAACTAATTGACCTTTGTGCATTGCTTGTCTATGAACTCATTAAGACATGTAAGTGTGTTGAGGAGAAGGATATTCCTCCTTAAACATAAATAAGTATGGTATGGTTGAGTATGGCCTTCATGACATTATGCCTAAATGAGAAGGATCTTTGTTGATCTACTTGACTTAAGTGTATGTGTATTTAGTTTGAGTTGCTTATTTGCTTCTTAAGTGATGTTGAACTTGCCTATGTGTGACTTAGAGGTTTTTGCATAATGAGATCCTAATAAAATGAGGTGTAAAGAAAATGTTATTATTAGGAGAAAGATGTTCCTCATATGAACATGACAAGAACCTACGTATTTGATGCGTTAAGGAGTGAGTGAATAAAGTTTTGCTTGCTTGTGTTTCTTCAAGTGCAAACATAAGAAAGTTATTGCTCCTTGTAATTTGGTGCATTAACTTCTATATTATAATGTGTTGAATGTTACAAGCTTCTATATGGGTCATTGAAGTCCGTGAAGTGTTTGAAATGTTCCAAGTGTCATTCTAGGACGAATGTTCCCAAGTGGGGATGTAGTAAGAACTCTCAAAATTAATTATGGTTCGTAGGTCCTCACCTGTGCCTAAAATTTTTACTATAAGTTAAATAAATGCTTTACAGTTTGTATACTTGATTCAAAGTCATTTAGAAGTCAAACGTCCAAGAACGTCTCTTGACATGTTTTATGTGTTGTTTGGTTCTAAAATTGATAGGATAGGACCCTAACATATATATGAGTGTATTTGGATTCGAAATGTCTGGGCAATACTCTCCAAGGACCTCCTTAGGAGTCCTTGAGGATGACCCAATCTTGGGCCAATAAGTTGCCCAAGGCAGCAACATTTTATTCCCGCATCGCGGACTAAGGTGTCCTTAGCCCAAAAGTTTGTTCCACGTCGCGGACACAACGCTTACTCTACTGTTCTACAAATTAATTCCATAAATCATGTGGGAACAGCTCCGCGTCGCGGACTTGCTTCCCAGCAAAGATTTCAAAAATGAAAGTTAAGTTTGACATTTATAAAACTCCATATTAGTGTGGGGGTGTTTCGATAATATTTTGAAATGGTTATAAACATTATTTATGAATTATTTAACCACTTTCCCAATTCAAAACCCGAAAACACAATAAGAAAATAAAAAATCCCAAATTCTGTTCTCCTCCAAATTCTCTGAAACCTCCATTGTGGAAAAACTGAAGTTCAAGCTAGAAGGAGGATTTTCATGGTTTATTATATAATTTCTCTTGGGTCCTTAATCAATAAGTTATGGTGATCCTTCATCCTTATTTATCCATTCACATAAGGAGTTCAATCAAGGATTAGCAAAAGTGATTCAAAGACCAAAAATTCCCAATTTTCAATCTAGCCACGGGTGCATTGTCAAATTGATATCAAAAGCATTATAATGATAAATTTATGATTAATCAATGATTTTAAGATTATTTTCAATCAAATTCCATGAAGAACCCATGATACCCCTAATTTCTCAAATTATGATATAATATGGGTCTTTTGATCTTTATTAGATGATGATTAAATTATGTTTAGAATATAATGAATTGCTTAGTTCTATATTCCTGACTTTAATTGATGATGAATTGTTGGAAATTGATCAAATATGATCAAAGCTTGGAGTATTGGTAAGATTGCCATATTTTCCTCTACTTTGTATAGAATTGGTAGTTGAATTGGTGTTGTATGGCATTGTGTGGTATGATCCACTTATAGTGGCGGTTCATACTTTCTTGTAATTTTATATGTGATGTGATCATTGACTTGAAGGCAATTGTATATTGAAAGTGTGGTTGTGATGATCACTCAATGTGAAGCGTTATGCCTAGTCTTCAATTCTAGTTCATGATCTAGGTTATATTGATGTTGTTTTCTATATGTGAATGAAAATGTTAGGGTTAGGGGTCTATACGTTTGACATGGTCGAGGTCTATTGATGATTGGTTACTCTTGTGTAGTATAACCCCTACCTATGAACCTCTACATGAATGTGTGGTCTTAAGCACGATTAGAAGTCTTAGATTCAAGTAATGATGATGTCTTGTCTCCTATGTTATAATGTTGTTGTGTGTGGTCTATAGTTCTTATTACTCTATATTTGAGTTGTCTATGGTTTAGGGGACTTGAATGTGTACTGGGACCTCTGTCAGGTGGCTGCCTCAATGCTAGGATAGTTGCTATTATGTGATCATATTGTCCAATGTACACACAAACCTCATGCATGCTTACAAGTAGTATAGGTTCATGGTGTCTAATGAAAGAGTATTCTCATATGCACTTGTGTCTACTACTATGCATGTGGAGTATATCTCCATGAAGTATGTTATGTATCCCTTAACTAGGATGACTAGGTGTACTAGTGTCACATCCGGGGAGCACCCCCTAGACGTAATCGGCGTCAGCGTCAGCGTTCTCTTTGAGGACTAAGACTAGCCTCTTAGCATACATCATTACATTCATAGGTTAAACTGAAAAAAAATTAAAAACTTTTCATTACTTCTACATTGAGGTTTACATAGACTTCTACATACACATTATATATTCATATCGAGTAGACATAGACCCTTCTTATAAGAAGATTACTTAGGGATCGTTTGTAGAGTGTATAAGAATAATGCAAAATATGGTGTATTAGTAATGCTTGCATTAGTAGTACTTGCATTATTAATACTTGCATTAGTTATGCAAGCATTATTTCCTATACATTGTTTAGTTTGATGTATAAGAAATAATAGATCTTGCATAATTTCTATTTGAAAATATATGTTTACAAAAATACCCTTCACACTTTTTTTATTTTACACTTTCTTGCAAGTTGCAACAAAGTCATTTGTTAAAGCATCATCAACTCCTCCTCCTTCTTCTTCTTCTTCTTCTTCTTTTTTTTTTCAAAAATAATATTAAATAGTTGTAATATTTGGGTCAAAATACTTTTGTGAAAAGTTAGAAACGAATTTTTTTTAATCAAATTTATCGCCACAATAGTAATTTTTCTTATTAAATTATGTTGAAATTAGATTATTATTTTTTACAAAAATTATATTTAAGAGGCTATAAAGTCTATTAAAACACCAACAAATTAAAAGACAGAGAAAAATAAATGAATTTAAAAACACACGACAACAAAGAAAATTAAAAGAAAAGAAAATGTTAGGAAATGTTTCAAAAAGGCTTTGAGGGTAGTTTTGTATTTATTTAATCTAATGCAAGTTTTATATATAATGCATTGCATAATATTTTTAGAGAAAAGATTATTTTTAAAAAATACCCTCCACAAATATGGTGGAAAGGATATTAAAAAAGTTTTTAAGGGCAATTGTGTCTTTTATAATGTTAATGCATGCATTAGAATCCATTGCATTACTAATGCATAGAAATAGATGGTATTAGTAATACACTCTTTAATACACAATAGAGTGTATTACTAATACAAGTATTAGTTATGCATAGATTAAAAAAGTGTACCAAACAAGGTACTACTAATACATCAAGCTAATACATGCATTATTTTCTCTAATACACTCTACCAAACGACTCCTTAGTCTTCTACTTTTATTGCACATAAGTATATGTAAGATATAACATAGTCTTAAAAGAGTGTCTCAGCTCATAACCATCTAAAAAGATTATATCAATTTGGGCCTAACCCATACATCAATGTCAAAGAGCCATATATAGGTTATACAATCCGTATTCAAATGAAAAAGACAAAGAACATAAGAGTCTTAAACTAAAACAACTTCATAAGCTTGATATTGGCATCGCCGTTGGAAAGTGAGGACTTACCTACTTAGATGATTGAGAAATTCCAAGTCGTCTCAGAAGCCTTCAACGAATGGAACCTAAAATGTTGGCGAAAGGAAGAAAATAGCGTTAGTACACCACTTGTACTAAGTATGAGACCATATGCACACATATTATTAAATTATTCTAAAAAGGGACGTTTCATGAAAACATGTTATTTACCTTTAGAAATCCTTATGCACATTCAAGAAGATCATACCCATCAACAAAACATATTCATTAAATCTAAAGCATGTACATCACAAGACCAACAATGCTAAGTCTAGTCAAGTCAACATGCATATCACATAATCGGACACATAGTCAAAGCAACTATATCATCAAGTCATAATAGTAACAAGCATAGACAAGAGTTTATTTCAACATAATCAAGCAAGACAATTACTCATAAAACCTCATTAAGTCAACAAGTGCAATGAACAAGCAAAGCCCCATAACCTTACTCAATCAATTAAACCAACAAGAACCATGACTAATGCCCAACTCTCCATAAAATATCACTTTAGAATACAAATTATCTTACCTTAACAATAGAGACCAAATAAATGTTCATAGGAGCAACCAACATTACATAATAGCATATACATGTAAGATCATCATATTTTCACCATTTACATTTATAAGCATGTACATACATAAGAACCACCTCCTAAGACTTCCCTCAAGGCTAACTAGTGCAATGTTTACGTAGAGTCTCGTACCCCTACCTAGACTAACCTAAACCCCTTAGATCGTCCAAGTTAGAGTCATTCATAACTTCATTTTACCTTTTGGGAACATCTTACCTTAACCGACATAGACCACATGACTTCATGTGGAATCCAATGTCATGGAACCCTTCACCGAAAGAAGGTGGACTACTTGCCAAGGTATTACGGAAATATGAACATAGCAACTACGTGTATCCACTAGCTAGTATTCCTATAGGGGCAACATAGTTCAAGAACTAGGAGATATTATTGGGACCGTATTTATGCTACATGCATTATAGTCTCTAATCTCAAGAGTACATTAATTATCTTACCTTCCCTATGTGGGAAAGGACACTCCTCACTCTAGTTGACTCGGTGTTAAGCTAAAGTCCCTTTTTGAAATGTCTTTAAGCCTTTATTAACAATCATATCTTAGTTTAGGTCATAGGGTCATAGGGTTTAACAATCATAGCTCAATAAGAATTGCATGAGTATAAATTATTTCATCACAATTCATATAAGTGAGGTTAGCACATTTACATATTTATTCACGATAAGGCACATTGGTAGTCATCACCATCCTTATTAAATTTTCATCTTAGTCAACCTCACAATCAAATTCAAGACATTTCAATTCAAGATCATACCAAACCTATCAATCCTAATACGAGATATACTTCAATTCAACATCATTACTCAATCTCAAGTAACTACAATTGAAGTAAAGAATATGGATCATAAGACTTACCAAGTCTCCTTCATAATTCATCTTCAAGGTCTTACCATCAACCCTTAAATCAACCCAAATAGGGGAGTAATATCACCACACAACAATAACAAACATAATAATAAGGCCAATTGAATCACTACATCACAATTCATTACTAGTTCATAGCTTAAGATAAGAGACTTAGCTCAAATCATAACATACTTTATAACATAGATAAACTACTCAAGAACTAGAAAAATAGGACTATAATTCATCTTAATATATTCATAATTGATACAATAACATCATCTAGTAGTAATTCAACCAACAACCAAGTAAATTTAACCAACATTATGCAATTCATATCAAGATCACAACCTAGGGTTAAGGGGAATCGGTCATCTTCTACGAACTAGGACAATTCATCAAGATATAAAAAAATAAAGTTATAATAATGTTAATATACTCATAATATCAAAAATAAATCATAAAAGAGTAATTCATAACATCAATTTTGCATTGGATGAAAACCCACTTGAAAACTCAACTTTTGAAAAAACTTTGATGGAAACCTTTGAGGAAAGAGGTCTCAAAGGTGAAAGGAATCTCATACATTACTAATTGATAAATATTTATGGAGAAATTTGACCCTTTTCTGCCCTTGAACCAACCTCTAGCTTGGTCCTCAATGGAGTTTTCACTAGAGAGAGAAAGAAGAGAGAAGGAAGAGAGTTTGGGTTTGTGACTTGTGAGAGTTTTTTATTAGTCTAATTAGGTTAGGGATTTATATAGGTGTTTAACTAAATTAATTAGACCTCCATTAATCCCTAATTAAATTCCTAATTAAGCCTACTAATTAAATGAATTAATTAGAAATGTGCAGCAAAACCAGACACCACGATCGACGGATCGTGGGTAAGTCGACAACCCATGCTCCCTCTGTGCTTCACATCCGTCGCTAAGTTCAGAGAGTTGTCAAAATGAAACTTCCAATATTTTTACTAAGTGATCATCGACGGGCGCGTCGATGACACTCGTCTCTGCACACTGCCTTGGGCAGTCCTTTGACCCCAAAGTGCAAGGATCCTCCTCAAGGGCCCTTGGTTGTTCCTTAGGGAGTCGTGCCCAGACGTTTAGACTTTAAATTAACTCTAATACATGTTAAACACCCTTCCACCATTTTTCATCATTTTACGACTCCTAAATGCTAGTTAAATAGGCTAAGGCACGCTAGCACCCCCTTGAACTAGTTTCCAGACGTCATGGACATTCTCGGATATTTTGGATTATATACTTCTCATATGACTTATATTTACTAAAATAGACCTTAAAACTGTGTCTTACCCTTTTGACACTCATATTAGGCTCTAGAACACGTCTTAGATTTTCAAAGTGTTACAACTAGAATGGACAAGGGTATGGGACCTTGTCTATGTATTGCACATATGTGCCTTGATAGGATAGTTCCTAGGTTTTTAATCTATGTAAATGAATATGAATTCCTGAGTATGTTATGAATATGTATAGTGTTTCAATGTGTTTATATGAAAGGATTATTCATATAGTTACACATATACACTTATGCATGAACGAAATGAAGTATGAACATATATAGTCTAAGGGTGTTTATGTGAAAGGTTTGCTCGCATATACGTATACACTAACACATGAAAACATGTACATTATGCATGTATGATGAACTAGTCAATACAGGGCCTCTTGAAAGGTGTTATTAAGGGTATCCTAAAAGATGATGCTTGGTATGCTATGTCCATGTGAAAGATTTTCTCACATGATTTAGGTTGATGAATTATCATCTATGACCTATGATCTAAGCATATGAGGGTTTAACTCTCATAAATCTTCTATTTTCTAAAGTAATGATAATAAAGGCTTTTCAATAAAGGCAACTTAGCTTAGAACCGAGTGAACTTAAAGTTGAGGGGTGTCCCTTCCTAATGTGTGAAGGTAGGTTCACCATGATTCTCACGGGGTGGATAACTACAATGCCCCATTTGGCACAAAGAGGGTTTCCATATACGCCTCCAAGTTCCATAAATAATGCTTTCCCCATAGGATCTAGAAAGTGGTATCACCTAATATGCTAGCATGATGTTAATGTTCTACTTTGGCAAGGTAGATCACCTTCCTTTGGTGTAAGGTTCTACAACACCAAATTCCATGTTTGGCACCCGTGGTCTTAGTTTCGGTTAAGGTTGTAGTTTTCCTAAAGTAAAATGGACAATGAAAGTAAAGTAAGGACCCTAATTAGGATAACCTAAGGGAAGGTTCTTAGTGTAGGTGAGTGTATGGGACTTTACATATGCATTGTACAAGTAGCTCATGAAGGGAGTTCTAGGAAGGTGTTCTAATGAATATTACTATGTTTATGTTAGTTATGCATGACATTGTAGTGTTCTTAACTTCTTGTGATGATATTCATGGTATGAGTCCTAATGAGTCTATATGTGTGGTCTTACCTTATGCATAATGTTGGACATATTGATTATATGATGAAGGTCTCTCTTGTCATGCATATAGTGACTAAAGTTGTCATGTTAATATATGAAGTAAATGATGATACTTGTGGTCTTTTTCTAGGTTTATTTAGTATAGGCTATGGGGATTCACATGTACATTGCACTAGTATGCTTAGATTGGGATTATGGGTAAAGATCTTATGATGTCTTAATGAAGTGATGTCCAATTGTGATATTGTTGACTATTTCCTCTTATGATTACATTGGTAGTGTTAAATTGTATGTTATCTTTGAATTAGTCTTCTATATGGTCCATAAAGTATGTTGGGTCAAATATGAAGTATGAGTCTTATTATAGGTTATGTTTCTATGAATGTGTATGTTGGAATTAATGAAAGTTGTGTGAATGTTCACCTTGGTGACCTTAAGGTGATGCTTGACTTTGAATGGTGGAATGAGACACTATTCATGCATTGCACGAAGTATCACTGAGGCTTACTTGGGAGTTAAGGTAAAAGCAAGGTAATGTTATGAAACGCTAAATGTGCTCTAATTGTAATATGTATCTTTATATGATGTTGTGACTATTGTACATATATATACAATGTTTATGAGCTATGTTGTACTTATTGTGCTAATGTTTCAAGAAGTTTTACTAAAAGGCACGATTCATGGTTTCTAACAAAATGTCCTCTTTAAATGCTTTTTTTTCCTGGTTGTTATACTAAGTGCATTCTTGTACTAACACCATTCTTATCCACCTTTTTACAAAAAGTGTAGGTTATGGATGCTTAATGGATGTCTCTAAGGTGAATGGATTGATATGTAATCCCAAGCTCAAGGAAAGGGATCCTTAAGTCCAAGGATTTCTTATGTTGAGTTTATCCAATGTCATGCAATAGTTTAGTTATTATTTTATGGTGTTAGGGTCATGTTCCTAATATACTCTAATAATGTTGAGTCTAATATGGAAAAGAGAATTAGAGTCTAACTATGTACTATGACTTATGTTTTATATATATAATGGAAGTGATGTTCTAGAACATGATGTGCTATGAAAGTTTTAAAATTTACACTAAATTTACTGTGACAATGCGATGAATGATTACTATGGGGCTTGTATAAGACCTCCGAGAGGTCAAGTACGCCATGTTAGGGGGCGCTCCCCGGTCGTGAAAAATGTGGTATCAGAGTATGAGTTTATAAAAGTGGTTTTAGGGTCATAAGTCTCAAATTATCATGTCTAGTAGAGTCTCGTTAATCGGTGGATGAGTCGCGACACATCTATGAGCGAGAGGCTATAGGACAATAGAGTTTCCCTTCTTCACTATTCTCATGTCGTGCCATAGAACTTAAATCTATAAGATCTTTCTCTTTTGTTTTCTTGTCAGGTGGTCTTTTAGATGTCATTGCTTGAAAGATGATATCTTTATGCTTGAGGGAGAAACGGTGAGTTTTGATGCTTGTCTTGGTTTTATGATGTAATGAGTATGTGCGAAGGTGAGTTTTGACATGCTTTGTTGTGATGTCATTTATGGCTATAGTCACATCCCGAGAGTAAACCCTAGAAGATATGGCACTTTTGAAGTGCAACATGGCGTACTTGACCTCTCGGAAGTCTTGTACAAGCCCTTGACATCATTCATTGCATGCATGTATGAAAAGTAGTGCGGAATCAAAACTTTTCACATGGAATATCTTAAAACATCTTTCATATTAAAATCATAGAAAACACTATGTTTCAACATATCCCAATCTTAGACTCAAGAATATTTGGGACACGGCCCATACAATATGAAATATAGAAACTTAGTCTATTACAAAACTTGAATAAAAGAAATCTAAAGACGATTATGCCCTCGAATCAAGGATATACTTCAACTTTGCTTGAACATCCAAGCTTGCTCCAAAATACCTCTCACTTATTTATCACACCTTTAAAGATAGACAAAAGTATGGAATTAGTACCAACACATGTACTAAGTATGGCTTAATGCATAAAATCATGAAAAACGGACATTTATCAGAAAGGTTCTCTTTTTTATTAAAACATCATATTAAAAGTATAAGAACCACATTTAAACACCAAACAACACAATTAGAAGACATAACAAATTATACTCAATTTATATGCACATTACAGTATGGTCATAATGAGCTTACAGTGACTAGACTGTAACTTCACCAATAATTCACATTTCACAATGTAGCATCAAGGACACACCAACACCACATAAACATGAGATCCTCCTACCGAAGGTAATTCTAAGGCTTACTTGAGTGAGTTATGAAGCGAACGCTCATGCAATCCCTTCACACACACCTAAGAGATCCTTTAGAGTACCTAGGATAAGATCATTCTCATTGCACAACATAACACACACACGCACACACACACACACACACACACATGTGTGTGTGTGTGTGTGTGTGTGTGTGTGTGTGTGTGTGTGTGTGACATTCTCTTCCCAAAGGTTATCAAAAGACTTACTTAAGTAATTCTAGACGAGAACCCCCATACACCCTCTCCAAGACTACCTAAATAAGCATTAAGACTACCTAAAATTTAGATGATGTCTACTTTATCATTCTACTTCCCTATCTAGAGTCAATCTTAAGACTTCTCTAGGTAATACATGAAGATATCATCCTTTATGCCCCTTCACACCTTAGCTAGGCAACCCTTAAACTACTCTAGGTAAGTACTGTAACACTCTGAAAGTATAAGACGTGTTCTAGAGCCTAACATGAGTGTATGATATTTGTGTCACTGTTTTTAGGTCCAAAATAATGTATATAAGTCATTTAGGAAGTTTGAAAAATCAAAACATCAAAGAACATCCATGACGTCCGGAAACTAGTTCAATGAGGTACTAGTGTGCCTTAGCCTATTTGACTAAGTTTTAAGTGTCGGAAGATGATGAAATTTGGTGGAAAGGTGTCTAACACGTATTAGAGTTAGTTTATAGTCAAAACGTCTGGGTACGACTCCCCAAGGACAAACCAAGGTCCCTTGAGGTAGACCCTTGCAAATGTGGCCAAAAGTTGTCAAGAGACAGTGTCACCAACGTGGTCCATCGACGAGGCGTGGTCCGATCGATGGGGCATCGATGGACACCAGCCATGGAAAAGTATACAAATTATAGAAGGGCTTGTTTTGGACAGTCTATGACCAAGACGACAGACCAACAGGATGGTTGGTCCCTTGGCCATCATTTGACAAATAGGCATCAATCGTGGTCTCATTTGTGAAGACTGTCTTTTGCTGCATGTCTTTAAGTTAGACAAATTAATTGATTAGGTGGTTAGTTAATTATTTGGGTTAAGGGAGGTCTAATTAATTTGGTTAATGACCTATATAAACACCCTAACCAAATTAAACTAACCTAAGCCCTCATAATTTCCCAAACCCAAATTGCTCCTCCCTCTCTCTTCTTTCTCTCTCCCAAGTAGAAGAACACCATACAAGTCTAGGTCAATAGGTTTATAGGGATGCTAAAGGTAAAGTTTATCCATCAAACTTCATCAATAAACAAGGAATGAGATTCTTTTCACCTTTGGGATCTCTTTTTCCAAAAGGTCTTATCAAATTGAATTTAAAAAGATGAAATTCAAGTGGTTTTCTTCCAATACAAAATTGATCTTGTGAATTGTTGTTATATGATTTCTTTTGGATATTATGAGTAGATTAACATGTATTATAAATCAATTATGTTACTTATTTGTGTATTGGTCTAGATTGTAGAAGATGACTTATTCCCCTTAACCCTAGGTTGTGATCTTGAATTGAATTGAGTAGTATTGATACAATTGATTTGGTTAATGTGTGAATTGCAATCCTATGTTGTTATTATGTCAATATATGAATAAATTAATATGAATTGTTAGCCAATTATGTTATTTCTTAAGTAATTGACCTAGGTTGTGAAGTAGATTATAAACTTGACCTAAGTCTCTTATCTTAAGCTATGAACTAGTGATGGATTGTGATGTAGTGATTCGATTGACTTCATTATCATGTTGATTACTATTATGTGATGGTATTATACCCATTGTTGGGTTGAGTTGAGAATGGTTAATGGTAATACCTTGATGATGGTTTTGTGAAGAAGATTGTGGTAAGTCATATGATCTCAACTCTCTACTTCAATTATGGTTAGTTGTGGTTAAGTGATGATGTTGTATTGAAGTATACCTTATATTAAAATTGATAGTGTTGGTATGATGTTGATTTGAAATGTCTTGACTATGAGTTATGAGGTGTTGGCTAAGATGTAGATTTTGGAAGGATGGTGATAACTTACCAATGTGACTTATCATGAATGATTATGTAAATGAGCTAACCTCACATGTATGAATTATTGCCTTATCATGAATGATTATGTAAATGTGCTAACCTCACATGTATGATTATAGTGAAAGGAAAATACTCCTGTAATTCTTATTAAGCTATGATGATGATGATTATATAAGGATAGACCCTATGACCTATATTAATCTATGATTATTAATAAAGGCATTAAAGACATTTCAAAAGGGACTCCAGCTTAGTACCGAGTGAACTAGAGTGAGGATTGTCCCTTCCCACACAGAGGAGGTAGGATCACTAACGTACTCTTGAGATTGGAGACTATAATGCATATAGCATAAAGAGGGTCCCAACTATATCTCCTAGTTCTTGAACTATGTTGCCCCCATAGGAAAACTAGCTAGTGGATCCAAAATAGAAGCTATGTTCATGTTTTGATACTACCTTGGAAAGTACTCCGCCTTTTTTCAGCTTAGGGTTCTATGACACTAGATTCCACATTAGCTCATGTGGTCTATGTCGGTTAAGGCAAGATGTTCCCAAAAGGTAAAATGAATTAATGAATGAACTCTAACTAGGATGAACTAAAGGGTTTAGCTTAGTCTAGGTAGGGGTGTGAGACTCTACCAATAAATTGCACTAGTTAGAGTTGGAGGGAATATTAGGAGGATGTTCTTATGTACGTATATGCTTATAAATGTAAATGAGATGTATATTATGATCTTACATGTTGATGGTATGTTATGATGTTGAATTCACTCATGAACATATGTTTGATCTATATTGCTAAAGTATGATGTTATGCATGTTATGTACTCTTAATGATAAGATATGTGAAGTCGGACATTGGTTATGGTTCTTGTTGGATTTACTTGATTGAGTAAGGTTATGCTTAGTTATTGTACTAGTGGACTTAATGAGGGTTCATGAGTAATGATCTTGTTTTGGTCATGTTGTAAGGAACTCTTATTCATGCTTGTTGAGGTTATACTTGATGATAGAGTTGCCTTGAATATATGTTCAAGTATGTTGGTATGCATGATTTACTTGGCTAGACTAGTATGGTTGGTTTTGAGATGAACATGGTCTTGACTTAATAAATATGCATTAATGACTTGTATTGGATCTTTAATGTGCATAATGTTTCTCAAATGTAAAATAGCATGTTTTAATGAAATGTTCCTTTCTAGCATGATTTTATGATGTGTGTGCATATGGTCTCATACTTAGTGCAAGTGGTGTACTAACCCCATTTTCTCGCTTTTCCCCAACATTTTAGGTTTCGTTTGTTGAAGGGATTTTGAGATGACTTTTAAGGAAGACTTGGAATTTTCACTCATCCAAGTTGGGTAGGTCCTCACTTTCTGAGGGCAATGCCACTATCAAGCTTTTGAATGTTGTTCTAGTTATAAGCCTTTGACTTCTTTCCTTTTCATTTGAGTACTAAAGATTGTATAGCTAATATATGGCTTTAATATAAAGTATGGGATATATACTCGATGATATACTCTTTTTTAGATTATTACAAGATTAGACACTCTTTTAAGACTATGTTAAGTATCTTATATATCTATGTGCAATAAATGTAGAAGACTATGTAAACTTCTTATACGAAGGGTCTATACATGCTCGACATGAATATATTACGTGAATGCGAGAGGTCTATGTAAACCTCAAGATAAGTATACAAAAGTTTTATATTTTCCGCATTTTTAACCTATACATGTAATGATGTAGCTAAGAAGCTAGTCTTAGTCCTCTCGGAGGACGACGATGCTGGTTATGTCTAGGGGGTGCTCCTCGGATGTGACAAGTACTTATCATTAACATGACTTCTAACTTAAGTCATTATCTTCATTAGTTCACTTAAGATTCAATCAAAATATAAGAATATTCAAGTAATGGTCTAGGAGAATACCTAGGGACTCACTCACTAACATCTTCAAAGCCTAATCGTGCAATGTCTAGATTGCGTCCCATACCACCACCTAAACTGAACTTCTCCAACAATAGTAGGTATTCCATATGATGAAAATAGGCAATAATCTACATAGACCATACTAGTTGTACATGGAATCCGGAGTCATGAACCTACTCTGATGGAGGTTTGTTATATGGGCCAATGGTAGAATTAGGAGACATCCCATGTAGGCACATGGTTAAGGAACATGAGGGGTTTATGTGTTCTCTAGTTTCATCTCATTTAGAGAAACTCCCCTAGCCAAACTCGCTCGGTGCTAGCCTTTGTTCTCATAGAGTAATTCACATAAAGGAGTACATATAGAGGTTTCATATCTAGTTCACAACCTAATCACATTACACCTTACCAAAGAGGGTCTAATAGGGCTACCTACAATGGTCAAGAGGATAGTTCAATGATTTTCCTAAGGATGATTTCATGCCGTTCCAGATGACCAACCTTAAGTCCACCATTCACACAATAAGGACACCATTACGACTTTCAACTTCAAGGATATCATAACCTTACATCTAGGATGAAGGTTCCACATAAAGGACCTTCTTAGCAATGTTCAAGGTCACATGTCAATCACACATACAAGACTAAGAGTCTTTATCATACTAATTCAACAAGTCATATTCACATTATACATGTATCAAGTAAGGGACACAAGTATTAAACAAGACACACATATACTTTACCATACCATACACATAGCATACTGTTCTAGAGAACCTAGGGACAAACAAGTCAACTATAGTTCACCCTATACACTACTATAGGACCATTAATATAACCATCAAAAGACTCATATAACAAACTAGAAAGAATCATGCATTAACCCTAAGACTACACACGTAAGGACATAGTCATACTCTAATATCATCACCTAATATCAATAGAGGAACACATACGTTCACCTTACTTACATGTTGAAAGATATGATCATATTTCACATAAATTAACCACATAACCTATCATAATATATCAAGTAATGCCGACAATTCCATGTTCATCATAGTGCATAAAGCTACGCCGACAAGGCCACATAATTCACAAGTAAAGCATATAGCACCGCCACCATAACTGGACCATTCCAATCATAAACATAATTCAAGACCAAAATTACATAAAATAAATAGAGTTAGGGCATCATACCACCAATCCACTCTCACCACTTCAATCCATAGCTAAATCATCCAATATCCAAGGCCCTTACCCATGGCTATGATCACCAATTCAATTCAATAATTACAATAGACCATGAATAAAAGATCATACAAAATGGATTTATGAATTTAGGGCAGCATACTAACAATTCTAACATAATTCTATCATAATTCAGTAACCCTAATCAAACTACATAAGAATTCGTTATCATAAAGACATAATCAAGTCACCCACCGTCTTCGTGGGCTTCCGCGCTTGCAGATTGGGGAACTTATCGAACGCAATCGTCAACAAGGGGCTCGGTCAACTATTCAATCAAATGATATTGAGCATGTTTCCCATATCTTCTGGAGAAACAAGTGGGCTATTTCTTTGCAAACTGTGCTCAATTTCATATGTGGCAATTCCGCCAAGATCTCTTCGTTAGTTGGGGGAAGAATCCGCCCGAATCGGATTTTTTGAGGAACGTATCGAGAGCAAAGTAGTCAAAAACTAAGGTTCATGAATTGCATGGTTTCATACAGTAATTAGGTTAAAATCATCTAATTAAAATCAATTCAATCAATACGTAATGATTCAAAACTTTTTATGCAAGAACCCATGGATAAATATCAAAATTGGACAAGTTCATCTTTGAAAGACTTTGGAAATCACTTTGAAGTTTGGCTCCTTGAAGAAAAGATATTCAAGGATAAAGAACCATACCTCAATTGATGCTAGAACACTAATTTGATGAAGAATTGATGAAGAATAATCAACCAATCTTCAATCCAATCTGTATCTTGAGTTTTGACTTCAATGGAGTTCTAGAGAGATTCTTAGATATGTTGGATTTTGAATTGGAATAATCAATTCATCTAGGTGTTTAGGACTTATAAACCCACTTGAAATACCCAAAAAACCCCTATAAAACCACCTAAACATTTATTTTGATGTGGGGTGAATTTACCAATTCATCCCTTCACTTTACAATGACTAGCGAACATTTGCAGGCCACCATCGACAGTTGCCCATCGACGGGGCGTAGGTCCCTTGATGGGCCGTCCTGTCTGAACGTCGATGGGATCAGAGACTTACCTTTGAGATCTTAAGCTCCCTAGACTAATTCCTAACCCACACCTCCTACTTATGGGGCATCACTCCACCTACGGGGCGTAGGTTGTCCCTCGTAGGTGAGACTGCTTTTTGGCAGTTTTGGCTCAAATGATGGGTCCATCCTCAAAGACCCTTGGTTGGTCCTTGGGGATGTTTGGCCAGACATTTCCAACCCAAATATGTTTGTATACGAGTTTAGGATCTCTCACATCAATTTAATCAAACACTAACACGTAAAACTCAACGAAACACATTAAGACACACAAGGTCATTTCAAGGTAAACCTTTCGAACGTCATGGACGTTCTTGAATGTTTGACCTCCAAACTTCATGAAACTCTAACCACTGCCTCCTAACCTCATTATAACCCATTTCAGTACCATAAAAAATTAATACACGAGTGTTAGGATCTAGTTATTCCTAAGTCATCTTAGAGGTGTTACAATCTCCCCCACTTGGACAAAATTCGTCCTCGAATGACACTTGCTTCCTTTTAGTCATTTTCAAGAGACAAGAAACTCAAGACTAGAAGAAAATAACCATACAAAACCATAAAAAATACACAATTATGAAGAAAACCAATTTCACATACTGATAGAGACTCAAAACACAACAAGAGGATAGAAACAACTCTACGACTCATTATGCAATAAGACTCATATTCTTCAATTCAAATAGCCTGAACTCCTTCGACATTAATTATCATGCTCATACACATCAATTATAAACACCGTACAACCATTTTCAACAAAAGAACAATTTAATCAAAATTTGAAAAACTTCACAGTAAGCTGCCAAGCAACACAGTGAACTATACCAAAATTTCCAAAAATGCAACTTTTAGGAAATTGATGATAAAAGCATGACAATATGAAAGATAAAAAAACCATATGAACTCAATTTACAACATAACTATAACTTAATGACATGCACCATGCAAGATATCAATAAAGTTCACTTCCAACAAGACTCCTAAACACAATGCAACATGCTACTATGACATTCTAACTCTCAAGCTTGAGTTGAATAAAAGAGATGAGACAATCAATAAAAACTCTAATACTAACCATACTTTCCCACTTAGAAGGAACTCACAACAACTAAAAGAGAGAAGCTATGACTTACCAACATCATCATTCTCATCATCTGGCTTTGATCCCCTAGCCCGGAGTGCATAGAAGTGATTCTTCTTTTGGAGCATCATCACCCGGAACACTTGGAGGAACTTGCTTACCTTCCATTCCTCTAGCCACAATAGTAGGACAATCCCTGACTTTATGGTCATCCTTACCACAACCAAAGCAATTTCCGGTACCCATTAGTCATTGCCCATAGTGTTTATTCCCACAAGTAGGATTGCCACCTTGAGAACCACTTCCTTCTCAAGATCCCTAGGTTCATCTTGAATTGGAGCCTTCTTCTTGAACCTAGGTTGGTTTTGTTCACTTGGCCCACTCCTCTTCAAGTTTCTATAAATCCTACTAAGCTTAGACTCCTTAATGTATTGAGCATACACCATTAGTCTAGACAAATTCATAGCACCATGGAGCATGGTCGTACGACACTCTTCTTTCACAAGGTCAGTGACACCGGTCACAAATCTACTCTTTTGATCCCTAAGGTTAGACACTAAGGATGAAGAATACCTAGGAAACATAGTGAACTTCAATGAATACTCCTCAACACTCATATTTCCTTGCTTGATATTGATAAACTCCTCAACCTTCACCTCCCTCCTCTCACGGGGAAAGTACTTTCCTAAGAAAGCATCCTTAAACTCCTCCCACTCTATAAGACCCGACTCGACCGTCTTATTATCTTTCCATTGAGTTTACGACACTTGAGAAACCTCCCTCAATTGGTACGAAGCTAACTCCACCTTCTCCCTAGAAGTCACCCCCATGGCACTTAACACCTTATATACACCATCTACAAACTCTTGGGAATCCTCTCCCGCCTTAGAGCCAAGAAAGATAAGAGGACTCATCCTCACAAACTCTCTCAATCTAGAGGTCATAGTGCTCTCCATTGCATTCACCCTGGGCTCATCACCCCTATTCACATGAGTAGTCATGGCCCGGGCTAAAGCAAGTAAAGCCTCTATAATCTCCCCATTAGTCATTTCCGGGGGAACCATCGGAACCTCATTACCTTCACCTCCCGTAGGGACTTGGACATTTTGAGCACCTTAAGGAAATTTCTCAACTTTCTCAACTTGAGGAGGAATTTCCTCATCCACCCTTCCCTCTTCCAACCTTCTAGAGTCCATCCTTATTGTAGTCATCTTTCTAAAAACACAAAGAAAATCATTAAGAAAGACACTCATAACTTTTTACTCTACAGCATGACACAAGAGTAGAGAAAGAACAGAAACTATATCTTCTTATAAAATCTCACCCACAGATGTGTTGCAACTCACAAGGATGATCGAGACTCTACTAGACGAGACTTAGTGAGACTTTTTGATTCCTAAGACCACTTTCATAACCTATACTCTGATACCAACTTTATCATATCCCAAAAGTAGCAACTTTGCATAATGAGATATTAATGAAATGAGGTGTAAAGACCATGTTATGATTAGGAAAAGGGTGTGTCTCTTGTGAACATGAAAAGAACCAATGTGTTTGATGCATTAAGGAGTGAGTGAATAAAGTTTTATTTGCTTGTGTTCGAGTGCAATTCGTATGAAAGTTAGTGTTCCTTGTAAGTTGGTTCATTGACTTCTATGAGATAATGTGTTGATTATTGTGAGAATTAATATGGGTCATTGAAGTCCTTGAAGTGTTTGAAATGTTCCAATTGTCATTCGAGGATGAATGTTCCCAAGTGAGGGATATCGTAAGGACCCTCAAAATGAATTAAGGTGCCTAGAGACTCACATGTGCCTAAAAAGGTTTAAATAAGTTAAATAAGTGTTTTACAATATGTATACTAGATTTGAATTCATTAGGAGGTCAAACGTCGGAGAACGTCAGAGACGTTCAAAAGTTGGCCTTGAGGCGTGCATCTGTGTCTTGGTGTGCCTTGGCAAGTTTTATATGTTGTTTGGTGCTAAAATTGATAGTATATGACCCTACATATAAGAATGCATTTATGATCGAAACTTCTGGGCATGACTCCTTAAAGACCGCCTAGGGATCCTTGAGGAGGACCCAACCTTGGGCCTACAAGCTGTCCAAGGCAGCAACGTTTTGTTTATGAATGGAATGGGTCCGCGTCGCATATTAGGGTGTCCTTGGTCCAAAATTTTGGTCCGCATTGCATACACAATGCGTACTCTACTGTTCTATGAATTAATTCCAAAAATCACGTGGGAACATCTCCACGTCGCGGACTAGCTCCCCGACGAAGATTTCGAATATGAAAGTTAAGTTTGACAAGTCTAAAAGTCCATATAAGTGTAGGGGTGTGTTGGTAATATTTGGAGAAAGTCATAAATAGTTTTTGAGAGTTATTTAACCCCTTTCCCAAGTCAAAACCCCAACACTCAATAAGAAAATTAAAAATCTTAAAACTCTCTCTCCTCCAAATACTCTCAAACCTCTATTGGAGGGAAAATTGAAGTTGAAGCTAGGGGATAGATTTTGATGGTTTCTTCTCAAATTTCTCATGGTTCGACAATTAATAAGGTATGGTTATACTTCCTCTTTAGTTATCAATTCATCTAAGGAGTTGAATCAAGGATTTTCAAAACTGATTCAACGATAAAAAATTCCCAATTTTCAATCTAGCCATGGGTCCATTGTCAAATTGATTTCAAAAGCATTATAATGAATTTATGATTAATCGATGATTTTGAGATGAATTTCAATCAAATTCTATGAATAACGCATGATATCTCTAATTTTTCAAATTATGATATAATGTGGTTCTTTTGATATTGATTAGATGATGATTGAATTATGTTTAGAATGTAATCAATTGCTTAGTTCTATATTCCTTAATGTCAGTTGATGATGAATCTTGGGAATTGATCAATGATGATCAAAGCTTTGAGTATTGGTAAGATTGCCTTATTTTCCTTTACTTTGTATAGAATTGGTAGTTGAATTGGCCTTGTATGGCATTCTGTGGTATGGTCCACTTATGGTGGTGTTGTTTACTTTCTTGTCAATATATATATATATATATATATATATATATATATATATATATATATATATATATATATATATATATATATATATAATGTGATCATGGCCTTGAAGGCAATTGTATCTTGAAATTTTGGTTGTGATACTCACACAATGTGAAGTATTATGCCTTGTCTTCAATGCTATTTCATGATCTAGGTTATATTAATGATTCTTTCTATATGTGAATGAAGATGTTAAGGTTAGGGGTCTATACGTTTGACATGGTCGGGGTCTATTGATAATTGGTTACTCTTGTGTAGCATGGCCCCTACCTATGAACCTCTACATGAATGTGTGGTCTTAAACATGCTTAGGAGTCTTAGATTCAAGTAATGAAGATGTCTTGTCTCCTACATTAGGATGTTGTTGTGTGTGGTCTATGGTTCCTATTACTCTAAATATGAATTGTCTATCGTTTAGGGGACTTGAATGTGTATTGTGACCTTTGTAAGGTGGCTGCCTCAATGTTAGGATTGTTGACATTATGTGATCATGTTTTCCAATGTACACACACACCTCATGCATGCTTACAAATGGTATAGGTTCATGGTTTCTAATGAAAGGTTATTATCATATGCATTTGTGTTTACTACTATGCAAGTAGAGTACATATACATGAAGTATGTTATGTATCCCTTAACTAGGATGACTTGATAGGTGTACTAGTATGACAAGGGTATGAGACCTTGTCTATGTATTGCACATGTGTGCCTTGATAGGACAGTTCCTAGGTTTGTTATCTATGTACATGGCATGAGTATGTTATGAATATGTATAGTGTCTAAATGTGTTTATATGAAAGGATTGCTCATTTAGTTACACATATACAACACTTATGCATGAATGAAATGAAGTATGAACATGTGTGGTCTAAGGGTGTTTATGTGAAAGGTTTGCGCACACATATGTATACACACACATAAAAACATGTCCATCATGTATGATGATCTAGTCAATAGAGGGGCTCTTGAAAGGTGTTATCAAGGGTATCATAAACTAGATGGTGCTTGAATATGTTATGTCTGTGTGAAAGGTTTTCTCACATGATTTAGGTTGACAAATTCTCATATATGACCTATGAGCTAAGCATATGATGGGTTAACTCTCCTAAAGACTGTGTTTTATAAAGTAATGATAATAAAGGCATTTGAATAAAGAGAACTTAGCTTAGCACCGAGTGAACTTGTAGTTGAGGGGTGTCCCTTCCCAATGTGGGAAGGTAGGTTCACAATAATTCTCACGAGGTGGATAACTACAATGCCCTATTTGGCATAAAGAGGGTTTCCATATACGCCTCTAAGTTTCATAAACTATTCTTGCCCCCATAGGATCTAGCAAGTGATATTACCTAATATGCTAGCATTATGTTAGTGTTATAACTTGGCAAGGTAGATCACCTTCCTTTGGTGTAAGGTTCTACAACTCCAAATTCCATGTTTAGCACCCATGGTGTAATTGTCCATTAAGGACATAGTTCCCCTAAAGTAAAATGGACAATGAAAGTAAAGTAAGGACCCTAGATAGGATAACCTAAAGGAAGTTGCTTAATGTAGGTGAGGTATGCGACTTTACCTATGCATTGCACAAGTAGCTCTTGAAGCGAGTTCTAAAAAGGTTTTATAATGCATATGACTATGTTTATATTCCTCATGCATGACATTGTAGTGTTCTCTTCTTTTTGTGATGATATGCATGGTATGAGTCCTAATGAGTCTATATGATGCGGTCTTACCTTATATGCATAATATTGGACTTATTGATTATATGATGAAGGTCTCTCTTGTTATGCATGTAGTTGACTAAAGTTGTCATGTTGATGTATGAAGTAAATGATGATTCTTGTGGTTTCTTTGTAGGTTTACTTAGTATTGTGAGGTTATGGGATTCACATGTACATTGCACTAGTAGGCTTAGATTGGGATTATGGATAGAGATCTTATGATATTTTTATGAAGTGAAGTCCAAGTGTGCTATTATTGACTACTACCTCCTAGGATGGCATTGGTAGTGTTGACATGTATATTATCTTTGAATGAGTCTTCTATGTGGTCCATAAAGTATGTTGGGTCAAAAGTGAAGTATGAGTCTAATGATATGTTATGTTTCTATGAATGTGTATGTTGGAAGTAATGAAGGTTGTGTGAATGTTCACCTTGGTGGACTTAAGGTGATGCTTGAGTGTGCATGGTGGAATGGGACATTATTCATGCATTGGACCGAGTATTACTAGAGGGTTACTTGGTAGTTAAGGTAAAAGCAAGGTAATGTTATGAAATGCTAAATGTTCACTAATTGTAATATGTATCTTTATATGATGTTGTGACTATTGTACATATCTATATGATGTTTATGAGCTATGTTATTCTTATTGTACTAATGTTTCAAGAAGTTTTACAAAAAGGCACGATGCATGGTTTCTAACAAAATGTCCTATTCAAATTCATTTTTTGCATGGTTGTCATACTTAGTGCATTCTTGTACTAACATCATTCTTATTCACCTTTTTACAAAAAGTGTAGGTTATGGATGCTTAAAGGATGTCTCTGTAATATCATAAAACAAACTAAGGTGAACTAGAGCTTCGTGAATGTTTCATGATTTAATTTTGTGTTAAAATGGTTTACAATGATGTTATTAGGTTGTGTGTGAAGTTTGGTGACGTTTCAAGGTCAAACGTCCAATAACATCCATGACGTTCAGAAAATGTGCCTTAGAAAGTGTTTGTGTGTCCTTATTTGTTTTAGTGAGTTTTACGTGTTCGTTTTAATCGAAATTGATGTGGGATATTCTTAAGACCTAGAATAATATGTATAGGGGTTCAAAATCCGGGTACGACTCCACCTAGGACCCACAAGGGGTCCTAGAAGAGGATCCAAGACTTGGTAACCAAGCTGCCAAAACTGGGCAGTCGATGCCCTAGCAGTTTACTGGCCGTAGTCTAAACGATTCACCGTCGTCTAGGGGCGTAGGTCAAGACTTAACCTTGGATATCAACCCTCCCCTTTCCATCTACAGACTCAAACGACTCCCATGCAGCATGGGCCATCGTTCAGTTGTTGCCCCGTTGCTTGGGTCCGTCGACGGATCCCTGCAAAAGTTGTCACGTTTCACTACTTTGGCTTGGGGTGTTTGTAAGTTAACCCCAAGTCTTTTATGAACCTAGGAGGATATTTTTAGGGGTTTTAAGGTATATTAAATTAGTTTTATGTCCTAGAACTTGACAAGACCCCTCACTTCAAATATTTAAACTCTCTCTCTCTAAAGAAAGACTCTCCCAAAACCCATGCAAGCTTGGACTCAAGGAAAGTCTTGGAGGGCTGTTGGTGGACGTGTTATTCATAAAAAATAGTGGGTTTCTTTATCTTTGAGGTGTGGTTGTCATCCTTGAACTCTCTTCCATTCAAGGAGTCATTTCTAAGAGATTTCAAATAAGGTTTCCAAACTCTATCTTCTTTTATTTGACTCTAAGCATGGGTCTTCATATAAAAATATTTTAACGATTCAAATATCTTTTTCTTAGTGTTAGTTGATTATTTTAACCTCGACCGAAATAAACTCATGCTTATGCATATTTCCAACTTCTAGCTTGAGAATGGGTTATATGAACATGATTGTGTATTATTTGAAATATGGTTTCTTCATGTTGATATTGTGGTTTAGATACTACCCTAAGAGCTATTTTATGATGAATTGTTGAGTAAATTATGAATAGGTGTTGAAAGCTTGGATGAATGGTAAGTTGGTCTTATTGTCTAACTCTTATTATGAAATGATCTTGATTATGGTCCACCTTTGGTGGCGGTGTTTACTTGAATATATGAATATAAATCTACTTGTGTATTGTGAATAAGGCCATGAGGTCATATTATGTGAAGTATGATGTTAATGATATGGTTCTTGTTTATGTGCTTTATGAAGCTTGTTATGTGAAGTATGTTAGAGATAATGTCTAAAGGAACTATATGATTATGTGAAGTATGTTTAAGTGTGAAATATGATGAATGAAGGTTTAAGCATGCTTAGAATTCAATGTTGATGAAATGGTGATTAGGTGAAAAGTGTGATCACATTTACACTCATACACTCACACTTTAATGAATGAATGAAATTAGTAAATGTGATTAAGGGAAATTTTGGGGTGAACACTCTTCGTGAGTTGAGATGAAGTGTTTAGTAACAACCTCACTGCCTTCCAAGAGCTTTCTAAGATAGGTAAGGGGATGGATGCCCTTCGTGAGTTGAGATTTGGTGTCCACTAGTGATCCTTATCCTATGGTATAAAATATTGAGAATAGGTGGGGATTTAGACCTAGCACAAAGAGGATATGAAGAAGGGGTGGTTACACTTCGTGTGTTGAGATGTTGTATTTCCAATCTACCTCTTGAGATGAGTACTCCTCGTTAGTAGAGAATGAGTTACTTAGCAACAATCTTCTTATCCCTTAACTATGCGCTCGCATAGGTGTAGCTATTGGAAAAGCCATATAAAAGCTAAGATAATGACCCTACCCTAGGCAAGTGGGGATCCCTCATCCTATAGGGGTAGTATTGATATTCTACGTCTAGCTCACATGGTCTATGTCGGTTAAGCTATCCCCCAAAAAAGAATGAATGAACTAAGTCTCCTAAAAGAAATTAATACTTAGTGTAGGTGGTGGTATGGGACGCTATCTATCCGTTTCACTAAGTAGACCTTCCGAATGGGGAGTCTTGGTGTGTTTTATATGAAGTGTACGAACTAAGTCTCCTAAAAGAATGACTACTTAAGGTAGGTGGTGGTATGGCAAGATATATATCCATTGCACTAAGTAGACCCTTCGAAAGGGGAGTCTTGGTGTGTTTTATATGAAGTATATGAATGAGTTATCATGTGTTGTAACTGAGGTTAGATGAATTAAGGTCTAATGTTAAAGAAGCAAGTTAAAGTTAAGTTTTATGTAATGAAGTTATGAATGACTAGTGTAGAGTGCTTAATCCAAAGGAATCCTCAATGATCACTAAGTGAAAGTAATAGTATGGGATGTTACTCTCACATTGCGCTTAGTGTAACTTATAAGTTCTATTGGAGAAGGGTACTTACATGAAGTCCTTAATGTATGATTGTCCTTCAAATGTCTAGCCAAGTGCGTGGACTTGTTTTCTCGTGCGAGGTAAGCCTATGGTTGGTAGTCTTAAAGATCACTTTGGTGTATATTGAAGGGGGTGTATGGGTGGTACCTTCATGTCTTACCTTAGTGACTCTTAGGATATTTTGGTTAGGAAAACCTCAAAGAAAATCAGTTCACTATCCTTGGGATGAATTGTTCACTGTAATGTTTCATTGTAAAGTTGTTTGAGTTTACTGTAAAGTGATCTTTTGGTTCTAAAAGTATGAGAGTTCTATTTTATGTGATTAATGATGATTCTTATATTATTTTAACTCTAAAATCATGAAGGTTTTACTTGTTTGGCATGAAAGCTTATTTTACTAAAATGTTCCTTTTTGCATGTTTTTTCATATGCCATACTTAGTACATTGTCTTGTACTAACCCCATACTTTTCTATACTTAATAAGTATAGGTTGGAGACAAGTTGAAGACTAGAAGGCAAAGCTTGAGAAATTCACTCTCTCAATACTCAGTATGTCCTCATATATTCGAGGGCATAGTTCTATTTCTTAGTTTCGGTCATTAAGACTTATTATATACTTTCATTTAATGTAAAGGACCGTGTCCCTAAGATATTTATGTCGTGTATTTAAGCTGGCTTGTGAAACGAGATCACTCATTAGCTTTTATGAAAGATGTTTCCTTTATATTTATTTATTTGTGAAAAGTTTTAATTCCGCTCTACTTTTCATGCCTTATGTAATGAATGATAGCTAAGGCTAGTACAAGATCTCCGAAAGGTTAAGTACGCAATTGTTCCGACCTAAGGGTGCTCCCTTCTTCTAGGGGTTTTTTTTGGGTCGTTGCAGTTTCTAAGGTGAAGGGCTTGATATGTGTTTCTCAAGCTCAAGGAAAGGGACCTTAAGTCCAAGGATTTCCTATGTTATGTTTATTCAGTGTCATGTAATAGTTTAGTTATTATTTTATGTTGTAAGGGTCGTGTTCCTAATATATTCTAATGATGTTGAGTCTAAGATGGAAAAGAGACTTAGAGTTTAACTATGTATTATGACTTATGTTTTATATACATAATGGAAGTGATGTGCTAGCATATGATGTTCTATGAAAGTTTTAAATTTTCCGCTAAATTTACCATGACAATGCGATTAATGATTACTATGGGCTTGTATAAGACCTCCGAGAGGTCAAGTACGTCATGTTACTTCTACGGTGCTTCCCGATCGTGACAGTTATGATGAAGCAAGGTTACTTCAAAAGGTATCATAAGTATGTCTTGAGATGGTATTCACTTGTATTGATCAGGGCTTACAATTGACGTTATTTAGCTCTTATGCTTATGTTGATGTTAATGCAAACTATCATATTGTGCACATGTTTGTACTAAAGTATACTCTTACCTATATTTCTTATTCAAATGTAGGGCCTGACGATGTCGAATCTCATCCCCGTGGTTAGGATCTTAGTAGAGACAAGACTTGAAGATTGGTGAGTCCTCATAGCATCCGAGGATATAGCCGTCATTTCCTTTTGATCTTTCATATTATATTTTAAACATTGTTGTATGGGTTGTGTCCCGAGGTATTCATGTTTTAGATGGTTTTGATGGTTTTAAGACCAAATATAATATACTTGTGCTTTTGTTATGAAATTTTGATGTTGTTAAAAATGTTTTAAATTTCCGCTCATTTCTATTATCATATACTTATATAAAAGAGAACCCTAGATACGCCTATGTGGCATCACCACAAGCAAGAATTTACTTTTAAATTTGTTTATTTCCAAAACTAGCCTTCTTCTTTCATGAAATGATGTGACTTTATTGAAAATTTGCTACTTTAATGAAAAGTATTATCAAAAGTTGATTTTTAAACAAATTTATAACTTTAATGAAGAGTGTGACTTTATGAAAAGTTGTGACTTTTATGTAAGGTTCTGAACATTTTGAAGGGTTGCAACTTTTTCAAATAGTTGTAACCTTTCTGATAAGACACAATAAACATTTGTTCACACTACCATTGTTGTCTATAAATAGAGAGATTTCCTCCTATTTTAAAACAACAAAAATTCTGATCTCCTTCTTCTACTTTCGCAAACCAGAATTCCCTTTTAATTTATTTATTTTCAAAACTAGCTTTTCCTTTTCATGAAAAGTTATGACTTTTATAAAGAGTTGCGACTTTTAAATCAAAAGTTGTACTTTTTTAAAAAGTTATACTCTTTAAAAAAAAAAGTTGTGATTTTTATGAAGAGTTGAGACTTTTACGAAAAATTGTGACTTTTATGAAAGGTTGTTACCTTGTTGAAGGATTATAACTTTTTCAAAGAGTTGTGAACTTTCTGATAAGGAAAATAAGCATTTATGTACATACCCTTTGTTTTCTATAAATAGGGATATTTCATGCCACTTTTATTTGTCTTTTTTTCCGTTGTAGGGTAGTCGAATTCAAATACATTAATTAATCTTTATATGAAGTTTGCTTCATTCCTTAAAGTTTTCATCATTCTATTTGATGGGGACTTAATCTTTACTATAAGTCATAGTGATTCATGTAATTATGATATTTCTTTTTGCTATATTGGTGACTTTTTTAACTCTTTTAAAAGTTTCTGTAAAGATAATTGAAAATTGATCTTCTCTTTATCCTTTTCTACATGTTTCTTCGTAAAATCAAAGAAAAGTTATTTTGATTGCAATGCGACAATACTACTCTTGCACCTCTCATTTTACAACTCATAACGTTGTTGAAATGATTGAATTCATTACATTTGGTTATTTTAGTAAACAAAACTTTCAGTTCTGCCACTATTATCTGTAGGTTTTTGTTTAGGAGAGTCAAAATCAAATACATTAATTAAACTTATTGTGAAGTGTGTTTCACTCCTCATATTTCATGAAGCTTAATTCATGCATCTATTGCAATTTCTATTTGCTATTTTTGTGACTTTTTTTTAACTATGTTAATATTCAAGTGAGGATGATTGAAAATTTATCTTATCGTTTGTCCCTTTCTACAAGTTTTTTCATATAGTTTTTGGAAAAATTGCTTGTGTGTTGTGCTATATTTGATAGCACACAAAAATAAATATCTGATAACTAATACGAAAACAATGGTGAAGTTTGTTAAAAGGACCAAGCATACTGCTCTCTTGCTTTCCATAATTAGTATATTATTTTGATTATCTTTTCATAGGTACAAATAATTCGTATGTTATTGCAATCTTTCTAGAATATTAATATAGACACAATTAGCCCACTTCTTTTTTCGCAAGTTATGTAATTTATCATATTTCTTCGTCTATTCTCTTTAGACATAATAAGTAATCAATACAATGACCCGAGAAATTATATTTCAAAATTTTGAAGCTATTTGTTGATTACGATTGTTTAGTTGACGGGTTATTTAAAAATAATTAATTTTAGTTGGTGGCTAATGGACTGAGTCCATAATCTAGTTTATGATATGAAATCTAAGTGGCGTAAGTGAGGTCTCTTGGGATCTCATATGTCATGTTACATCCAGGGTGTATTCATGGGTCATGAAAGATTTGATACAATTGCTGATATTATGTTATTTTAAATAGTGATATGTATTAAGGAATATATTTTGATGGCTGATCTGGTACAACAACTGGTGATTTTTTTGTTTTTAAGTATGATATGTTTTAGGAAAAAAGGTTCAAAATATATCCGAAATTTTTATTTTAATTTTTTTTTTGGTAAAATTTATTGTTATGTTGGTGAAAAGTCAAACTATTATTATATAGAAGTAATTTATGTTCTTACATTGTATACTTAACTTCCTTCATTTTTTCTCGATTATGTGCTATATTAAAAGGAAGTAAATACCACTCATTTAACCCTCTTAATTATATTCAATATGCAATTTTAAGAATTAAAAAGTCATTTCTTCAAATTTCATGTATAATTTAATGATTTTTATTTTTATTATTTCCACAACTTTTTATCATCCTAACCCCCTAAAATAATTAATAGTTATGTTCATGTTCATATTGTAGTCCTATAAAAACAATAGAGACATGAATGAGTGTATCACCTTTTAAGTTATTATGTATTCGGTGCTTATTATATTCATATTTTGGTTGACTTGAAGAAGAAGATAAAGGCTATTAAATGTGATTATTTTATGAGAGTGGAGTCAACAAGAGCTCGAGAGATGGCTCATTGATTCATATATTTTTTCTTTTATTTTTAATGATTATGATCCAAAAATGATGTAGCATTATTATCTTTTTCCTATGTTCTTTCTAAATTTCTCTTATTTTATATTTTATATGAGTTCTGATTGTCATAAATCTATTCCTTGTGTTGGTTCAATATATCTAACTGATAATTTTGTTAAAAGTTCTCATAGAGAGAGATGGGGAGAAAGAGATGGTAATACCTAAGTTAAAAAATTGTTATGTTATTATCTTTTTGACAAATTCACTAGTTTGTGCCTAATGACAAAGGCAAATATATCAAAAAAAAAAGTGTAAAAAAAAAGAAAAATATAATCATTTTCTAAGAATACAAGGACAAATATTACCCTTTTTAATTATTTTTTTTACAAAACTTGGTTTTAGTGTGGTTGATGATTTAAGACTAGTTCATTGAGGTTTTTGTAGTTAAAATTTTCCAAAACTGTATAAAATGTATGAGTCGCGTGATAAAATCAACCTAAAACGCTGTGCTTAGCTTTCAGATGAAAAACGAATGGCCAGTATAATCTGTGGAGGAAATTAATAAAAAGCCTAAAGCTACATCCAATGCTCATATCACCTTAAAGTATCCCATCTTGTACCTAACACACTTACTAGTCACACAGGCAATCAAGCTGGGTATCAACACACTAACCAACAACTTTTGACTTGTACATCACAAACAAAAATCATCATACAATCCTACATATCATCAAGTGCCTATTTCACGGCCTTTCAGCGCGGATTCAACTACTTTAACCTTCTTTGCATTTTCACTGTTCATGACTGACAGCTTTTCAAGTGATGCTTTCAGCAGTGACATTTCATTTTCTTGGACACGCACTTTTCTCCTCACTGATACTTGTCGCTCTTCATTTGACTGGCTGGGCTGTAGAGAATGTGTGTATCTTTTCAACCTGGCATTTACTGCTTCAATAGAAGAGCGTAGAGCATCCAACTCCACTCCCCTAAATCTGTCTGCATGACGTAGAAACATAATGTTCAGTTCCATACTCAAAGGTTAAAGCTAGAACAAAAATACATACTTTTCCAACCAAGCTTACACCTATTTCCTGTTTACACCGAAAAAGAACTAGATTCCTTTTCCTATCCTAATAAACAAAATTATTCTCAGGATAAGTATTACACGCCACTCATACAGTGAGAAACTATTTGACCATCATTACGGACCGCCCGCTCCATTTGTTTCAACATAGGAACACTCAGCTTCCTTTCAGACCTCACCCACAAGAAAAAGAAAACACCAGTCCCAATCTGTCTGTACACCCTCGATTCTAGCAAAATATCCCATTCAGCCATTCAAAAAATCTATACAGCTCCTCACACGACCACCGATTTTCAACTTTAACCCCCTTAATCCACCCTCATCTCCCACAAACTCAATGTTCTCTTCTCTCACTCAACTCACATTTTCTCTCAACCCACCAATCTGGCATCAGCTCGACCCACAAGAAAAAGAAAACACCAGTCCCAATCTGTCTGTACACCCTCGATTCTAGCAAAACATCCCATTCAGCCATTCAAAAAATCTATACAGCTCCTCACACGACCACCGATTTTCAACTTTAACCCCCCCCCCCCCTTAATCCACCCTCATCTCCCACAAACTCAATGTTCTCTTCTCTCACTCAACTCACATTTTCTCTCAACCCACCAATCTGGCATCAGCTCGACCCACAAGAAAAAAGACATCACCACCATAAATGCCGCCAAACATCTCTGACCCCAGCAACTCCACTAGACTGGTTTGAGGTGGGATTGCTGAGGTCTTGAAAGCAGTGCAGTGGTGGAGAACAAAGGGTGTTTCCAGTGGCGGTGGTGGTTTTGATGGAGGTGGAGAAGGAGGAGGTGCTGGGAAAGAAAAAACTCAAAAAAGGAGAATGAAAAAAATCATAGAATAAAAATGATAAGACTGTTGGATCATTTGAATTGATTCTGCCTCAGTTTATTTTTAAAATTTCAGGCTCTAAAAACAATCATAGAGTTGGAAACCTACGTCTCATGTTTCCAAATCATTGGGTATTAGCCAGGGAATTTTCAAATTAAGGTGGGTAAAGGGAACCCCCACCCTGAAGCCCCTCGAAGGTGTGTAAACAAGAAATTTGGTGGAACTATAAGAGACATTATAAATTAAGCCCGACAAATAACTCATTGGCCATTGTTAGGGCTTAAAGGCCAGTATCCATTAGGGGTTGACTTCTAGAGCATCCAGAGAGGTGGTAGAAATATCCTGTCGGCCAAATGCAAAAGACTAGACATATGTGCGTGCATTATATCAGTTTCTACACCATGATGAGCTAGCGTTCACAACAAACAAAAAATAAAGCTAAATTAAGCATTGGCATTCGATGAGCATATTACCAAGTTCAGACTTAAACTCTCGTTCAGCTTTAGATAGAGATGTCTTATGTGCTGCCGGCAGGTGTCTCAGGCTTTGCAAGCGCTCTTCTAGCTCACCGTGAAACCGAACTGCATGCTCAACACGATCCTCGATCTTTTCCTGTTTCCTTTCAACTTCCAAAATCTTTTGCTGTGCTTTGCATAATCGAGAACACTGATCATCAATGATCTTTTTTACATGAGGTGCATGATGTTGAAGCTCAAAGTACACCTGATAACAGAACAAAAGTACCGTTAGTCATAACATGAAGAGACCCTTTACTGTCAAAAGAACTGATAAAAGAAAGAAAAATAAAGATTTTCTTTTAATTCTGACCCAAGTGAGAAATGAGAAGGAAGAGGGCACAGAACCAAAGGATTAAATTCCTCTTCCGTGCAAAGCAATGCACAGTTGAAATTTGAAATACATCCTCAGATAGTAGGGGAACTAACAACACCATCATTACAAGAAAACTGCTAACAGTTTATATAAAAATGTCTTCCACTCAATCTTTTCTAACAAGTAAATTGCTTATTATGGAACGGAGGGGTGGGAGCTCCATTTACAAAGTATATAGAAATATTTCAGCAATATGCTCAACAGAAACAAAGTAGCATCCAACAGATGCATCTGATCATCTAAGTAAAGATCCCCATCCTGGCCACATTTCTATATTAAGTAACAATTTAACTTTAAAATGTATATTTTACCCTAAATGAAATTATTTATAGCCACATAAATTTCTATCATTCATTTTAGACCACAAGTTTTAAAAGTCTTCCTTTTTTTTCTTTAACTCTGTGCCGAGTCAAAGTACCTCATATTAAATGGGACACAGGTAGTAAAAGAATATTGCCACCAAAACTTTTCACTAGCAGATAAAATAAGGCACACCCCTTGTCCCCTCAGAGGGGGAAATATGAAGACTTGCAGATGATAAGACGATATCCAACAAAAAAAAGAGAGAGCTCAACAGGAAAAAGTCACATCTCAAATCAGAACTATAGCGTACGAACAGCAGAATGTTACCTTGTGGGCATATTCCACATAGTTTTCATGAAAAAGCTTGAAATATTGATGAAGGGTTGATCGGCCTTCAATTGAATCTGCAGAAACTGAGCGCAAATGAGGTGATGAAGGAGGCAAAAGAACTACCCTGGGCCCAGTTAGGAGCTCTTTGCTTATGATAGTAGAATCTGTATCTTTTGGCACTTCTGCACCTATGAGTTTGTCAACCTTATCAATAATTGGGGGAAGAAGTGTATTCCAAGTCTCCATCTCAACCACTATACACTCATTAGAAGGGGTAAGACCCACAATCCATGAATCTCCAAAAGAATCTGATAGAGCCAAGAAACCAGAAAGTGGGCTAGCTGATGATGCTTCTCCTTGGGAAGTGCTAAGAACAGGATGCACAGAGGGACTTCTCATCATGTCTTCTTTGCCACGAGTCTGATTAGTGAAAGGCAAAAAGTGCAACACTACTGAATCAATTCCTCGTTCATGAAGGCAATATATTCGTTCTGAAATAATGGGATCAACAAACATTGATAAAACAGAACCGCTTCTTCTGGGCAGAGCTAAATCCACAATAGCCAACCTCAGAAGAGGAGGTGGATGCCCCAACCATAAAGTATGATCTGGTGGCACATCAAGCTTCAAAATGGAGGTGTCACTTGACAATGACTCGCAAATCATTGCAAGGCCAACTATACTATCAGTTGAATCCAGACATACCCGAGGTGGACTACCAACCTTCCAGACAGGCTGCACTTCATCAGCTAAAGCATCTATCTGCAACTGCCCCCCACTCCAAGCAGTTACTAGGATAGAATCTTTGCTAACTAAATCATAAAGAAAACTGACAGCACGCCCTTCATGAACTGGAGGATGAACTGAGTCATCTTCAACACCATGACTTACTTTACGTAAAGGTCCCTGCAAGTGAAGCCAGTGTTACAACATAAGGTGTTACATAGTTGGAAAGAGAATCAAGCAAGCTATCTCTTCCGGAAAACAGTTCCATTATATAACCAAAACATAAGCCAGCACACAAAAGTGTTTTGCACTGACTGAAAATACACTCTTTTCCTTCATAAAGAGAAACAAGAATAGCTGTGCAGCTTAACTTAGATGTCACCGTGTAAAATTGCAATTTCACGTACACTTTCTCCACTTCAAGAAACAGAAAAAAGGAGAATGCAGTGCTCATCTAATCAAAGCTTATAGTGGTATTTGTTTCAGCATAAAAAGGATAAGAAAGAAAACTGGAATGAGGCCCCTCTGCACACAGAAATGAAAGTTCAGTGGATTTCTATCTGAGGAGATGCATGGAAGAGAAAATAGAGTTATTTATGTTGAAATAAGTCTCAATTGGATTCACCATGTTTTCCACCACAACTTATAGTCTACAGTTTCTAAAACTTGTTCAAGTCTGGACTCCTTCGCCAATACACAAGTTTTTTTTTTTTTGAGAAGGTAACAGTCTTGTATTATATTCCACGAAATCAAACCTGCCACAACTTGTTACAAGTAACTAAGACAGAATAAGAGTTTCTCATCCAACAAGACAAGGAGTTGGGCAAAAAATTCAATGCACTAGGTAATAAGGACAGACGGGAAAGACTTCCTACTGTATCTTTCTTCTTCCTAGTGCAATCCAGTCGGAATCCAATGTCAATATATTTGTCATCCGTGTACATTCAATTGAAGGGTAGATAACTATTTTGTTCTCTTCTCTTACATGCATCAATATCAATAGATCTTCTGATTTTTAAAAATATTACAACTTGCAACATTTAATACTGCCATGTTACTATCATCGTTTATCCCAATTTTAGAAAGGGGGCCGGCACATAGAAGCCTTCTTCCTTCACATTCTGAAACTCAAATTAATGTTGGTTTCTGAAGAAGTTCAAGGTAAATGGTGCCGATGAAGCCCATCTAGTGACTGCTATATCTACCTAACATGCATGGTAAACACAACAATAATATTGAAAAAATTAGTTTTGATTGTGTTAATTAATTAGCACAACTTTAGGGGACTTTATTTTTCCTTTTCCTAGCGCAAGTATAGGAATAGAATATTTTCTTTTATTGAATTTGACTTCTTCCCTTAATTAGTTAGGATTCATTTACGTAAAACCCTTCTCATACAACAATATGATATACTGAAATACAAAGAAGCCTTTTCTTCTTACTCAAAAACAACATGGTATCAGAGTCCTTGCTGCCTTTTGAGGTAAGTGTTTCTCCCTCCCAGCAAAAAACAAAAAACAAAAAAAGGGAGGGGGTGTCACCAATGACTACTCCCGAATGTTTTAGAGATTACTTGCTTCTTGTTAATTTCATGCTTACCCACCAAGTTTCAGATTTTTCTGATAACCAGAGTTAGGTTCCATCAAAGCAGAGCTGGTTTTCCGATGAGACTGATCTATGCAATGGTTTTCTTGGTTTTTCTTCTTCTGTGGGGGACACAAAGCAATAGATAATAATTCTCTTACAAAAACCAATATTATGAAATTATATGGGGCGTATCGTGCTTAGTCAAGGTCTTGTTTGCTCTATATTAAATTTAGAAAATTGCTTTGGTTATATTCATGGAGAGCAGAACCAACCTACTGCATTTGATAATGGTTTATGGGATTCCAATAATTCACTTGTTAGGACATAACTTTCAAATACTATGCACCTACAAATCTCTAAGCAATATTCATTGGGACAGGGAGTAATAGATTATTAGGAAATTACGGTATATAAAGAATGGGTGGTAATGTAATATCAGCCTAGTAGGTGTACAGACAATCGAATATGTTCCAAAGGCAGTGGTTAGCAAGCCATTAGCTATTCCGACATAAATCCCTTTGTGACTAGAAGAATAGTTTTGTAAGACTTTAGAAGAGCCTGTCATGTGTCAATAAGCACCAAACTCAACAATTGAAGAACCGAGGTAAGCAGTACAAGGAACTAGTTAGATATATTAGATGTGGCACACTTTCGAATACTATGCACCCCCAAATCGCTAAGCAATTTATGCCGTACACTTTTGATACTTACTTTCAGTCATTTCATAAGATGATGATTAGTACTTAATTTGAGGCTAAGAAAAAAATCGTGCAAACTGGCAATGGCATAGATACATGGAAAAAGATTTGGTGCTTATTTAGAGTTTAATGGGATAATCCATCAAACTTAGTCCCTATTCTAGTGCACAAAATATGACTGAGGAAAATTAGGCATGTATTAGAAGTGACAAGATCTCTTATGTTTACCATGACTCTACCAAAAAACCTACTAGGGGATGTCCTTCTAGTTGTTGCCCATCTTATCAACAGAATGCAACTTAATACCCTTAGGGGTCGTTCGGTAGGGAGTATTAAGAGAAACAATCTACGTATTATGTATGGTATTATTTAATACTATGTTTGGTAGGCATTGTGGGCCCATGTATAACTAATGCATGCACCCTACATGGTATTATATGATGTATTACTAATACCTTCCATTTGGTGGTATTAGTAATACATATGATTTAATACCATGGGATTACTATAGTAAAGACAAAAGTATCCTCAAATCATTTTAATCAATTTGTTTATTTTCTTGATTATATATTTTATATTTGTACTACTAAATTTATTTAAATAAATTATCTTGCAAATTTCATTAATTAGAGAGTTGTTTGTTGCTAAATAAATCCAAAATGAATCAATATAATATTTAAAATGTGAGTTGTTTAACATTTACTAATAAAAAAGTAAAATATATCACCACATGACGTTTGTGACTTGAATGTATTTTTCTTGATATATATGTGGTTTTCTAATTATTTGTATTTTGAACAATTTATAAAATTGCATACTTATTAAAACTACAACTTGCATATTTTTATCTGTAAATGTAGATGATTTATTCGATTTCACTATTGTTTACCGTCTTTTTGGTTTTAAAAGTAGATGGTTTATCTTTTATAAATTGAAAACTAACGCTGATTGATAAATTTGTTAAGATGACAATCATTTACCATCAAATAATTTAACTAAGAAAATAGCAAACACTGCAATACAATTGTTCTTCTCCTAGCTAGTTAGAAGGCCATAAAAAACAATATTGGCAAACAATTATCTATCTTGCCCCAATTACATGAAATAGAAAATCCCATAATAATTCTAAGGATATAATTGAAAAGAAAACTTTTTGTCGAATTTTAATCCCGAACACAAGATGGGGTGGGAAGCAATACCAAACATTTG